>VNJN01006939.1:0-77392 GCA_008042485.1 Drosophila mayri | reverse complement strand
TGCTCATAAAAGGATCTCTCCTTGCTGAATGCGCTTTCAAATCGTGCTCAATCAGTCTGTTGCTAATGGTGCGACTCCTGGCGGATACGTTTATGTTGTTTTTAAGATCCTTCGACGAAAGGATTGGCTCCTTTTTCGACTTCCTTGTAAGGGTCGTGTAAAATTTGGCAGAAGTCGCTTTCTGCCACGTTTCTCCTGTTTGTATGTCTAGTGGATAGTAGAAAACCCTTTTAAACATTTGTGGGACATTCTATAAAAACGTTTAAGTGGTTTTCAACCAAAAATTTAAGTAGCATATGTGGGAGAAAGTCCAGGAAGACTGGTACTCCATTGAGCCAGCAATATGCTCCAATCTGGTGGAGTCTATGCGTCGTAGGAGTGCTGCCGTTTTAAAAAACCATTAAAAAGCAATAAAATATTAAAACTAAAAACATTTCATGGTCAATTTTGGTAAACTAGTCGATTTGGATAAAGATAAGTACTTTCGTTTCTATTTTTTTTTCCAGGCCACAACCATAAATTTGAACTTAAGTATAATTTTTTAGCTAAATAAATAAAGTTAAATGCATTTTTGTTTTTAAATATGTAAGATAGATGTAAATATATATAAAAAATGTTAAAATTCCCACTCATTACCACGTTCCTTATGAAATATACGACTTTGAACCCAAAGTGAAAAATCGTTTCTATTATTTTTTCCATCACTGTATGTAGCAACCAAGTCCGTTGAGCTGGCAACTTTGAATGAATTTCCCAAGTATTTCCAAAATGTGCAAATGAATTTTCTTTTATTTTTTTGTGTAAGAAAATTCCATAAAGTCTGTGCCGCAAGCAGCTTAAAGAATTTCCAAGAATTGGAAATATGTGTGTGTGCTTGTAACAAAATATTTTAAATGCCTTTTACCAGTTTATTTAATTAAAGGAGATTATATTTGTATACTCAAGGTTTGTTAGTTGTAGATAAGAATTAAGAATTTTAATATTATGAAAGGAGTAGGTATTTAATGGTTGTTCAGCGGTGGGAAGGAAGGAGACTTTAAAGGTCAAAGGCACTTTGTTAATGGAAATTTTATGAATTTAGAAACAGTATTTATTGATAAAGTTTGCCTTGGCTTCCTTAAAATATTTTGATATTAAGTATACCACATGGTGTACGCTTAAAACAAAATTATTCAAATTTTCTGGTTACTAAATTCATTGAGTTTAGTGAAGGAATTACAAATTTTAAGCCTGCCTTTTGTTAGTTTCAAGCATACTCAAAAAAGACCCTCTAACAGATTAATATTTTTGAGTTTATTATTCCTAAAAATACTACAAATGAAGAAATCAACATTCCTTTACGCTTTCTTTCTTACTTTCCCTCTCCTCTTCATTCTGGCTAAAGCAAAAGACCCATTAAAAGTAGGCATGGAAAACAGGCAAAGGAAAACTCTATATGTATCTGTGTCCAAACTTCCGCTGCGTTCCGTCTGTCTGTCTGTATGCTGAATTATTTATGCCTGCACGATAACAACAATTTTCGCAACAATAACAACAATAACAGTAACAACAACAGCCATGGCTGGCTTTGCTGGAACAAGAAAATGGCCGGCAACAATATGGCCGAAGGGGCAGAAAAAAAGGTTAAACCGGGGAGCGTGCAATGAGACAAATACCCACAGACACACGGACACAGGACACGGCCGGGAGTCACGCACACACCAACACTTCGTTACACACACAAAGGCACAACTCCTAACCGTAAAGGACACATGGCGCATTGGTCTCAAACAAAAGGCAGTTAGTTTTTGACTTTTGGCTGCCAGAAAGCGTTTTTTCGCCTAACCAAAGGGACTAAGGGGTAGCAAGGAAATGCTGGGGTTTAAATGTTTTTAAATTATAAAAAATAGATTTTTAAAATTTTATATTAAGTATACGACATGTGTACTTAATTTTTCGTTTAGTCAAATTGTTGTAAAATATGTTAGAAACACTTTCAGCCTTTCTTATGCATTTAATTAAATCTCTAACCAGTTTATAGGAATTTTAAATATTTTTCCTTCACTTTTAGGTACCCCCTAGTCGACCTTTTGATTTTCCCCCCTATTTTATTGTTGTTGTTACCCCTTTTTTCCAGCTGTTGGGAAACGTTTGCCGTCGTCATTGTCGTCGCCACGCTGTCTGGTCTTTGGCCCTTTGTGCTGGCTGTGTTCTTGTATTTTTTTCGGGTGACTTATAAATTATGAACAAAGTTTGGGGGTTTTTTTTTGGGGAAAGTGGGAAGGGACTGCTGCTAGCCGTGTTTCCTGGTACATAATTGCAAAGTGGCAGACACGGAGAGGGCGCTACATGTGGGAGCTGTAAAAGTTGAACACATAATGCATGGCTGGGGAATCCCCTCCTCCATTGAGTGGCAAATGAGTTAAGAGAGTCTAGACACGAGGCTCAGATGATGAAGTCTGCCAGATAGACGTTGATTGAATGGGAAATATAGTTGTCTGTTTCCTACAATTTCCTTGATTTACGGTTTGTTTATTTATTGTGAGAGTGCTTTAGCTTACCTGTAAAGAGAGAAAAGGAAGAATGGATTAGATATTGTATTTATTGATATTAAAATAAAGAAAAATTACTTCTAAAACTCTTTTACTCCTTTGATTATTAATGGAAACTTTAAAAACCTTTTAATAATATAGCAAGTAGTCTATAAACAATCCATTCCATCACTTTAAATACTTTAAAACCCTATTTAATAGTTAACTTGGCTATATCTCAAGTGTTTTGTTTATCTCCACAAGCAGCACAAGACAAACGCAATCAGTATCAATTGCAGGACCAACGTCAAACAAGTGAAGTAAGTGAACCAACAATGGACCAAGTCTAGTCCTTCCAATATGCCGAATGCCGTTTGCAGCTATCCGGGCTGCTCCTGATCCTACTTCTGCTTCTGCTCCTTCTTTTGCCCCGACTGCCCCCATTGATGTTTATCGTTAAATTCAATTTGCAATTTATAAGATTTTATTCGTTGGAGACGAGTAAAAAAGAGCCAGAGAAAGCTTGTTATCAGGCAACAGATTTCCTCTTCGCAGGCTCCTTAACACTCTCCTAATAGTGCTGACAAAAAAAAGCATTTTAAAAGAATAAATTCTTTTCAAAAAATTATAAACTTCGTTTATCAATTAATAAGCAATATCATTACAAATTAAATACCCCTGGAATGTCGTAAAATTAAAGAGATGTTGAATATTTAATGGCACAAAGTCGTGTCAAGAGGCCAGAACTGGATGCACACATGGCCAGCACTGTCGCCTACAGATATCCTATAAATTGTGCAGCTGCGCATTCCATGCGAGTAACGCTCAATGCAATGGCTAGATGGGTACGGGAATGGCATTGTGGGTGTCCGGGGGTGTCCACTGAAGTGGAATGCATGTACTGGCAGCTGAGATTCCACCGGTTCGCACCGCAACGGTGGCACCCCAAAGCCACCTCTCTCTCTCTCTTGGTCAACTGCCAATATCATGTTACGTGGCTTTAAGCAAAGTTCCAGCTAAATCCGAAATCCAACCGAACCATTATCTAATCTCCTTCTCTGTTTCCCTGCTCTGTCTCCGATTTCAGTTTTCCCGGGGTTTTTTAGGTTGCCCTTCCCGCATTTCCCTGTCAGATGCATAGCATTTTCCTCTTCCCTTCGGCGGCTGCAGCCGACCTGGGAATAATAAGCAAATGATTTGTCATGTTAGCTACTCCTCTTTGGCGGAGGAGGAGATCTGCTGCAGGATTCAATTTGCAATGACAAATGCACAGGAGTTGGGAAAGCCATGGAAAAATGCAGAGGATGCTGATGCAGTGGTAAATGGAGATTTAAATAGCTGGTTGGGATTCCAGAAACTCTGTCACTTCCCTTGAGGTGCTCTTCGTCCTTGTTTAGTGTTCAATTACTGGGTTTATTTGCATGAACTTTTCAGTTTGAATTCTGTATTGATTGATAAAGTGAATCAATCAGAGAAAACTCAAATCATTTTTATTAAATTACTTATATTTTTGCTCTCTTAAATTGCTTTAATCATAAAAAATAATACCATAAATAACACACTCTGTCGAGTATTTATTACTCATAAAACAAACCATGAATTATGATTCATTGTGAAAACTTATCGCTTTGTAGCCACTCATTTTAACTACTTTCTTCCCGAGTTGTTCTTTTGGACGTTTTGTGTACATTTGTCTTACGTGCTTTTATGCGCTTTTAGTACTTAGTTAAACAATTTGGTTAAAAGTTGGAAAACACAACGCACACACACAAGTACAAGTATATATAAGCCCAAAGGAAACCACTCTCGCTGGATGAAACGTGCGTGCATTAGCAGTCAAATACTTGAGCAACTTTCCGCTCACTGTTCCTGTTTCTGTTCCTGTTGCTTTTCCCAGCTTCTCCCCAGTTTTCCGGGTGCTGCAAATTAAACGTAACTGCGCTAAAGACACGTACGCTCCACCAGGTGTGGCTGCAGACTGCAGGCTTTTGGCTATGGCCACCAGAAAGGGGAAAGGGGGGGTGTGGCAGCCTAATTGCGCCAAAAAGCCAGTTAATAACGGTAGCAAAACGCAAACAACACACGAACAATGGATGGCGAATGGAATTGAATTAAAGCTGGTTTATATATATTTTTTTTGGTTCTCCGACTAATTGGAGAGTGTATTTATTTTAGTATAGTACTTCCAGGACTTGCAGATGAGCTCAGTATAATAGCACTCATTTGTATACTCAGTACTTATGGAATACAGAGGGATTATATTTTAGAGGGAATCGGGAAGGTTTCAAAGAGAATCAGAAGAGAGGATCTTCGACTCATATGCAGTGGTTATATTCGACTGAATTTCTACTTGAAGTAAATTTATTTTGAATATTTGTTTTTTTGCGAATATACTCTAAAAATTTAAGTAAAATCGGCTAATAAACATGACAGTTATTAGACAATAAAGTTTTTGTATATATTGAACTTCTGCAACATATTTGTTTGTATTGGCAACATGTTCCCAGCTACATTTGTTTTTATTTGGGTGTTGCGGAACATGTTCTTAATGTGTTCATTGGGAACACACCCTTTTCTTCTTTCCAAACCAACAAAATAAATTATGTTCATGTTCCTAGGATACATTTGAATGCAGCTTATTGGTTTTAATAATATTTTTCAAAAAGAATAGGTAATTTTTTTAGTTGACTTTTTTAAATTAAGTATTTTCCGGCATAAAAAAAGGGCACAGCATATGTATTTATATTATTTTTGATTCCCTATTATTTTTACAGCAGTTGTATCTGCCAGTTATTTGTTGCCATATATATATATTATTAAATTAAATTTAAGCTCATTTGGCAACCGCTAATTAGAAGCGTTACAACTTGCTTGGCAGCCCTGTTGTTGGCTGATCATCGGAGGAGAGCAACTGCGAGTGCGGCTGAGAGGAGGTCCTGAGGCGTGAGGTAGCGAGAGAGCTAATTAAGCGTGAATTTATGCAAACGCATGTTGTGCATACGCCCCGTTTGCCAAACTAGCAACTCACGCACACTAGCACACTCGCTCTTCCCCCTCACACGCACACTCCTACATTATTCATGCTGCCCAATTATGCACAGGCCACAAAAGTAGGCAACATATTTTTTACTCGCTCCCTTCCGCTTTCCGCATTTTTAATTTAATGCCACCCAAAACATTACCATTTCCCACTTTTCCTTGCCAGCCTTACCCACTTTTCCAGCCCCGGAGGCTGACCAACTGTTTTTGCCATTAAGCTTTATTTATGAGCCTGCTGGCGGCCAGTGCGAAAAATTTGATAAAAATTAGCCTCAACGCCTAATTGCGCACATAATTGCAGTGGAGCGTGTGCATTGTTTATGGATAATGGCAAATTATATATATATATATACATATATATTTGAGCCAAAACAATGAATGATTTGCTGGCTTTTAATGGGGGAAGAGAAAAACATTGCCAAAATTAAAATGCGAGTGGAGCCAGCATGTTAAAATATGTACATATAACGACTCCCTCGAGCACACGTATGTTTTTCTGTTTTCGTTTATTTTATTTATTTTTTTTTTTTGTCTGCTATTTGCGGCAGGCACTTGAACAAATCAAATAAGCACGCATTTCACTTGTGGCACGTAACGGGAATTTGAGTGAAGGCACGTGAGGATGCCCAGGAAATTAAGTAAATGAGGTGGGCAGAAAATGAAAGGATATAGGATATAGGATAGGGGGTAGTAGATAAGAACATCCGGATCTAGAGACACCCTTGGAAAGTGTGTATTTCCATGAGGTATATTTAATTTGTATTATATAGACCTATCTGAATTATAAAATAAGCTGTACTGTACCCCTAAAAATCTAGAAAAATTAATAGGTTATTTAGTAAATTAAATTAAAAAGTTAAATTAAATATCTACAAAAAAATATAATTCTGAAATCTTATGAAACATCCTTTGTTTTATCCTCTGATACCCTATTAAAACAATACAATATCCCTTATAAACAACAATAATGGGCAGGAAATTCCACAGGAAATCACCTAACCCACCCCATTTGCGAATCCTTCCTTAAGAACTCCCTTAGCCTTGACCCATTATCTCCAAGTTTTGACCACAACTTTCGCTGAGCAGCTGGCCACTTGGCAAACAATAAAGGTAATAAGAAAATTGCGCCATAAAATTATGAATATTCCGCCGGGAAGCTCGAAAAGTTCGATTATGGTTCAAGCGGGTAACCTCGAAAGCACTAAAAACTAAGGCTAAATGCATTTGTACAACATTGTTGGGCAATAAAGTCAACTTAATTACAACAAAGTGTTGGGAGAAGGAGGAGGAGGAAATCAGGGCGGTCGAGTAAAGGACGCTTAGGTAACGAGCAACTTTTGTGTGCAGCTTTTGTTTTCTTAATGAGTTGCGGCATCGAAGTAGCAGCAACAGCAGCAGCAACAACAAGAGGCAAACAGCAGTTTCATAAACTTGGCCAAAAAGCATTTGAGCCCAAGACAAGACAAAGTCAGCCGAGCAGACAAGGTGGCGAGGGTCTTTAAAAGTGTACTAAAACTGTGTTGCATATGTTGCACAACGTAAGCACGTTAACGTTCTTACACCGAAATAAGAATTGAATAGAAAATATATATTAAATATTTAACAAAATGATTTAAACATTAGATTTTTTATAATTAAAATGGGGCTAAAGTTAAGGCATAAGAAATACTTCCTATTTCCTTGAAACTATTTAAAGTGGAGATTTTATTGCATTACAGTTTTTTTTTAAATATATTTTAAAAGCCATTTTCAATCATAAAAAATATATTCTAAATATTATTATATTATTATTATATTATTCTAAATATTAAATTAGCTTTTTGATAATAAAAATGTGCCTATAGTTAAGGCATAAGTTTATATTTAAAAAGAAAATATCCCTGAAAATATTTATAAAAATATTTCCAAAACAAATTTTATTCTACTAGATTTTCCTTTTTTTTGCTTCTCTTTAGCAGCTGTTTTTTTTGTACAGTGTACATCTAACCCTACAGGCATCCAGGGGCAAGATGAAAGGAAGCGCCATCAACGGCAGCGCCACCAATGACAACAATGGCAGAACAAACGACGCGTCGGATAACGGAAACGGAAGTTGCTTACAAGCGTAGTAAGGCTCTCAGAGCAACAGAGACAGGGCGGGAGGAAGAGGCGAGATAGAGCCCCAGCACACCCACACACACACAATGGCAGCCACGACTGTATCTTAATGGCTTAAGCTTTAAAATGTGCTGCATACTTTATGCCGCCTTTCATCTTTTTCACCATTTTTGCATAGAAATAGAGTCGACATCGAAATGGCTGCCGGAAAAGCATCGAACATGCAAATGATGCCCATTGGAAATGCTCGTTTCCAGCTTAGAGGAAACGGGTCTCCGAGCCCTAAAGGTTATTTCATCTATAAATCATCGGTAAAGCCCGATCTCTTTCCATCTCTCTCCTTTTGGAGTTAACTTTTGCTTAACCAACAACATTTATTCCCCACAAAAATGTACCCACAACAACTTGATATCTCTGGCAGTGGCAACAACTTTTTTGCGGGCCCCACTTTTCGGCCCAATCAACTGTAAGCCATATTTTAATGGGGCTGCCAGGCGTGTTTGCTTTTTTTCTGCCACACATCCATACATACATATGTGCCTGCCTGTGTGCTCTTACAGAGACGAGGGAAAAATATTTACAAAATGTATTTATTATTATCATTGTCAGTGTTCAGTTGACGCTGAACAAAAAATTCCATTGGTCGGTGTGTGTTTTTTTTGTGTGTTTATTTGTGGGATTCGGCGGTGTGTGCCTGCATTTAATTAAGTTTTGTCGGTTTTTAAGTGTGTCCGTCTCTCCTTCCTCTTCTCTGAACGCGATTACGCTGATAAGTTTCATTTAATAAAAAATAAAATAAAATAAAACAAAATAAAATAAAGCGGAGAATTCAGTGTGTGTTATGCCATAAATATTTTTTCTGGCTGCCTCATGTTTTGCATAAAATATTTATGGCATTAAATTGAGCGTTAGCGATTTTTTTTTGTATTAAATACGATTTTTGAGCTTGCCTGGGATTTATCACATGATAAACTGGTTTAATGTTTATGCACAAAAGGAATTTTAGATATGCACAGAACATAATGGTAGAGAAAATAAGACATTTTGGTGAAAAGGAGTGGTTTTTATGATAAAAACTAACGAATAATGGGATAATGTAGGGATTAAATAGAATTTAAATGGATTTTATATTTCAGATGCAGTTTAAGGATGCTTTTTAATTAAATATAGAAAATAAAATATACCAAAAATCCTTTTAAATTTAATTTCCCTTCTAAGAATGAAACACTTCCTTTAAAATAGAGTTCCCAGTAGAGCTTTATTGGTTCTTGTCATCTCTTAAAATTATCCATTTGTTGCTGTCGTGTGTCAAATAACATAAAACAATATGCGATTATTGATAGTTTGATTAAATATTTGGTTAAATATGGGGATTAATTATGATTTGATAGATAGATAGATATAAAGAGGGAGTATTTATCCCTTTTAGAGTTTCATTTTCATCTCCTCGAGCATCCGATAAACCTTGACGAACTTCTTCTCCACCAATTCGGTGAAGGTCTTGATCTCATTCCGAACCACCGATAGCTCCATGGCAGCATCCGATCCACCAGATTCGCACTTCTTCGACTGCTTGTCGCTCTCGTACCAACAGGCAATGCCATCCACATAGTCGTCGACCAACTCCGGTGCCGTGATGTCCTCCATGAAGGATATATCCCGACGCTTCACAAAGGAACTCATGAGGAGCTGCAGGAAATCGCAGTTCCAGTTGTTCTGCTGAAAGTAGAAATACTGCAGTTCCTTCAGGCTATCAAAGATGGTGATCTTCAGGGAGTAAATCGAGTTCCCGGATATGTCCAGCATTTGCAGGTGACCCTGCTTCTTGAACACACCCTCCGGCAGCTCGTGGGCATTGGTGGCCGAAAGGTTCAGGCGCAGCAGCGAGGTGAATCTCCTCAGGGGATTCCCCTGGAGATTGCCCAGCGGATTTTGCGACAAGTCCAAGCTGCTAACATTCCCAGCCTGCGGAATGTGCGGCATTTCCCTCAGCGAATTGTTATGCAAATCCAGTTCCCTAATCACTCCATACACGGTCAGTCGCCTCAGGTCGCAGCTGTGGGCCACGGCCACATCCAGAGAACTGAAGTTCAGGGTGAGCTCCTGCAGAATATTCCCAGATATATCCAGATGCGTCAAAAGCGGCTGCATCTTCAGCAGCTCCGACTCGAAGGCAGTAAATCGATTCCGGGCGAAGTTCAGTTTCGTTAGGTTCAAGTTCCGATCGAAAATTCCACGGGGCAGGGCCTCCAAGCGATTCCCAGCAAGATTTAGATCCTGCAGCTTCCGCATGCCACCAAAGACTCCCGGTGAGAGCTGCTCCACCTGATTATCGGCCAGGGACAGCTCCTTCACCTCCTTCAGGGCATGAAAACTGTTGTTGACCAACTGCTTGAGTTGGTTCGACTCCAGATGCAAGGTGGCCAGATTGTCGGCCCCCAAGAAGATATTCTTGGGTATATCTCTCAGGCGATTGTGTCCCAGGAACAGGCTCATCAAATTGCTGGCTCCCTCAAACTGCGGCTTCTCGAACGTCTCCAGCGAGCAGTTCTCCAAGCGCAGGATCTGAAGATCCGGAAACGTGTCGAACAGCAGATGCGGAATCTTAGCGATGCTCGAGTTGATGAAGGTGAGCATCGTCAAGCCCGGTATGGGAGCCTGCGAGAGGATCACATAGTCACTGCGACCGATCTCCACGTTCGTGCATATGCCGGCACTGCAATGATCCTGCAGCCAGAGGCGTCGCAACTGACCGTTCCCGGAGGGTGTGGCCAGTTGGTAACTGGAGGGCAGAAGCAGCACCAGCACCAGACATAGCCACCCCATTATGTTTTCTTTTCTTTTTTTTTTACAAGTATTTTCCCGTCGCGATTTCAGGACCCCCGGCGGGGACGACGATCCTTTCGCTCGGGAGCCGCCAACGAAGCGCTCGCCACGGCGCAACTGGCTCAACTGCCTGACAAGCTTCTAGCATTCGAATCGAAACCGATCCACAGATCCGGAGATCTGAATATCCAGAGACTAATGCTAATGCTGATGCGGATGATGATGATGATAGTTCCACCCCAAATGCGGATGCGGGTGCTTCAATTCAATCGTATTGCCAAGCGACCCCTTTTCCCAGTTCTGTGCTGTTCAGCCGTGTTCAGTGGTTCAGTGTTCAGATTTGATTTAATTTAATTAAACCCCTGCCTGCCTGTTCTCTATGCTACACCAAAAATATGTACACATATATCGTTGTTGAACTTTCAATTTCGTTCTCGTGCGACAAACTATTTTAATATATGTACATATATGTAGGTTTAGATATATATTTTGTGCACTTTTGTTTTATTGCATTTTATCATCTGTGTGTGTTTCTATGCTAGTCCATGTCTGACTGATGAAAATGAATGTTTTTTAAAGTAGGAAATGCTAAAGCATAAAATGTCAGAGGATGCAGTCGTTATTTATGGTATCTCAGCAGAAATAAAGCTATTTTTATAACCAAAATATCTTGTTTGGAAAAGAGTTTAGAGATGAATTGAAAGCATTTTAAAAGAAAATTATGTAAACAACTCAGAAAATCAAGAACTCTAGAATTATTTTGCTAGTTTTTATTTGTTGAAAAATGAATACAAATTTTGAATTTATTTTCTACCATTTGTTAGCCAAGAAAGATAAATACAATAAAGAAATTGATCATATGATTAAACTTAAACTTGAAAGAAATGATGTTCAACATTTAATCTTCTTGAAAACCCAAAGATATTCTTCGAACTTCTTTAAAAATATTCCAAGTAAACAATTACAATTTATCACAACACCCAACTAAAGGGTTTTATCTGCCCTTCTATCAGCCTTCTTTTGGCCAAAACCACACCCAATGAGTCATGGCCAAAGATCTTGGGATAAGTTCAACCCGTTTGGCTAGTTGACCCAATTTAATTGGGCAGTTTTTAATTGATTACACAGCGTGATGGCAACAAGTTCGCAGAAGAAAGGTTCTCAGATCTCAGATCTTATCAAGGCCCAAGTCTTGGGTATAAAAGCAGTTGGCAGAAAGACAAAAGTCAACACTCAACCAGCATGAATCGCAGAGCGCAAATACTTAGTGAGTTGAGAGAAGAAACCTAAAACCCAAGGAACTCCGAAATAATTACCATTAATTTCCAGTGATCTTGGGCCTGATTTGCGCCACCCAGGCAAGAATTCCCAATCTCCGGCGAGTGGTTGGCTCTGGACGCGCTGCCGACGTGGATGTGGAGGAGCCGCAAGGCCCTCAAATTCTTATTTATTCGCCAGGCGAAGCCACAGCCAGATCCGATGACCAAGAACCCACCTTCCAGGAACCGCAGATCAGGGAGGAAGTGGCCGAAACCGAGCCAATGGAGCCCAAGGACAGCCGCAAGATTCCCGACTATCTCTACTCGAATGCCATACCCATGGTGAATGACAAGAATCTGAACTATGTGGTGCCCCAGGTGGCGGCATATCCCGTGGCCTTTGGCCCCTCGATCCTCTCCAAGAACAGTCTTAGCCAGAGTCAGGCCAATACCTTGCCCATTGTGGTGGTGCCGCGTTATCAACTTGGCTTCAATCTCCAGGGTCAGCAGGGCATAGCGAACTCCCAAGTGAACTCTCAGCTGAGTTCCCAATTCAATTGGCCCAACTTCAATCTGGTGCCCACCAACGTAAACCTGGCCAGCGAGTCGGTGGCCTCTGAGAAGGAGGAAACTCTGTCCAGTCCCACTTATATCCAAGTTCCAGTGGCAGTGCCCGGACCACCTGGACCCCCTGGACCACCCGGCCCGCCGGGACCACGAGGTCCCACTGGACCCACTGGCCCACGGGGACCCCGAGGTCCTACTGGAGAATCTGGAGTGATTTCAGCCCAGAAACCTGCCAGCATTTGGTATACCCAAACAGGTAGCAGCAACAAGCAGCCCTCGTACTCCACACCTTTCTCGGGGGGTTATCAAAGTTGAATGAATGAATAAAAGGAATTTTTAAAAGAAATGTATATGAAAATATGTTTTCTGTTAGAAAAATAACTTTGTATATCCTTTGTCTTTACAAAGGCTTATTTATTTCCCAACATTTTCTATTTAATTATTATTATTGACAGGATGTGCTTATGGTCTCACATGCTCTTATCTATGATTGCTATATATTATATCTAGTATCTATGCTGCTGGTACACTTGCACTTGTAGAGAGCACGTCGGTGGCATTATCTGCGGCATTATACTATACTATCTGCCGCATTATATCTATTGTAACGAGTGTGCCAAACGTTGGCGTTGTGGTCAGGCCATGAAAGGTCCGACGGAATTCTCGTGTTGGGTGTCACTTTATGGCACACTACACACGGCACCACACACACTCATGCCGACGTAGGCATTATGATGATTGTGTGTAATTTACATGGATTTTAATATCACTTGCCACAACATCTGGGGGAGGCAAATAGAACACGCTCGTTTATCTATGTTTGTTTGTTTGCTTATTTTTTATACCCTCTTTTCTCTGTTGCTGGCCGCCCATTGACGGGGCCACCTGAAACGATTGCCATCCCTGTTGCTCATTTAGTAAATGGTGCTAAAAATGCTCAACCCATTTTGTTGTCATTTAGTTTTTATTGCTCCTTAAACACACACAAACACACACATAGTTATGTGGGCTTCGTTGGCTTCAATTGATACGCAGCACGCATTTGTTTCAATTAAATGAGCCATGTTTCGTTCGTTTAGTGGTTGTCTGGGGCAGCTCATGGAAACCACAAAATGATGGATGACTTTGGAGGAAGCTGGGTTTAAGATATATATATTTTATTTTATTTTTTATCCTCCTTTAAATTTCTTATAAAATGGCTAAACTTTCTTATCTGCGGCTGTGAAATGAAACGACAAGACAGGATGACAGGCAAGAAGATTGTCGGTGGAAAGCTAAGAAAATTGCCAGCACATGTTGTATTCGGGGAAAATTATTACAGTTAACCGAGTGGAAGGATGTGCGAGTCAGAGTGAATAAAATTTGAATTAAAATGTTTGCTTGTTTGTTTGTTACTTGGCAACAACAATAACAGCTCCTGAGTGAGTTGACAACACCTGACTGATTAGGACACTTTCTGCGTACATCAAAAGGCGTTTTGGGGCCCTCCTGCTGATTAAGTTAAAATGTTAATAAATGTGATTATCCTGCTGCGTTCGTTACACGCCCCGTTCCCCGCCCCTCTGACTTGTTGCCATTAAAATGATTATGGCAATAAATAATAAAGTGTGGCGGGATGCGTGTGCTGGCAAGGATTCTTGGGGAAAATAAGGCCGCACTTTGATGTTGAAAGACACGTGGCGTATGCGTGATAAAAGAAGTTTTTCTTAGGGGAAAATCTGCCAAATTATGGGAGCTACTTTTTTAATATTTTAGTAAATAAAACTGAAAACGTCCACGATAATAAAAACAAATAGTTGGAAGCAAATTTATTAGTTTAAATGAATAAAAACGTTATTTCTATAAAAACCAATAGATGTAATAATTCATTCAGGAAAATAAATACATTCATACAAATTTGTTAAAATTTTTTAAGGTCGTGATTCAAAGAAAATATTAATAAAAAACAGGCAAATGTAAATAATAATAAAGCCACTCGAAAAATATATATATTTTTTCAGAGCTTCGTAAGGTAAAATTACACAACTCTGATGAAAATAATATTTATTCTACTTAAAAATAAAATATATAGTTTTTTTACAGATGCATGACAAATAACACCCCAATAAACATATAAAAATTTCGAGAATATTAAATATCTTTATCATACAAAAAAAAAAACTATAACAAATCACAGCAATTTAATAAAATTTCCCTGCAAAAACCATCGAAAGTAAACAAAAAATTCAACTCAATCAAAGCTAGCTCCCACCCAGACAAATCACCTAACCGAGTTTATTAAAAAATTGCTGCAAAATATTTGCCATGAAATATGAACAAAAAAGATATTTCCAACGAGTTTAAATGGCCAACGGAGCTGCTGCGAGGAAAAAAATATAAGAGGGATCTAGGATGATGGTGGCACAGAACAAAAGTTGGCTGTAATTTGCAGGCCAAGTCAGCGAAATGAACACTGGCCGGAACTACGGCGTTTTGTGTGCAAACTGACAATTTAAACAAAACAGCGGGAGAATGCAGAAGGAGACAGCAGAGGGTAGAAAATTCTATAAAAGATGAGGGACTTTTAAAATCGCAGATACGGACTATGAGGTACCTAGCAATCAAATAATCCATTTGAGCTGTAAAAATATAAATAGATCTACATATTTTTTTCGATATAAAAATAAATTAAAAGATATAAAAGATATGCAAATTATAAAAATATTGTTCGTGCTGCCGAATGCACTTTCTTGGATTATTTTAATCGATTTTTTAACAACTTTAATTGAATTTTTAATACATTTATGAATATACATATATCCTTTATCGCTTTTTAAACATTTTCAGTTTTAACTGATCTCAATCCAAATATACCCATTGCACTCTGCGAATTCTAGGGCATTAAAAGAACTTGCCCGGATATAATAGGATAAGGCAGGACGACGACTGGACGGGACAGGCCAGGACAGCGCTGGATGAGCGGTTGCACCGGAAGCTCCGCCATTTTCATGCCAGCTTGGCACTTGCATATTTCATGAGCCAGAAATTTTATGAAGAAGCAAACAGCGCGATTCGATTGAGTCTCAACACTCAACTTTCGGGCAAACACTTAGTGCGCCGAATTCCCGCTAATAATTCGCACACGCGACTATCATTTATTCATTCGCTTTGCATTTGCATCCGAAATGCGGCTCGAAGGGATTAATATTTTATGGAAACCGCAGCGCGATGAGACACAGGACACAAGAAACAGGCTCAAGCGGCTTAAGTGCTAATGAAACGCGCTCTTAAATTATTTATATGACGGCAAAATGCCCTTTTTTTGAACTTTCTCTGTCCCGACATTCTGTTCATTAGTCGGATTAGCATTAAAACAACCCAGCGACCTTGTGTTTCCTACTTACGCCTTTTTAGCCAGTAAATTTACGTTTCATGTTCTGCGGATTCTGCTTACCTGCAAAGAAGAAAGGAAACAGGTAATTAGATAAGGTTATATTAATCGCGTTGGATCAACTTAAAGCTCTACCAGATTTATACGACATCTAAACTGTGGGGCGAAATGGGATTCTCTCTTTAAATGCAATTATACCACGCTCTAATGACTTTTAATTAGCGCAGAGATTTGTAAACACACACAGAGACACACAGGAACATGGTCTTATCTAAGGCCATGATGTCCTTTGCCCAAAGCCAGGTAAGAGCCAGGTGTGGTTTTGTCTAGGGCAGCTTTTATTTTTATTTTTTTGCTGTGGCTCTTTTGTGCTTCCATTCCATTGGACAATGACCATAAAAATGGCCCAAAGGGGCAAGCCATTTTAACTGGACTGCCTGCCTTGGCAAGGAGCAAATCCTTAATTACCATTACACATACACATGCATGCAGTACGGGGGCACAGTTGTGGTAAACAAATTAAGGACAAAAGGGGCTTTGAAATGCTGTTAAAATATATTCATTTAATTTTTGTTATATTTATTTTTAAAGAAATAATTATTTTGAAGTTCTATAAATCTAAAAAATTCAAGGTTTTAATTTTTCTTTAAAGTACTTTATTTTAATAACCAAAAGAAGCTCTTAAAGTATTATAAAAGTAGATCTTAAAGCATTTAATAAATTTTTTTACCTCTCCACACATTCTAGAATATTATTTCTCAGCCATTTTTATATAATTTATATATAGTTTATAATCCCCACACGACAACCACTATTACTCGATCCCCATTTGTACTTAGTTAAAGCAGTTTAGCCTTAGTTTTCTCTCTCCTTCTGCCGCTTTCATTGTTGTTGTTGTCATTATTATTCATAACTTGGCAGACAGTCGCTTTTATTTATGTTCCCATTTGCACAATGGCCAGGACTTCTTCGACCCCCGTGTTCACCCCTTACAACCCTCTAATAGGTGTTAATGTGTTTTATTGTTCTCGGGCAGCCAGGTGGCACACAACCAGCAGCACAAGCAACGTCCTGTGGATATAAATGAACTTGACTGCTGCTGCTGCTGCTGCTTCTCCTGTGCAATGAGACGGAAATCTTAATGGAATTACAGATCTCGAAGTTTGTGTAATCAAGTTAAGGCAGGGACAAAAGAGCAGAGGGAAAATCTGCTTAATTTTGTGCCTTTCGGCTAATTTTCCTGCCTTTTTTTTTTTTGATGATCTTTGGGTGTAGACAGAAATGATTCTGACAAGTGTCAATCCGATGTGGCACATACACACACCCACTAAAGCTAAGCAAGTGCCTGTCCCTGCCCCAAACCCACCAGGTCCTTCACATGTGTTAGTGGCAAAAATGCTTTCATTACGCTTCAAGTGGAATGCCGAGTGGGCCACTTGACGTTGAACGCGACTTTGAAGCCGATGTGACGCTGATGTAGAAGGTTTGCCACTATATAGCGAAAGGCAAAGCTGTATATATATAGTATATAGCTGAAGCTCAGGCCTGGCCATGAACTAGTGCTGTCAGTAAAAGAGGGGAAAGGGTTGTGACAAGTGGCGCCTAAAAATATGCAACACATTTGCCATGCATTTATTTTTGCCAACTACAGTAAAACTTTGTTTAAAGGAATTTTGAGCAACTAAAAAAATAATATAATTAGTTTAATAAAATTCTAAATATAGAGTACAAACCTTTTTTATACCTTTTTAATCCATATAATATTATATAAACGATAGTCTCCTGTATTTCTAGTACCCAAATGACCAAGCTAAAAGGAAATGCGGCTGGAAAGGAGGCTAAGGTCAGCGGCAAGTTCAATATACAGGCGCCAGGACCTGCACACACACACACACCCGAATACATAGAAGCTTGCACAACACACTCACACATAATTGCAGCGTTGATTGCCATCCGCTTTTGCTGCGTCCTTTTTTCAATGTCAGCCGGCACAAAATGCTTTTACATCGTGGCAAAACTTTTTGAATGCATGCCAAATCATCACGAGGACAAAGTTTCCGTGGAGCTGTCGGAGCAACGAGTTTTTCGAATATTTTTTGTATTTTTTGGCCAACACAAAGGAGGAATAATCGCTGCCAGATTTATAGTCACTCAGTCTGTCAACTAGGAAACGCTTTCATCAAGTTAATTAAAAATGTATCAAAACGAGCAGCAGCAGCGACGACGAAAACAAAAATGATATTGAAACTCCAAACAGGTTTATAAAAATTGCAAATCAAATGGAAAAAAAAGGAGATTGGTAGCAGGAAAAGCAAAGCACAAAAGTAACCAAATAATCAAAATCAATATGAAAGTCAAAATAGAGGTAGTTGTTGATATTAAAAGGAAAAATATGAAATAAATAGCTATACACTTTGCAATACTGATTGATACTCTTTATGTAAATAATTAATGTGCACAAAATTTGACTACTTTGGATAAACTAATTGCAAATACTTTATGTGCCCATTAGTTATCCATTTAAGTTTTGTCCGGTTTGCCATTTAAAATCCATCTAAATCATGCATTCCTCAACCATTTTGGCCATTAAGCAGCACTTGAATGTGTCCATGGCAATTAAAATGCCAATCCATTCCCGCTAGCAACGCAATGATATATGAATGCGACTCTAATAACTCAAAATGTCATTCCAAATGCGGGCCAAGTGAATGAGAGAGGGGAAATACATACATCCATCGCTGGGCGGCAGGTCATTTGGGGATGATCAATAATTTATTGCAACATTGGAAAGAGGTAAGCAGCAATTAAACACACAAACGGGACAGCAGATATATAAGGCTAAAGATAAATGCTTTTTTCTAATCAGATTTAATGTCAATTATCACTTGAAACGGGCAAAAAGTTTATGTTCCTTTGACGACGGGGCGTATGCGTAATTTTTACATCAAGTATACGCAGTGTGGTGCAAACTTTTAAACAATAAAAAGCGATAAAAAACACTTTCGGTATAAAATCCTTTAATTTTATTAAAGGATAATCACTTTAAAGCTGTCCCATATCAATTAACTTTTTTGTGAGCAGTTAAAACTTTAATAGGAAATGAATAAAACAGCGTGAGAGCATTTTTACTTTGGCAAAATATATATATATAAAAAATATATAAAAAATGGTTTTAATAATAATCTTAGTGGACTTATAATATTTTACAAATATATATTCTATAATTTTCTAAAGCTTAAAAAATGTATAAACAAAAAACTGATTTTAATCAATTTTAATTTAATTCCCTTTACCATTAATTCCCTCACAGGACCTCTCCCTTTTCAAATATTCCAATAATATTTCATAATTGCCCTCGAAACTGTCGTCAGTGGTCAAATATCAAATTTCCATATTGGCCTAATCAAGCGGAAAGTGTTGATTTGATTCAGATTCGCCGCCTCACTCGCCATCCTGAAACTGACTGCAATCGTTAACGATTTGTTTGGCTAAGCTTTATTGGTAGTGTGGGAGGGGAAAAAGGGCGAAATACAATACACGAAAAGCGGAAAATTTTCAATATTTATGCTGGGAAAATATTTACAGTGAATTCACCAAGCTTTTCACCTCTCTTCCGCCCTCCCCTCTATAACACTTGATTGAGCAATGTATAAATTTACGAGTTTCGCTTTATTTTTTCACATTTTTTTTACCGCTTTCGAAGGGCAATTAAAGGGACCCTAAAATCAAGTCAACTTTGACTTCGATTGTCCCTCTCCTAGTGGCTGTGACTTGGCTGGCGACTTTTAATTAAAATCACAGCGCCGCCATTTACCAGAAGTCACAGTTTGGTTTTTTATTTGCTTTTTTCAAATTTTTCTCTTTGTTGTTGTTGTTGGAAAGCTGCTCTGGCTTGGCCATTAGCAATTTTCCACTCGACTGAGGCTCAAACGCCAATTGCCGTACACCAAAAGGGAGGAGATCATCGAGAGAAAAGGCAGGGCGTGTCCAGGCGGCAAAACAGCAAAAGGAAAAAACATCAGAAAAAAAGAAAAGAAAGGACACCCACAGTTGGACAAAGGGAAAGCGCGAATCTCTAATGATTTTTAGCCTGCATACGAAAGGATGAGGGGGGAGGACACTACACCATCCTGAAAGCATTCCTGGAAGGACAAAAAGCCTAAGTAAGAGGCGTGGCTAAGCTGGGCCGAAAAACGCCCGTTTACTTTGGCTTGTCTTCCTTGAGATTTCTATTTACAAATATTTTTATTTTCCCATCTCTGGCCACAGCTTTTCTCCCAAGGAGCTGCTGTGAGCGAGAACAAAAAACTGTCAGCAGCCCAAAAAGATAAGCTAAGCAAACACGATGCGATTGGGCGTTAACAACAACAAAGCAGCGAAGCTGGAAAAACTTTTTACGCAAGGTTTTCCCAAACTTTACCATCTCGTTATTCATGTTTTGTAGCCGAAGGTTTTTTTTTGCACTAGAAAACGCAAAAGAGACGCCCCAAAATATGCATTAAAATATGGTAAAAAATGATTTGCGGGGGGAGGGGTGTAGTGCGAAAGAGTAAACTTTCCTTTGAGCCGGGTCAGTTCAGTCAAGTGAAGTGCTCCCCCTTTCGCAGTTGATGATGAACGAGATGATTGAACTTTTGATGGAGAGGAAGAAATCTATAATATTTATGCAGTTCGTGCATAGCTGAGGGATAGGAAATATATTTCAATGGAAATGGTTATCCGCAGAAGAGCTGCTACTTGAAGGAATTTCAGAAAAAGTAAAGGTGTTTGACAATAGGCAGGAAAATTGCAGGAAAAGTGAGCAAATTTTGTATAGAAAGAGTTATATGACTTGTGACTTATTTAATGCCCAAATAAATATGTTAATTTATGTATTGAAAAGTTACCAAAATAGAGTACAAATTGGGAAAGTAAAAATACAAGAAAAACCTTTACAAAACCTTTATAAATATATAAATATAAGAAGTCTACCCAAATTAGAACTTTATACAGGCAAACATTCACTTAAATTTGTCATAAATAAAAAACTGACAAAATAAAGCAATTTATGTTTATATTTTTTTGCAATTCTCCAACCTTCTCTCCCTTCAATTAAGTAAAAGTGAAAAATTAGCCTGATAACAAGGTCTCGTTACTCAAACGCTCCTACGCGCCTGTCGTCATAAATTTTGCTAATTAATTTAACAGCCGTGTCGAGGGGCATAAACATCAGCTTCATCACCATTAACAACAAAGTTGCACCAGGCAGGTCAGGAGGTCCTTAAATTTGTATGCCAAAACTGCAGGTTGGCCATCTTTAAAGGCCAAACAATGGATGACTTCAGGAACTCCTCTTTTCGGCCCAATTGAATTCGGGTCGATGCAAATTTCTGGCCAAAAAGTTGCCAACGAATTGCGAAATATTTATTAGCTCTATTCGAAAGAACTTTAGCCCAAATGCACAAAAAGTTTCCACAGAGCAGGAGCCGCCATTCATACGGCACTCACTGCTGCTGGTGGCTGGTTCAATCATTGATTCATTTGCGGCACAAAAGTACTAAACTTAATTTCACTCGACGGCGACGCAACACAAAAAAGGGGGAAGTGGAATGAAATATGTATATGCTACCCGGCACAACTTGTCTGTTCGATTGCGTCTGGGAAACTTTGTTCGAGGGATACGTGAGTGGGTGTGGGTGTGTGCGAGGATAAATTCGGTTTCAGTTACTTGGATCGATTCGCTCATTTCACACTCAATCGCATTTCGGGTTTACATATTCAATTAGGAGCGAAGGACTCTCTCTCTTTCCAGCTGCAGCGCAAAAGTTGGCCAAGCCACCAGGATCAATGGCGAAAAAGCTGAAAATTATGTAAACTTCCCTGGCATTCCCCATGTTATGTGATTAAACTTGTACAAGTTCTCTCCAACAACCCGACCCCAGTCCCAGTCCCAGTCCCAGCGTTTTTGCTATTTGCATAGGGATCCAAAGTTCTGTGACAATTGTGATATCCTGTCAGGGGGGTGCGCGGGTGAAACAGAGATATCTACATATGAGCAGAGTTGGCCTGCGTGTTGCCTTGTTACTAAACAAAAGTTAAGTCATAAATATTTTCCGAGTTTCTGACTTAAAATTTATCAACGATATCCGCCTTACAGCCACGCGAAATCCGAACAAAGGACACGCAAACACACATGCCTGCTGGTATATACAAAAATATCCTTTTACACACACACATGTACCTGCTGTATTTAACTTTGGCAGGAAAAGTTCTCCGCATGCAAAGTGCAAAAAAATATTTGGAAAATTTGTCAACTGAGGTTAAAAGTTGAGCCAGTGCTGCTCAAAACTACTTAACTTGCTCGGTTAAATTTAAAAATGCAATTTGGCAAACTGTGACAAATGTGCAAAGCTGGATTTAATGTTTAAATTTATTTATTTATTTCCACAAAAATATTAGTCTTTAAAGCCAAAAGATAAACTCCCCAAAATGTTGTGACCTTATTTCTGGGAAATGCAAACTTTTGGAAAGCAAAAAACAATGAAAATGCCTTAAATTTTAATTTATATAAATGATTTTCTTTTTTTAACCTTTTTCTTATTCTTCAAGACATTTCCGAGAACTAATTAATAAAAATGTCGACAAATTCTGTGCCCTTTCCGGCTTAATCAGGCCTCTGGAGTCCGGGTCCTGAAACCCTTTTAGCGAATGTGTCACCTTAGTGCCCGACAACTTGTCAAATTGTTAACCAATTAAGCCTTATTGAAAAGTTTACCTTTTTTGCGTACATTTCCCCAGAGACCAAAATAAAAGAATCAACGTAAAAAAAAAGGGGGACAGACTTGAGGTCTTTGGACCCGGACTCCGCTTTCCGACAGGACCTCATTAATGAGCCGTTGACCTTTGTCAAAGATGAGAGACACGTAGTGGGGAATTAAGTGAAAAAGGTCTGCCAGGTAGAAAAGGAATGTCCCCCGAAGGACAGCCAGTGATTTTAATTACGGGAATGCAATAAGCGGGCGTTGCAACCGCAGGCCAAAAGGCACATAAAATCAATCAATCTGCCATCCTGCCATCCTGCCTGATGCTCGATCAATAATCCAATTGGCCCAAGAAAGTGGCAAATTAATTAAAACAGCAAAAATCATACCGAAAAGGCAAATAAGTTAAGTGAGGAGGGGACTCCGTCTGTAGGTAAAAGCTTTTCCTTCGTTCCAATTAAATTGATGAGAGGCCGAGGCCGAGGGATAACATTTATCAGCAGTCGTCCAGAGGGCCCCACCAAGACAATAGAAGCTTAAGCAGGACGAAGGACGAAGAAGGAGAATGCTGGGAAGCCAAGAAGCTGCAGCTCAGGCGGACAATGAGTGAGTGTTATGTAAATGACGCTGATGTACAAAAGCGGGGAACAATGGGCCCTGAAATGGGGAAAATGAAATGAAGGCGGGACCGGAAGACTAAAGTCCCGATAAGCAAATGACAAACAGCAGCAGCAAAGTAAAGAACCTGCTGAAAGGACACCCTTATCAAGGTGCCTTCTTTATATATATTCTAGGAATTTGCAGCGGTTGGATTAACAAAACGAAATTAAAAGTGCAGTTAAGAAGTTTTTTGGTGACTTTCAGCAAAATACTAATTGAGAGAATCAGATTCCAGAAAAATAATAGTTAAAGAAAACATTCCAGCTTTTGGTTTCTTTTTCTATCATAAACGTTTTTCTAAAAAATATACCAAATTATTCCTAAACTTTCTTAACCTTTTAATAAAACCTAAAATTTAGTTAAAAGCCTTGAACATCTTCAACAAAATTTTCACAACTGAAAAACTAAGAAACAATATAAATGTTTCCCATTTTTCCGCCCACTTCCACTGCCCTTTTAATAATATTTTCCTGATTAGCGGACAGGCAAATGAAATTAACAGCGCAGCTAATAAGGTTTCCTCTTCATTTTCTCAGTTTTCCAACATTGCAAATAGTATAAATATATATATATATATATCTGGCGTTGTCCAGCAAAACTTTGTTTCTCTATTTTATCATAATAATTTCGGTGCCAGGAAAGTTTGCCTCGCTCAGGAAACTTGATGGGCCCAAGAAAGCCAAGAAACTAGCTGCAGAATCAGCAGGATATATACAGGAGCATAGAGCATCGTTTTCATTAAAACTTCTGACACACCAACGAATTCGTTGATGTTCCAGAACTTGTCACTACTCCGCCCTCTCACAGCAAAAACAAAACAAACAAATATAGGGGAAGTTACAGTTGCAATTCGCAAAATGGCAAAAAGTCCCACAACCTACAGCCACTTCATCTTTATGCTTTTATTAATTGTTTTTGCTGCTGCTGCTTCTCGTAACTTGTTTGGCAGAGTACTGAGTTTAGTTTTTAGTTTTTAACACTTGTCAGCGTTATGGAGGACTGGCTTTCCCCCCACACAAAAATATTACAACATCTGAAGCAGAAACAGAAACGAACACGAGAACAAGGGAGAAATGTTTGGCAACACTTTCGGCGAGTTATGTTTCAAATGTTTTGCTTCGGGAGGGCAGGCGTAAAGTTCAAGGGGTTCGTTGGGAAGTTCGTGTCGAATGAAGCAAAGCGGAACAGGTTCAGGTTGAAGGGTTTTTATTTGGCCAAAGCGTTTAATTTCAATTGGAAAGGTGAGAAAGCTGCTCACGAAAACTCACTTTTTGAGTAATATACTTGAGTAATATCCTTGACTAATATCCTTGATATATGAAGCAATTCGAGGGGTGATTTAGGGGGTGTTAATATATCATTTTTCTCATAAACTTTGCACGAAATAAATGGCTTTTCAAGGCAATATCAAATGATTTAGGGAAAGTATTTCCTGGGGGTTAATATTGAATATGTTTGTATGCTTTGGAAAGCAAGGATTAAAGCCCAGTTTTTACCTTTTTCATTTTACTAAATAAAAACAATGATAATGTTAAAACAAAGTCAAAAACAATTAACATTTCTAATGACATTGCTTGCTATTATTCTTCCTCTTAGCTTAAAGTAGTCAGTCATTTCCCAGTCAGTCATTTCCCCAACGACCCCTTCTCCTTCTTCATTTCTCATTCAGCCAGCCATCAAGTTGGCAATTAATAAACGTTAGTAAGGCATAAAGTCTAGGATTCATTTCCACTTCCGCTTGGCGCTCAACTCATTACAGTTTTACAGCCATTTTGGGCGTCATCTAATTATGCAAAATGGCACATTTCATTTGCAGAGAGCGCCAGAGCCCGGTGTCTGTTCGCATTCAGGTTGGCCTTAAGTTGGATTCATTTTAACAATGCCATTTAAAATTAATTTTCAATTAACTTTCGCGGCCCGGGTCCGGCCATCTGCCATTTTTCCGTCTCCCTTTTCCGGCATAGAAATTCCGGACTTCAACTAGTTCAGAGTGCTAACAAAAGTTTTGGGTGTGCGAGCGCCTCCATAAATTGAATTTTCCGCTTTTTGTTTCTGCCAATTAAGCCAACGGAGCGGCATTGTGAGTGATACTAATTTCCACGGACACGAAGGCTACTTAAGTCTCCGCCTTTTGCCGAGCTCTCGCAAAAAGTGGGATCCGTATAATGGAAATCGACACAGTTGAGCTTTTCATGGCATCCGGCATCCGGCACCTGCGTGCCAGCGTTCCTCAATTGAAAAACCCCAAATGCCGGGCTCCATTTGGAGCTCAGTCAGAGACGAGGAGTGGGGCGGTGTGGGTGGGTAGACTTAACCCTTGGCAGACGCAAAAATAACTGTGCGGAATGCATTTTACTTTTAAATTTACCATCGAAATGTTTCCGATGGTTAGTGTGAGGTATTTGTTGCTCTTACACTGAAGGCAGAGTTCATATTTTGAAGAGTTGGTAAAAAATGAATATATATTTATATATATTAAAAAGAAGTATCCGATTTTAAAATAGAATTTGTTTTTAATTTCAAATTTAACCAATAAAGTTTCTTTTTATATTAAACTTCTACAGCATTGTGTTGGCAGCATCACTGGATGTTTCTCAACTTGTTCCCAGCAACATTTTCCTATATTTGGCTGCTAGCAACATATTCATAGAAATTATTTCTGAAATGAAGAGGGATATGACTTGAAAAGGCTAATTTATGTTGTTTTAAAATGCTTACTAAAATTAACGTTTAATTTTATTTTTTTTTATAAATGTAACCCTTTTTAAACAAAAAAATTAGCCTGTCCCAGTCATATCTTTTTTCATTTTACCCACATAGCTTTGGTTACCGAGCAGCTCTCCTTTTTGCCTATTTTAAGAGCATACATTAATTTCTTTCAGTGAGTTTCACTCCCAGCATCTGTAAATCTATACTTAGGACAACCTCTGCCCCTCTCCGCCTCCTCGCTGCCTGCCTTGTTTTATCGCAAACGATGCCATTACAAGGCGATTTGAGCTCCATTTGTGCTGGCCATTCCCACACTCTAGCGGCGATTCCCATTGCCAGGATAACTTGACAGTCACTTAGCGGGTTCGCGTCTGCTGCTGCTCCAGGAGGTTGTTGGGTGCACAGAGGAGATGCCAAAGGTGTGTGTATCAAAGTAGCAGTTGAGAGTACAGGGTCGGGAATGCTTTCAGATTAAACTTGTCCGGCTGCAACACCTGGGCCCGCATTTCAAACTGAGTTCTTGCCCCCTCCCCCTGACATTTTCTAGTGACTGACAGGCAAAAGGATGCAAAAGCCAGAGCACCGATTTCACCTAAAACTTTGTCCGGTGCTTCGCCATATCAACCGAACGATATGGCAACTAGCAACTCTCTCTCCCAATGTTCCTTTCATAACGTGGAAACTTCTCTTTTGGTCTCCTACGGGCGTTGCAAACTTTTAATAGTCTCACATTGGAGAGTTCTTCTAATCATATGCTAAACTGGCTAACGAGTCGAGCTGAGACAAGGCCTTAGGTGTTGGCCAGAAGTTTCTTTTTTGGTAAATTAGACAGCAAAGAAATGGGTTCATTCCAAAACAATGAGGCGTCTTTATCTAAGGGGAAAAGTAGATACAAAATATTTACCCTTTCGAAGCTTAATTTACTATTTTATACTTAAAAATAAATTTAAATAAACATTTCTCTCACATACCTTGCCCAAATTGACGAAACCGTGATCCTTGGCTACAGCATCCGCCATTCCGTTATCGCCATTGGGTATGTGCACTGCCCAGGTGTGTGTATAGTGTCCGGCGATCTGGTTGTTGCCACCGGAAGTCCCTGAGCTTCCATATTTGCCGCTATTGGGCGTCAGCTTGGCCCTGCCGCCCGTCTCATAGTCGAGAACGTATGGCGGCAGCACTGGCGATTGGCCAGATGGATCCACCTTGAGGGATGACGGGGCTGGAGGAGGTGGTGGTGGTGGTGCTCCTGCTGCCGGGGCTGACGAGGCGGGGGGCGCCGAGGCTGATGATGATGCTGATGCCACACTTCCGGCCACGAAACCGACATTATAATTACATAAAAAAACTACGGCACTAAATTGCAAAATAAACAGCAGAGCTGCTTTCGTTCTCGCCAAATGTCTGGTGCTGCTGCTCCCGCTGCTGCTTCTTCTGGTGCTAAGTTTCGGTTTGCATTGCGTTAAAAAACTAGTTTTGAATAAATTGCAATTGAAATTGAAATTTCCTATATCACATTCAATGATTGTTTGTTGTTGTTCTTCTTGCTGCGCGGACCTCTGCTGACAACTTGTGGCAGGATGTTGCCCTAATTGTCGGGCATTTAATTTGTCGCGTCTGCTTTTGTGTTTGTGGCAGCTGCTAATGTTGCTTCTGCTAATGCTGCTCCTACTTCTGGTGCTGCTGCTGCTGCTGCTGATGTTGATGTTGCTGTTGCTAGTTGGCTGCCTGCTCCATCGCACGACGTCGTTTTTCATTGTGCGTGAGGATGTTTCCAATTGTTGGTGTGTGGGCGTGGCGAGGAATGCTGGATGCGAGGTAACTCAACACGCTTTTGATGTGATGCTGAAATGGATAATTTAAAAAGAAAAATTGATTATTAATTTTAAATCAAAATATTCTAGGTAATTGGGAATAATTCAATTTTTCAAATATTTTGTTTATCATCCCAGAAATTATTTACAACGCTCTAAACAGCCTCTATTTCAGTCCTTTTTTATCTATAACTAATAAAAGTTAATAAAATATTCCACAAATAGTTTTCCTGTTCAATTTTCTATCGATTAAAACCTTGATAATTACCGAAAAAATTTCAAAAGCCATCCTTATCCTCCTTTCCTTCCGTAAACCAATTAGGCTAACAAATTGCCTGAAACTGACACATCCAATTTGCGTTGCCCAAAAAAGAGAAATCACTTGACCACAAAACTTTTTGGCTTATTACGAAAAAGTGACAAAAAGCCCAAATATGCACATAAGAACCACTATTATCACCCATTAATTGGATGGGCAAAAAAAAAAGGAAAATATTGATGGCCACTTTGCATCGTTTGGTGAAAGGACCCGGCGGCCCTGGCCTTTTCCATATTGACAGCCAGGGCCAAATCGAAGTTCAGTATTATGTCCCGAAGGGACACTGCTGGCCAAAAGCCAGTATCGCATTGATTGTCACCCCGTGGACAAGTTTTGATTGCAAATGAGAATCAACGCGAGGCTGAAGCGGATTTTGCACTGAACTCGAATACGTACACTGGGGAAAATAAAAATACTGACTTTATTGAAAAGAAATATTTTAATAATTATGTAAAATATTTACATTTTACAAAAAAGGAATTAAATTATTCCGTTTTCTGTACTATTAATTATGAAGTGCATCTCCTCCAAATCATTGATCCTTGGAGCTGGATCTGCCTTCTTCTTTAGCAGCTCCTGTGGCTTTAACCCCACACAAAATTAGTTACAATTTGTAACTGCCAAGATTTAATATTTAAAAAATCCTCAAAGCTTTCTATCAAATATTTTAATATTGAATCAAATTCAAGTTCCCAAATTTGAGCTCTCCCTTTTTTTCGAGTACAGCGACTCTGAGTAATGCCACTGTCAAAATATGCCCATGACTGATGATGGCCAGAGGCCCAGCGCATCCATGGGCATATTTCATCTATTGATAGAGGGATTTGGATTTCTGGATTTGGCCAGTCACTCGGCCAGAAAGTGAGCCAGCAGAGTGAGGAGCGTAATTAAAGCGAGTGACAGCGGAAATGCCAAGCCCAAGGAGATGGATTGTCGGGTGGGGGTTCCGAGAGGACTTTGGTGATGTGTTGTTTGGACGGATTTGACGTCCAGCGACGGAAGCCGAGGGTGTGCAGTGTTCGGGCCATGGTAATCATGGCTAAGTGGAAAGGAAATTGAATTTTGCGTGGGACTGGCTATCAATCGACCAGAACTAAATGACTTCTCGTAATCTGCTCAAGGTCTTCTATTGAAGATATAAAACTATTCAAGTTGGGTTGCCTTTTTTGGGGGGTTTTACTAGGTTTTTTTTAGGGAAATAAATAATAAAAGAAAAATCGATAATATTTGTTTTTAAAGACCACTTCAAGTGACATTATATAAGTTATTCAAATCTGGCAATGTGCATTTCTCTGTCTACCTTTTTAACATCTCACTTTCGGGGCCATGAAATAGACTGTCAACGGACTACTTCACCTCTGTGATCCCATCGAGAGCCCATGCACATGAATGCACAAGAAAAAGGAGCAGGCGACCGGCGACTCCTTTAGATTGACTATGCACCTTTTGTGCTTGAACTTCCTTCCGCATTGAGTTGTCGTCAACACCCCGATCCTGCTCCTGCTCTAGCTCCTGCTGCTGACAGGGTCCGGGTCCTGTGTCCCTGCGTTTATGCTCCTCGACTCCTGACTGACTTTGACTGACGGCATTTGTCAGTGGCAGACACAAAGTAATCATTACTTGGCGCACTTCCGCTGCAGCACCATCGCCATCTCCTTCGCCGGCCCACTAAGCGTATACTTAATAATAAGAAAATAAGTGCCATGTCAACGTAGGCGTGGGACGGATGAATTCTTCTGCTTCTGCCTCTGCTCCTGCTCCTCTGACGTGGTCCCCTTGGCAACATCTCTCGCTCACATGCTAACGAAAAGTGGAAAACGGTGTCAAAGTCAGCACTAGTTGGCTGATGAAAGTTACTTTTGCCGGGCGAGAAAAATGGCAGTGTGCTGAAACACCAACAACGCGCGACTTGACAACTTGAGACAAATTGAAGCGTTGTTTCCCTTTACATTTAACAGGGCCAAGAGCCCTAGAGCCCTGGCCTTTGGGGTCGAAGGCGCTTGTCAACAAATAAAGTGCTGAAACTAGTTAGGGTCACAGTTGAGAAGCTTTGTAACAACAAACAAAAAATATGTTTATAACTCTCAAGGGGTTTTTTTATTTAAAAAATTATTATTATTGTAAAAATAAATAGGATATATGTTAAAGGATTCTCGAGAAATCTTACAACAATTGTAGCTAACAAAACAAAACTCATTTGTCACATGTGTCAATTTCTGGTCACTTCTCTAAGATTTTGTTGTGTATACTTCCCACCTTTTTTCCCGTGTTTCCCCAGGCTAAACACCTTCAGCCATTTGCTGCCTTTTCCTTTTGCATTCCGAGCAATTTACCTAAACCGGAATTACATCCGCAAGGCTTTCTCCATCATAAACTGATCTATTTTCACTTAGCAAACACGGCCTCCTGTCCACACAACATCCATCAGAAATCACTCAAATGCCCAACAGAAATCCCTAAATTGCTTAAGCCACAAGCAGCTGGATGACGGGGAAAAAAAGGGAAAGAAAAACAAACGTAAGGAAATAAGAGACCAGAGCATAGAGGGATGACAATGCCAGGCATCGGTTTAATAGTCCTTGAGGCATTTTTTGGGCAAACAGCCTGACACTTGGCTGCTGCTTTTGCTGCCGCTTTGCCATCCTTTGGCATCCTTTGTGGTTGTATGCCCTGCGAGTGTTGTTAGTTCCTGTGGATCGCCGCTCTATGCAAAATGCCATGTCAAATGCAGGACTGAAAGGGCTAAAAGCTGAGGCTAGGACTCTGGGATGCCGGGATGCTGGCTGAATTGTTGGGATGTTAGGATGCCGGGGGAAGCCGCAGCAGAACACATTAAGCCAAGGAAGCAACTGCTGCTCCTGCTGCTTTTGTGCAAAAAAAAAAAAGAAGCTGCAGATGAAGCTGCGGCAGTTGGAAGCTTAAAAAGGCTACAAAACTGCAGGCGAGAAGTCAAAAGGCAGCGATTACACTTAACAGAAAATCAAGGCCTATACGTAATTTACCAAAAAAATTTTTCCTAATTTTTTTTTAATGAAATGTAAACCCAAAAAAATAACGTTTTTAGAATAATTTAAATGTAAAATAAAGCAAAATAAATTGAATAAACTCCTAAAACCTAATTTACGTACATTAACTTTTATTTTCTGCAGATTTTGGCCCTTTTTCGTTAAAACTTCAATCCTTTTCCTGTGTGCAGTCAAGAAAAGAGAGTAACACACACCATCACCAGCTCCTTTGTTGCTTTGTTTATGCGAGAGTGTGTGCTAGTGTGTGTGGGTATTTGTCTTTTGGCCTCGCTTTTAATGTGTTTCGTGTGGTGGATTGAGGTGAGCTGCTTGCCTCTACTATGATGGCGCCTGGTGTGTAGTTTTTCTCTGCAGTTTTCTGCTGGTGGCTTCGCTTGTTTAATGATAGTTCCACAAAGGCAAATATGCACTCGCCGCCACTAAACCGCCCACTAAGTCACCCCTTCGGCCTTTTTTTTCTTTCGCGACCAGCAACTGGAGCACAAAGTCAACAACAAAACAGCCTCGGTTAACGCCCGCAGAATAGCGGCTGAAGCCCAAAAAAGGAAAGAAGGCTAAAAGGAAAGGGGCCTGGCCAAACAAAATGGAAGAAAGCAAAGTGTCAGGCAAAAAGAGTATGTAGAGTCGTCAGAGGAGGTGCACTTTTTCACAGCGTATTAGCACACGATCGCCAAACAAAAGGTGTTGCATGCATGGCGCGGCCGCCATTTCCCATTTGGCACTGCGGTGACTGTACCAAGTAGGCCATGCCACACCAAAATGGCTTTGACAGCTGATGCTGAGGGTGTGAGAATTTGCATCGGGGATTGGCCCGGAGAGCTGTCAGATAGTGTTAGGTTTGGCCAAGTCAGTAGAGCCCTGCTGGGTTTACCTTTAAAGCCTGGCAGCAGCAAAAAGTAAGGTCTCCATGAAGCCTGCCAGCAAAAAAGTACAGTCCCTATGAGGCCTGACAGCCAAAAAAAGAGAGGGAACAGTTCCTGGTTAGTTGTGGCAAAAAATTGTGGTAAGAATTCGGATTCGCATATAAAGCTAGAACATATAATCCCCAACCCAACCAAATTACCAGCTTTTACAATTTCTTAAAACCACTTACAGCCCCAACAGAATTAAGCTTCTCCATATATAAAATAAGTTACTTATTTAAGAGTCAATATGAAGATTTAATTGAAAGTTTACCTTGCACATTTACGATTAAATCTCAGGCCTCAATCAATCATCTACCGGACGAACAAATTTACCTGAGCAACACAATGAGATGAAAGTAATGTTATTATTACTCCTTCATGCGGTGCTGGTGAATCCCCCGAAATGGATGCCATGGATAATGCTCTCATGGGCTTTTCAGACCAACAGAATTTTAATTATTTCGCATTGTTTGCCTGCCACATGATACGAGTGCCTTTACATATATGTATATATGTATATATAGTATATATGGACATTATCCCCAGCCAAGGTATGCATATTTCGTTTCGGCTTGAGTCTCGGATTGCTTTTTAATGTGCAAACAAGAATGCGCATTAAGTGAAGCCCTGGAAAATGGTAGAGAGGATGTGGCGGAGGAAAAGCCTGCGAAAACGCCTTGCGGTGGTGCAATGCAATTTGAGTGCTTCGCTGGCATTAATTGATTTTGCATGGTCACTTGCTGCGGCCCAAGCGAAAGATAAACGACCAAGGATGGCCGAAAGGAGGAAAGGATATCCCACCAACATGTGTCATGTGAATGGAAAGGCTTTTGCTCTACCTCCATTGCACCCGCCAGCCTTTCTTTGGCGCTGCATTTGCGAAATTACCTTTTCAGGTGGAAAGAACTTGGTAGATGGGGCATCCATCCATCCATTCACCTGTCTGAACAACGCTTAATGTAAGCACCTGGCGGGTGGCAGGAAAAAAAGAGGCGAGCGCCTAAAAGTATGCGAAAATAAAGGTCCATTCAAAATTCATTCAAAACAAAGGACGCCTCAAGGCATCCCACAAACAACAGCTCCCCTACCTCAAGTGCAATCTGGCTGGGAAAAGGGTTTTTCCGAATAGGGATTGGGAGAGGGGTTTTCCGAGGGGGTTTGGAAGGAGGCCCTGCGAGAAGGGGTTAACTGTGGAAAGGGGAAACTCTCTGGCAAAGTGTTGCTCCACTCAAAGACTCACTCAACTCTCCAACTTCAGTTTGCTGCTCATATAAAACAATGCACAATTATGACTTATTTTTTGCTCGATTTACACTACACACAAGGGAAAGCCGAAAGTAAAAATACCCTTAAAAGTGGAGAGATTAGAGTAGCAATTAATTAAAAGGTTTAAAACTTGTACCTTTTGAAACCCTTTATTAAATAAAAAATAACAGAAAATTAAAAGAATATTTCTATAAGCTATAGCAATCGATATTTTATGGCAACATTTAAGTTTATTATTAAACTTTGATTATAAAATCTCAGCTAATATTTTTACTAAACATAAAATTAATTGCCATTATCAAAATTCGTATTAAACCATAAATTCTTAGCGGCTGTTAACTTAAGTTTAATAATCGAGCTGAATTGCCGGCGGATTCCAGCAAATTTAGTAAGTTTCCTCAGGACTCAACAAGTCGCTAGGGGAAAACTCTCTTTGTGCCCGGGAAAAGCTATTAAGCCATCCAGAAAAGTCAGTGTCTGCTACAGGATGTGGCAGCAGCAATTTCTTGCAACAGTTGCAAGTTGGCGGAAATGCAGATGGGTAATGCAACACCGGCACAGGTGAGCAGCCCAGGCATTATGATGATGTTGAGGATGATGCTGATGATGATGATTATGGAGGCGAAGGTGAAGATGATACTGGAAGCTGATGGGGATGGAAATGTAGAAGGAGATGAAGAGATGCAAAAGGGCAGAAAACAAGACTTGAGAGTTGGGCCGAGTGGCATTCTTTGCTGCATTCTTTTCGCCTTTGACAAGGCTGCATTAACATTGACAATGATAATGAAAATGTTACTCACTCAGTACTTTTTTAAAAGACTAAGGAATTTTCTTCTTTATTTTATATCTTGATGTAAGGCAAGTCTTTTTGAGATACCTTTGGAATAAATGAGTTAATAAGTTGGAAAGGTAAGTTAAAAAAAATAAGTTCATGAAACTGATTATATTTTTAAACACTTAAAAATGTGTCTAAAATACTCATTATTTCTCCTCATTAGAGACATTTTCCCGTTTTCTCTCGGAAAATTAAGGGTGTTTAAGGGTTCACATTATAAATTATCACCATTTCCGGCTAAATCACGGTTTTTGTGGTTGACATTTTTGGTGGAAAATTTAGCATGGAGTTGGCAAGTGAGGAAGCCAAGTGTAAATCAACAAATCAACAACTTAATATGCTCGAAATTTTTGATGCCAACTGCAGTTGCACAGAAAAACGAGACCAACACGGGGCAACAGCGGCAGTTGGAATCTGGCGAGTAATTCCACATGGAGTCATCGCCTAGTGGTGACGATGGCAGGGCAACCATTGGGGCAAAGCCAGTGGTGGCGGGAACCAACCAATGCTGCTGATGGTTTAAGCATCAGTTACCCGCGGGGCGACCGAGGCTACCGAAAAACCAGGACCAGGCGACAACAGAAAGGATTCACTTAGAGAAATGAAAGATGAATAAGAAAGGAATTCTTGACTTGAGAGGGAGAAAGCCATTTTCCATGTTTTTAGTTTTATGAAAATATAAAGTTTAATTAAATTGAAAATTTATAAAAAGAAGAATGGTCCATTTACTATATCACAAATTATTTTGTTTGGAGCTACAGAAATCAGTACATATTTTAAAGCCTTACAAATGTATCGAAAAGTATGCTATGATCCTTTTTAGGTACCAAATTCAAAGTAATTTTCCTCTAAGCAATGTTAAATGTTGTCGAATAATTTCAAACACATTTTTAAGGATTTTTAAACCCCTAAAATTTAGGTAGCACCCAGTAAATGTATAGAATTTTTGTTCTCTGTAGCATGCAGGATATTAGTATGCACCACTTGCTGCATACTTTCAGGGACCTTGTTCGCTTGTTTGTGTAAAATTTATGCGTATCTATTCGCCCTCTCTCACTCTCTCTTCTCTTTCTCTCTTTCTACCTTTTTTCCCTACCACCTTTACCCATTTCACTTACACCTTTTGGCCATCATGGCGGCGGCGCCTGTTCGACGATTGTCGTCATTTCAATTAAGCCCGGCGCCGAAATGGATGCTTTTTGTGCGGATTTTTGCCGATTAATTTTTCATTATTATGCCAAGTGCTCGCTGGGGAGATAGAGACGGAGAGATGCCTACACAGCGTGCGCCCGAAGGACGCCGAAAGAGACAGCAAGGCAGAGTTCACGCACACACAACAAATGTGCCAAAAGTGGCAAATGACAGGCCCACAAAGCAAAAAGTTTTCAATGCGCTAATATATTTTGCATGCCCCAAAAAATATGCAGAACATTTCGCGGGATGCATGCCAAGGCTGCGAGAATCCATTTTAACGATAATTTTCCATGGAAATTGTGAGCTCCAAATGATGGTAAAGGATTCGATTATAATTATATTTAAGATCCTTAAAGGAGGACTAATACATCAATTTATAAAAATATAGTTATTTCAAAGAACTTGTATAAAAATCTATTGATTTTTCGGACACTCTGGTATTAAACTCTTTTTCTTCTTTAAAAAAATGTTCCTAAAATTTAGCTAAAAAACTACACTAAACTTCTGAGAAGGCCTATAAACAATCCTGTAAATTCCCAGAAAAAACAAAACATAGAACAAACATGGGGACTTTGCTAAAACAAACCAAAACTGGCAGTGTCAATAAAAATTAACGGCGAAAAGCTGAAAAGCCGTGACAAAGCTCTCCAACGCTGGCCACAACAACAATAAAGGGGGAAAACCCCCCCTGGAAAACCACCCCCGAAACGCACACCCTTTGTCAGCCCCTATTCATTAGGTCGTAGGTGTGCTGGCTGTGTGAGTGTATGTGTTTGAGTGTAGTTTGTGTGGTGTCTATGTAATTTAGACAATTAGAAAGTTTACGCCCGTAACAATTTCCCACTTCTTGTTGTTAGCTAAAAGTTTGTCGCTTGTTTTCGCTTTTTGCCATTTGCATGACAAATAGTTTTTGTGCTGTGAATGTTGACCAGTTTTCTGGTATTGCCTGTTAGCAGCTCAGGGGAATATCAGTCGACTTAGCCGGCTAAGTGTTCTTGGTAAGCCTGCCCCGCCTGCTTGGCAGTTTAATATTTGCACAATGCTTCATAATCACACTCACTTTGCCCCTTTTTTTGCCTTGGTTCTCTCTGTGTGTTTATGCTGATTCAGCGAACGCGCAAATTCCTCTTCAATGCGCCAATTGTGTTGTTCGAGTGCGAAGCTTAGTGTCGCCATATTGCCGAGTTATCCTGGCGGAGATCCTGCGGCTCATGCATATGCAAAAATATGGTGGGAAACACACAATAGCAGGCAACCACTATAAGTGGCTAAATTGCACAAGTAAACAATTTTTAAATGCAGATTCGCTGCAGTCTAGGCCGCAGCAGAAAGAGTATGAGAAACCAGTTAAAAAGAAAATCGAGATATGTTTTTACATACAGATTGTTTAAATATAAACAATAAACTAAATTAAAGGTATTACATTAATTTAAGACCAAGAAATAAAGGCAAAACTAGAATTATTATAAACAAATCTTTAAAATATTAAAAAAATAACCTTTTAAAAACTTTAAAAACGTACCAAAGTGTATCTTAAATAAATTATGCAATGCCATTTTATAGGTTTTAAATTTAATGTACATTTATTTCCTTATATATATTTTTTATAATTTTTTTAACACCTTTTTAAGGATTTCAAAGCCCTTACAGACTTCTCTAGCATTTCAAATAATTACTTATTTTAAAACACATTGCCAAACATTTCTCCAAGTGTAATTTCCATAGGGTTTCCCTTCACAGCATCTACTATTTCTCAATTGCTACGTGAACATTTTTTCCTATTATTTTTCTTTTCCATTCAACACACTTCTTTTTGTACCATTTCTGTTGTCAGCTGCAATTCCGCTGACTGCGGAAACACTAATTTTCAGTTATTAGCGGATTGTCAAAACAAACGACAGTTTCCATTTAGCAGTTGGAGATTTTCACAGCATTTTTTATTCCCTTTTCCAGCTGACAATCATTTATATTTTTGTTGTGCGACAATTTGGCTTTGGTAAATTGGTAAAAAATAACTGAAGTTTTTTTCATGTGCGCTGAGGTTGAAATATTGCATGCAAATTGGGGAGACTAATTGGGAAAAATAAATAACAAAAAAATAAACCCACTCATAAATAAAGTTTTTACCTAGAGAGGCTCACTAAATATAAAGTTGGGTTTTAATCGAAAAACCAGTAAACAAAAACTTTGTTTGGCCATTCTCGTTGACATTAATCAAGACTCGACAGTCGCACTTAATCTTAGTTAAATCCCCGCAGATTTATGCGTCATAAATATTAGACAAATTTAGATGAGAGCCAACTGGAGTCTCCATAAAAACCGAACCGGGCACACAAATCCCCACAGCCAGATGCCATTTGTCAGAAGAGATAAGCAAACACAAAGCACAAGGCACAAGGCACTGAACACCGAATGGCAAATAAACAAGGCACTAAAATATTAGAATATCCTTCGTATCCTGCAAATCCTGAGAGCCGAAAAACCCCGTAAGAACTACTCCCCGAGCGAAGACAAAACTAAAAGCTAGACAGATTTTTGCCTGATTACGTTTCGTTTCGCACAATACAATGGGGAAAATGCACTTCGGCAAGAAAGGACTCAGAAAAGTATGCAATGGCATAGGGAAATGGGAAAATGCCGGCAAGGACGAACCAAGCACGAACGAATGCGAACAAATTGATATGCAAATGTGAGTGGGACCCCAAAAAGAGGAAGAAAACGTAATAATAAAATAAAGCAGAACCCTCGAAAGCACAAAGATGAGGCGGAGGACCAAGAGAGAGATCCTGGATCCTGGGATAAATGCCCCATGACTTCTCATTTCCGTTTCGCTCCAGCAGCAGCAGCAGCTGCAACTGGCAGGCAAATCTGCGTTTTCCGGAAGGAAAACGGGCCGAAAAAAAAGGCAACCGGAATATGGAAAATTATTAAGTATACGCCTAGTACAACAAGACGTCAATAATTTAACGCAAGTTCAGAGCTTTCAGCGCAGTGCCAATTGAATTAAAAGATTTTCTCATCGCCAGAAAACTTTTTTCTTTTTTTCTGCACAAAATTCAATTTGGCGCAACTTTTTCTTTTTTTTTCTTAATTTTTTTTGTTGTTTTTCTCCCCCGCACATTTTTTTTTAGCTGGTGGCCTTTTTAGTATGCGTTCGGTTGCAGGAACAACTTTTCCCCTTCAGCCTCAGTGATTGAAATGCCAAGGCATGTATCCATCCATCTATATATATCTGTATATATATAGTTTCCCCCACAGATTCCCTCAAAGTTTTGCCCCTTGGCAAATTCAGTTGTTCAACTAATGAGAGTCGTAGCCTCGCCTCGGGCTCTCATTCTGATGGACATGCCAGATGAGCCGGGCAAAAGTCGTGACAATCATAAAAAAAAAGAAAATAATACAAAACCGAAGGGAGAAAACTGGAAAATGCAAAAAGAAAAACTTTAAATGCCTTCGGTCAGTTGGCAAAATGTTCCTTTATCATGGAGGGGCGCAAATGTTGCGGAAATTTTTCGGGGCCACGAATTGGACTCTGCTGGCGATAATTTTTAAGGAGAGAAACTTTGGCAAGGAAATATATATTCAGTGGAGTGAATGGTAATGAAAATACAACTTAGAACTGCTGCAAGTAATAAGGCTTTCGGCTTGGCCAAATCTTAAGAAATTCAATGCTTTTTATATACCAAAATATGTCCCACTTTTTACCTTAAATCTTATATTTATTTTGATTAAAATGCCCATCACAATCTCTTTATATTTCCCTTATTTTGTAATTATTTGGATTGCTTTTTTGTCGAAAACATTGATACCTTCCTGGAAAATTAATAAATGGTTTTTTTATAGCTTATCCCACAACAGGAAGCAATTGAGACCTATATATAAAAGCCAGAAAAACCTCCTGATTTTCTAGATTTTCCAGCAAACCCAGACCCAAACACGGTTAAAACGGCTTCAATGAAGCATAAATAGGACATCAAATGCGGAAAATTAAATTGGTTAAGAAGGGAATAAAAGGGAAGGCGAATTTACACAGAGATCCTGGCTGGCTGAAAAATGCAACAAAATGGCCCAAGCCCATGATGATGATGACAATGATCATGTTGATGAGAAGTGGGAGTGAAAGCGGAATTGTTTTCACGCCCTTTCATGACTTAATAAATACCAAAAGAGGAGGCATTCGTCTCACAACGTGGCCCTCAGGCTTACCGCGGGCATTTGCGCTTGATTGCCCACGAAATCGACAAAAATGAAGTGGAAATACCAAAGTGTTGGGCCCCCAAAAGTCCGTGAAAAAAAACGTGATTGATGCCTTGCTCTCTCGTTGGAGGTCCTCGGATTCAGATTGGGACGGCGATTCTGTTTCAGATTGTGTCTCAGATTCCGGTTTCGCAGACGGAAGAGCCAAAAGGCTTGGCGACAAAAAAGGATAACATCCACGCCCAACACCCGCTCCCACACACACATATACAGAGAGGGAGACTCCTCTATAACAATAAAAACCCTGGGAGGTTGGTCCTGCCAGTCTACTTTGTCTGACTGCCATCTGCTTCTTTCCGTTTTTTTAGTGTCTCGCCCTCTGCTTTCTATCACCGAATGTTATCCTTTTTGGTCCTGCCCCTTTTGTTGTTACTTCGCCATGGCGCTGTCTGCTCCATTTTAAACAATTTTGCTGACTAGCAAAAAATATGTCTGCGGCAGCCATTTTGGGGAGTGTGTGTGTGCCGGATATAAAAAGGAGGCGTCTAATTGGCAGAAAGTTTTCTTATTTCATTTAAATACTGAGACGAGTTAAATATCTCAAAGGAAATGAGCTGGGTTTTTTTTTTTAAATCATTTAAATCATGTAAATAAGTTTTATTGAAGGACTTACTTAAGTGGAGTTAATATTCATAAGGAAAGCTTACCTGTAAAGAAAAGAAAGAGATGAAAATGTAAGTAAGGATTATTAATAATATATTACAGCTTTTTCAAATGCAATAAAACAGGACCTTTGATAAATCCTATACATTTTATAAGAAAAAAGAACGTAAAAATGTGTTAAAATTAATATTTATTTAACCTGCATTGCCTTGCCTGTAAATTAACTTGACCCAAAAAATATTTGAAATTCTTTTCCAGTTAGCTTTACCACAATAAATCCCGCATATCCCTCTTTGAGTTGCCCGCAGGAAATGCCATTAAAAAACAAGCGCAAAGTTTTCGCTATTTTGCGGAATTCCCACTCGAACTAAAACTTGGGAAATGCAAATGTTTGTCTTCGTAAATGACAAGAAGATGCTACAAATTACATAAATAAAAGCAATAAAGTGCCAAAGCATTTGCATAAAGAGCGCAGAGGGGGAAGGAGCGATTTGCAGGAGGTAAAGGAGGAGAAAATGGGATGTAGAGGCAACTTATGCTAAACAATCCATGACACAGTCGAGGGCGTCTTAGCCGGCTTAGTTGAACACACACACACACACACAACCAACCAGGCACACATTCAATTACACATAAGATTCAGTTTACTTTCGCCTCCGGGCACGCCCACAACATCAAAGGGCGTCACACTGACATTGATTCCTCTCCAGGGCTGTTCATATATATATACATATATCTGTGAATATATATGAGTGCTCTGGTATATCTGGATTGTCTTCTCCTAATCGCCAACTTATGCAACATCATTGCACTCAGAAGTTTCGCTTATTGAAATGTTAAGTCAGAGACAGCAGAGGTGAACATAATAGTAAAGGTTGTAATAAATATTAAAAACAAGACTATAAATATTTATTTTTACCAGCTTTTATTGTACTTTATTTATTGGTAATATGTTTTCTCAAGCAAACTACATTTAAATTTTAAGGCAAGATGTTTTGTCTAGCTTTAAATTTATTTATTAATATATATAGTAACCTGTTTCTTCTACGCTTTTTAAAAGTGAAAGAAATCCCTTTATATGTTTGTTTACATTATTAAATAAAAATGTTATTTTAACCCTTATCAGTGACCCATTTTTTGAAAGCATTTCCCCATATTTTTCCTATTCTCCTGACCTTTCTAGTATCTGCATATGTATGATATCTTTGGTATGTGTCCATTTCTTATTCCTGCCAAGAACCAAGAGGAGTACTCTACCCATTTCCATTTCAGAATATGCTGAGCTGTCATGCTCTTCCGTCCTACCAACCCAATCCGGTCTTCCTTTTGAGTTGTTGAACTTTTTCCTTTTACGCTTTTGTCTTCGAGAGCCTTGAGGGCGGTTTTCTTGGGCTTTGGGTATCCTTTTGAGTTCGGGGAATTGGCCACCGACTCAGTCCTCAGTCCTCTCTGCCAACTGTCATCCTCACTCACTCACACATTGATGTTTGTCTTTTGCCGTTCGCCACTAATTCAACTGAGTGTATGTATTCCAGTCCATTAATTGAATGTCTCGCCCCTTCGCACATATTGGGTTTTAACTGTGTGGTCTCGCCCTGTCCTTTATTTCCTTCTGGCGGAAAATTAAATTTTCCTGCGGCTCGGAGATTTCCTTTATGGAATTTTTTTTTTTTTGCATTTAATTGAGCATCAAAATGAAGTCACCTCAAACATTATTTAACTCGGCGGCAACAGGTGCCAAGATAGCTTTTTCGTTCGTTCGTTGGTTCGTTGGTTCGTGTGAGTGAAAAACAAAAGGCAATAAATGAAAGCAATTTCCTCAGTGGTAAACTGAAAATCATTTTAAATAAGGCATGAAAACGCATTAAAGGCGCCACCTTGTCAGACAATAAACAACAACTTCCCCTCCGGCTGAATATACACACGGATCCCTCGTTCTCTCTGCCAGATATTCGATAAGACAAGGCCTGACATTATTTACAGCCTTTGTCTCGGCTTTACATAAGCAAATATATATATTATTTTATATATATAAACACCAGAATTTATAAGGTCATTTTAGGGCATACTTTATTAGCTTTAGATATGAAGTAATAAGTTATTTTAGGAAATTATGCAGTAATGAAATTTAGTTTATGACTAAATAATAATTTACAATCTAAGAAATAGAGAAATTAAATCGTTTCAATTAAATAATCAGTTTAAAGAAGCACAGTAATGTTTTGAAAATGTACCGAACATTTAATTAATTTATGTTTTCTTTTTTAAAGAAATATAAGCTATTAAATTTTATATAAACATTGTTGTAAACATTAGCACTACATAAAAATTTTAATTTGAGTTTATTTATTACTTTAATAGCGTTTCCCCTGTACCGGTGGCGTATACGTGATATTAAATTATTACTTTAAAAATATGTATAAATAAATATTAAATAGCTCTTAAATATTCATTTAAAATAAAGTTTTAAACATTAACATTACATAAGAATTTAAATTTATGTTTATTCATTACTTTATCAGAATTTCCCTCTGCAACGGTGGCGTATACGTGATGCGGAACTACTCCTTTGATTGCTTTCAAGACAAAGGCACAGGCACAATACCCCCCAATTCGTTATACCAAACACACACACACACCCAGGCAGGCACACTTCCTCCCCAACACACTCACACACACAACTGCGCATATAAAGTGATAAGCAGCCGCAGGGCGACCGTTGAGGCGTACGCATGCAAATAAAATCGCCCATACGCCCTGTTGTACGGGCTGCCTCTGCTTTCCTTTGCGGTGCCTTCTCTTTTTTCTTTTTTCCCTTGTTTCCTGTCTCCTTCCTGTGTTTGCATACATTTTTGGTGATAATACAAGAAATTGTATCAAGCCAAAATTGTTTTTTAAAATGTTACGTGCCCGGCGGCTGCTTTGACAAAAAATTTATACATATAAACGTATACATATATGTACGGTAGGGTAATAAAAATGCAATATAATTCCATATAAAATTTGTGTGGGTGCTTCTTTTTCGAGGGTAATCTAAAAAGTTTCGATTGCAGCAAAGCGATGGGTTGGAAGGATAACCAAAGCGGAAGCAGAAAGGTAGATAAAGGAGATGAGAAGTACCAGAAAGGAATCCCTTGACTAGGGCAAAATCCCAGCCACGTGCTTTCGGATGCTTCAAATAAATTGAATTTATTTGATGGATATGAGAAAACAATATGTGTGTGTTTTTTTGGGGGGCCAATAAATAATAAACGAGGAATGCACGATAAAGAAAATTATTATTACCTCTGTTCCATCACTTAAATAGGCCCACAAATTTGCACATTTTGTTTATTTACAACTTTCGTTGCCCTAACAGTAAAATTAAATGTTCAAAAGTTTTAAAAAAGGGAAATTCGCCGCAAAACAAACAGCATTTCACCATTTTCACACCCACTCCAATCAATTTTTACCAGGCAAAAGCATCATGTGCATAATTCCACTTAGTGGAAGCCCCCTATTTTCCACTTTTTCGACCAAACATGCGGTTGGAGCAATTATAAAATCCACAAAGGGAGTTGCCATGACGACGACAATCAACTAATGAAATTAATGGCCATTTGCATTGCCAAACGACCATTGGCATTGCCATTGCCTTCGCATCTGCATCTGCATCTGCCTGGCATGTACTAACTATAGATGGAAATAATGCAATTGCCGTTATTTAAACCGGGGAAAATGCGAACTCCCATGAACTCCAGATATTACCAGACTCCCTTGCGGCAGAGGATGTCGCACACACAAATACTAATTAATCAGCTTGCTATTAATTAAACGACGAGGGACGCCAAGTTAACGATATCCATAATCCCACAGATGTGGCTTTCTGAACCGCAAGGCTTTAATTGTTTTCACGCATTAAAGACATGGCCAGGACCAAGTAAACAAAATGATGAGGTATATACAGGTGATTAAAGACTGAAGGTATGGAAATTATTTCTCTGATAAATCCTGTTAGATTTATGAACCTATTCCGATATATAACCCTATCAGAATGCGTCACAGATAATGACCAGGCGGCAGGGTGGCGCATGCCAGCTTGCTTTAATTTACAACCCCTTTTCGGTGCTATTGTTGTGGCTGAGTTTATCAGCGAATTTCTCTGCTCTTTTCTCCATTATTTTTTGGCGTCAGCGCTGCAATGGCGCCACGCAAAATGCGCCTGTTATTAAGCATAAAAATTAATTATTAAGCGAGCAGCACCCACACACAGTGACAGTGTCAATTAAGCGACAAAGTACGACACAGGCAGTTAAAGTTGTTGCTGTGAGTGTGCAAAGCTGAAGGGGGTGTTGTATGGATGGGTATGTGGGAACTACCGCAAATATTTTAACGATGGCATGAGAACCTTTTCACGTTGTCAATTGCAAGTGAAAAAGGGTGTTAAGGACAAAGAGATGTCATCATAAAGGAAACAAATTCCGCTGCCTTAAGAAAATATAATTAAAGGAAGTTAATTTAAGTAAAAAATAATTCTTTAAAAAAGTCTTAAAAAGCATTAAGAATTTAATTCCGGAAATTTTTAAATACAGTTGGAAATATTAAAAAAATTAATCTGCCATTAAAAGAGATCTTGAACAAAACCGTTTATTAAAATTTAAAAAAAAGTGGAAAATAATTAAGATTTATTACCCAAATCATCAATCAAATATTAAGTTAAACACATTGTTAAAGGAAACTCTAAATAGTTACACATTAATACCTTAAAAACCTTTCTAAAACTAGTTAAAATCTTTTAAAAAATACTCTTCAGTTGTTTTAACAATTTTCAAACCATAAACCATTATTACTGAAAACTAACCAATATCTTAACCCAAAAATGTTTGTTAAAACTCACAAACTAGCACAGAGATGCACAAGCAAACTTAAATTTCATTTCACAACAAGAACCTGAAATTGCAATAAAAACAAAAAAAATTTTAAGCAAAAATTCAGGGCTGAGTAGTGATAAAAGTGCAGTGTGCGTAGGAAATTTGTTAGCTTTGGCCGTTCAAAAGGTCCACAAATGCATGGAGGAATGTCATTTTCAGGAAAACTGGGAGAACCGAACCGTATGCAAATGAAACTGATAAATTTTCAATTAAATTGGTATTGGCAAAAACACAAAGCTAGAGGCATGGTAAGAGAGAGAAAGGGGGGAGAAGGTTGAGCAAGGAGCATGTGAGGAAGACAGGGCCAAGTCATTGGCTTGGAAGAGAGCAAGAGCAGGGGCAAAAAAAACCATTCAATTACGAAATTAAATTTCGGTTTTTCTCTCCAAATAAAGGGGGGAAAATAAAGTGTTTGAATGGGTTGCAACTAGATGCTCAAGTGAGCCACATTTTCTAGGACATTTAAATTCAAATCAGCTTTTAAACAAATATTTGTGCTCAACACTTTGAATGCTAACTTTTTCACACATTTAAATTACAAGTCTTTATAGTCAGCAGCGTAAGCTCCTTTAACTTAGTTTAATTTTAAAACCATTAAATAAGGCAATAAAAATCTAGAAATTGTGCCACATGTAAATGAGTTTAAAAGCAATCCTGGCTGATTGAAAAACGTGCCAAAATACAAAACCATTTTTGTTAATTTATATTTGCGTCTGGCCATAAACAAAACGCTGATCAATGACTAATTTATTCCATTTTGTGTGGGAATTTTCCCATGGGCAGCAAACACAAAACCCATTTCAGCACAAATCAAGGCTCTACCCACCAACAAATGAAATTTATCGGAGCAAATTGTGCGTCAAAATTATAAAATTTAATCAATGCCAAATGGAGGGTTGTTGCAAGGCCTCTGGTTGTGCTGTTTAACCCTTTTTTGCACAGCTCATGCAACAGTTGGTTGCCATTTTCGCCAGTGGCCATAAATGGGGGTGCACAATCTCACCTTTTTATGCAAATTAGAGACGCGTTGGTGGAGCAACTGGATGGGATTTCCCAAAGAGAAGCTGAGAGGCAGAAAGGCTGAGAGGCTGAGGGGAGGTGTGAAGCGATGGCAAATTCCACCACCGCTTTGAACGTGTCTTGGCATTTATTACAGCCACAACAGGAGCGGAATTTAATTGACAATTGCTTAAGTGGCTCAATTTCCGAGGCAAGGGTAAACTGAGTGGACGTTGGACACACCACCCACCACTCATCCTGACCCACAAACGTGTGCGGCAGCCCCTTCAGCAATGTGTTCCTGTGGTTTTGTCCATCAACAAGCTTGAATTTCTGGAAGGAGCACCCTTTGGTCTGGTTAGGTTTCATCAATTAAATTACCATCGATTTGAGCTGACAAATGTGGGGGAGTTGAAGGGACAAATTTGATTGCTTGCATTCAATTAGTACGTTATATTTATGATAATATCAATAGAACTAACAGAGGAGCAATGTAATTTACAGCCAATTAAGTGAATGCAATTTGTGTCAATAAATGGGTTAAACTGAATGGGTTCTAGTTGCCAATTTTCAATTAGTTTATGCAGAAATATAAACTTCAGCGTTCTCTTAAAGTACTTTAATCATTATTTAAACTTGCAATAAATTCAGTTATTAGAAATATGGATAATTATTTTGACAAATTAATTAAAGTTTCTATAACTATGAATATTATTACTTCTGCTTATTAAAGAACAAATTTTCTTATTTGACTTTCCTTAGAAAACTCTGGTATAAAGAAAGTAAATATTCTACAAAATCTTTTGAACTAATTAGCAATTAATGTGTGGCTAAAAAAGTTATGATGCCACGCCCACAATCAATTGAAGCTAGTTAATTAGACGAACTTACAAGTTTATCCGCCACCCAGCTGCCAAAAGCATTTCCTAAATGCAATTTTCAAAGCGAACACGATGTCAAATTAACGCGAAAATACACAGAAAAAAGCTAATAATTAAAAAAAATAAATAAATAAAATATATTACGCCTATATCCCCATTTACAACCTTTAAATTGATAAAAACAATTTAAATTGGGGCTGCTACATAATCACTTATATTTTAAAATTATTTTTAAAGAACCCTTAAGACTTGAGTTAAAGTATGTAATGAAACATTTTTACATACTTTTAAATACATCTTACAGAAATTTTAAAACCTAAGTAAATTAAGGCTGTAAATTCAATGTTTTCTTTCTTTCTTAATAAAATGTATTAACACATTTTTTTGACATCTTTTTTAGCTTCCTAGAATTCCTATTGTTTCTTAGGGCATTAATTAATACTACAAATAATTCATATCCATCTGAATCTGTATATAAAAATGTCAAAAAACCTTTACCAAAAATTATAATTAATTTATACTTAATTAAAAAATATCAAACATATTTTTTAACTGTGTATTGCATCAAAAGAACTTGTTCTGGTTGAAAACTGATGCGGGTTCTCTGGCTGGTAGTTTCCAGGGGGTGGTGCTGATTAGAACTAAGATGAGCTGAGCATACTTAATGCCGCTTAATCAGCAAGCAAAAAAAAAAAAAAAAAATCAAAAGAAAAGTGAAAGAGGGAGAAAGCAAAGTGAAAAGTATTTTCGCGCCAACGTCGCACAAAATGTTAAATTGCATTTCATTTGGGCTGCGGCTGCATTTTCCTTCATCTTTCGCTCTATATCCAGGAGTGGGATTTGAGATCCGCGGCGTTTTAGGGGTATTTTGTGTGGGGCACGTTGTGGGTGCGCTGCTTCATTGGGCAAGCAAATTTTCGGATGGCAAATGCCTGCAATTAGGAGCCAAAGAGCGTTGCATACTCTGCGGCGCCCGGATTTGGCGGGGGTGCAATTAAAATTGCTGGGATTTGCTCTCTAAAAAGCGAAACTTGCCACGGATAGTTAATGAGTTTTGGGTTTTTGGCATTATGCTGCTGCTGCAGCAGGATCCGAGAGCTGGCCAGCAATAGTTCGAAAAGTTCAAATCATTTGCAGCATTCCATCAGAATTTAAGCAGACAAATTTTTGAGGAGAAAGTTTCTTGAGGGGAAAATCTAAATATATATTTCACAGAAAATGAAGTTGAAGCTTAAACTAGACTGGGAAATTTTGTTTAATTGAAAACAAAATATTTAGGAAAAACATTAAACTACTGAAACAAAAATACTTTTCCCATTTATATTAAAACTTATTTTGCTGTGATGGCTTTAAAAGCCAGCATTAAATGTCTTAAATATTTTCTTAACTTACCAAATGTGTATATAAAAAACTTCTGTCAATTAATTGGATCTGCAAAGATAAAAACAAAGACAAATATAAATATTTATGGATATATGTATACATTTCCATTAAAAATGCATGAGAAAAATGGTTTGTCATAACAAAAGCAATCCCCCAAAAGCTGTCATTGAGCTCAGGGGGAAACACTTTACGAGGTATTTTTTTATGCATTTCCTTCTCGTGTTTTTTTTTTTTTTTTTGTTTTAAGAGCGTAATTAGAAGGGAAGTAATATGGCAGAGCTAAAATGGCCAGCAAAACGCCAGCCATTTTATGCTAATGGTAATGGCCAAGGAGGCGAACAAAAAAAAAATAGAAGGAAAAGGAAAAAAGGTGGAATAAGAGGGCAAAATGTCTCTCTGAAATATGTCGCTCAAAGTAACGAGGAAAAGTATCTGCTAGATACATATATATACGAGTATCTGTATCTGGGTTAGCGACTGCCAAATGGTATGCATATTAAAAATAGCAACAAAGAGGCAGAAGGGGCGAAGGGGGGAAACAAAAAAAGCTTTGACAACCAGGCTAAATTCATCAATGACAAGAGAACCGAGTTTGGGGTTTCCATCCCCCCTGAATGGATGGATGGTTGATGTTGACACTGATGCTGATGCTGCTGACGTGTAATGTCAGTCAGATTAACGTTAAGGCCTGATGCACTCGTAAATTAACTTGGCTATAAATAAATGTGGTATTTTTGGGGTCTAAGGTTGGAAGAAAATAACTTTGCTTTAATTTATTCCAATAGAAACGTGTTTTTCTGCTAACTTTAGATAGTTTTGTTGTTTCTTGCCCTAAATCATTATATTTCGAATCTGCTTCCCTTTTCGCTCACTCTATTTTGCTGTATTTTGACCTAACTTCAAATTGAACTCATTTGGCCATTTGCCAATTAACTTTTTTTTGTGTCTTATGCTGTGGCAAAGAGAGCATTGCACGATTGGTTAGTTACCCCTTTTGCGCAGGGCCAACATACCCGCCACCCGGCACCCGCCACCCGCCATGTTTGGCAATAATTCAAAGCAGGCCCCAAACCCAAACTCACCCCTCTTGTGCGCCCTTAACCTATCTGGCCACCCTTTGGCAGCCAAACCACCAAAACTTTGAAAGCCTTTTGGCCGCAGGCTAACAATGTTCGCTTGAACAAACTCTGGGTCCTCCCCCCTTGTAAACCATCTCGATGGCAACATCCTCTTTTAGTCACTACACTTGCCAAAAATTCATGAATAGTAAAATGAAGAAGGTTTAATAATAAGGTTTAAAAATATAAAAGAATTATTTAAACACAGATAAAAACATAACTCTTTTTTCTATAAATTGATTTTATTAATGAATAATTTAAATGAACTTCATTTTATGAAGGGTGTTTGGGGTTTAATTCAAGACTCGACTATATGCCAAAATCACACACCAATCAATATATAGTAAGTATTGTCTAAAGACCTTTTAATTAATGTTTAACTTTTGATCTTTTTAGTAAACCTTTTGCTAAAATCAAACTCCTTACATTACATTTTTTAAAAAAACATAAGTTTATCTTATGTTATTTCATGGACTTTTGCTCGATTTTTTTCGAGTGCAAAGACACCGCCGCAGCCGCAACATTGTGCTGTGGCACAGTTTTGCAGCCACTGACGGCGACGTTGACGGTAAATGCAAAAATGCTAGGAATCCACTGGACGGTGAAACCGGCACCCTGCCTGGCCTGGAGTGGGTGGGACAGAGGAATGTGCATAGGTGTGGATGTGGGGTGCGGTGTGTGTGGTGTGTGTGTGTGATATGACCGCATTTGATTTTCATCTATGCAGCTGCATGGCCAACTCTCGGGCCTCTCAGGGAAAAGTGGGCTAAGAACTTTGGTACTTTGTTTAGTTGAATTACGCCAAAGCACATTAAGTTCCCTTTTTGGTGCGCTCTGTTTGTTAAGTGCTTAATGAACTTTGCTAAACATGCTTGGCCAAGGGACTTGACTTAACTTGCCCTCTAAACTTTCCACATCTCACTTTCACTCGACCGAACTTGGTCCAAAGTCCTTGGCTTTCCCCCTTTGCCTCTTTTGCCACTTTCCCCCCGATTGTCGATGTCAGATTTATGGCCGACTTCACTGAAAAGATCCCCCGAAGGCAAATCCGTCTTGAGCTCATTCAATTTGCATGCGTTTTGCTGCATTTCCATAATTAATTAACTCGCCAAACGGTTGTTCATTTGATACGGTTTAAGCTTGAATTATGAATTTAGTGAGCGGGATTAAACGGATTAGCCAACAAATAATGCAAATTTGTGCAATTAGTTGGGGAGTGTATTTGCAGCTAATTAGAGTAGATAAAAATATGGGTTTTATTGTTGGAAGTTAATGAAATAGAACCTTATAAATCATTTTAATATGTAATTATATTATTTTTAGTATAATATATAGAAGTTCAATTAGTTATTAAAAAAAACAATCCCCTGTTTTCATCACCTTAAACACCAAAAATATATTTTCCAATACCTTTAATTCCTTAAAGTCCTCCTAACAATTCTTAAAGTAAATACATTTCTCTTACGCATTCCAAATTGGTATGCTTCCTTAGCCAACTGAATATTCCGCCGGATTTTCCCCCTTATAAGCCAGGCACACACCCGCTGTGCGAACACATTTGGCATAACGTGTCTCTGCTAATGTCACACATGCATCATATCCACAGGACCAACCGAGGCCGCACAAGGGGGGGGGGGCAGCGAAAAACAAGGATAAATGGACCTGGGGGTGGCTTGGCGAGTGCCTTGACTAAGCTGCAGCTAATTATGCAAATTCATTTAATGCCATTGTTAAAATGATATTTGCCAGCCAGGATTTGTCATGCTGATAGACCACAGCCTCATCTACCACTTAAGCAAGGATGATTAAGCGCCAATTTGACTTGCAAAAAGTTATTTCCGGTTCAATTAGGCGGTACAGCTTGAAGTTTGTCTTTTAAACTGAAGTACTTACTTTTAACTTTATTAAAAACGTTAATTAAGGAAATCATTTTAAGACTAAAGAGGGTGGAAGTACGTTTGCCTCAAATAAGATACAATATTTCATACTCGTTTAGAAGAGATAAATGTGAATTATGAATACAACCAACAGAGCAATAATCATGAGATTAAGAAGTGCGGCAAGGAGAGCTTTCATTTTCAAGTACAGTTGCGTTGTGCATAAATTTTTGAAGGCATATAGGGGAGCGGTCGAGACTTGCCTCCGCCAAATTTATGGAAGACGCGCTCCCGAAACACTTTGGGCCACATACATATTAATGAAAACAGACGCCCAAGGCAGCAGCAGCAGCAGGATCAGAAGTGGGCCGTACAATAAATCTCCTAGTTATTGTTTTATAACATGCTTTCAGGCGTAAATCCCTTACAATAAAGGTAAGCGCGTACCGGGTCTCAATTTCTTTCATTTCGGCGGCAGTGCTCAGAGCCCACTTTAAACTTGTTTCTCAGCTCAAGTGTTCCGAGGGGCCACTTGTAAATTTTTGGTAGATTGGTTGCCCTAACAGCCGCAACAACAGCAGAATAAGAAGAAAGGTAACCAGGCATTAAATTGAAGCCAAAGCCGAAACTGAAGTTGAAGCCTCAACAAACTTTCTTTACCTGATTTTCGGGGCATTCTTCTGGGCCATCATTTCCGGGCTTAAGCCTCGACGATTCACGGGGTTTTTATTTTCCTTAAACTTTGGCCATCAGCACTAAGCGTTATTATTATTATTTTGCTTGTATTGAGGCAACTTGTTCAGAAACGATCTACAGGTCGAAACAAAAGTTTAAATGAGTCAAAAGTTTAAGCAGGCTTTGACTGAAATCCATGAACAACCTTTTTGCTGACCCAACAAAAGTTGACCAGTGAATTTTAAATAAATGCAAATGAATAATTTTCTCAATTGCAACAGAACAGAAGCCTCTGGCAAGTGGCTTATTTAAGAATTTCTGTAGGAATTTCTGGGCAAAACCATTGACAAATTCAGACACAGCACAGAGCCACGGACAATTAGGTTCGAAAAGTTTTAGCTCCAGACATTTTCCTACGAAATATAAATAATTATCTGGCGTTGCCTAATTCTGCTGAGAGGTTGTAGCCACAAAACCATTTTCCAGCAACTTGATTTCGTTCATTGGTCGGCTGGAAGCGTAGGAGGATGAGCTGGGAAATCTGCTAACAGTGTTTAATTTCAACACTGTCCGCAACCGCAACACTGAAACTGACCAACGACTGCAGCTGGCACACGCCTTCATCCTTCGTCCCTGTAAAATAATAATAATAATAATTTACTATGAAACCCAAAGCCACAGGATAACATGAAGACCCGAGCCCACATTTAAGCGTTCATTGTATCCTGTGGTGCGGCGGAGGAGGAGGGTATCCTGGGAGGATATTCGGGGTGCAGACAGAGATGGAGATGTGGAGCTGGTGGCCAGCTGCAGCTCAGAGTTGGCTAACCGATAGAGTGGGCCATAAAAAAATGGCTTAATTAGTTGCCATTGCTGGATGGCAGGATAAATATTGAAGTTGTTGGCTTTGGCAAATATTTGAAACAGAGAGAGAAAGAGAAAGCTGGTGGTGAAAGGGTTTTGGAAAATCCGGGAGTAATTAAGATGAGCATTCGAAAAGTATTTTTTTGTGTAAAAGAAGCATCTAACTTAAAAACAAATTTTAAGGCCTATTTCTAAGAAAATTCCCAAAACCTCAATCAAAGCCTAAATAGCATTGCAAATCGTTTTCTAATTACGTACAAATTTAAGTCTAAAGTCGGTGATTTTTGGTCCCAAAAGTCGAAGCAATTTATGCTGCACCAGGAGTTCTTCCCAGGAAAAGCGAATGCAAATTGATTCTAGAGAGAGATTGGAAGGAAAAGTATGCAGGAAGTTCAATTAAATGCTGAAGCGCATTTGGACAACAGCATTGAGGAGGAGTATTTGCAGAGCTCTCTCATGTCTTGCCACCAACATCACCAACATCATCATTATCATCATCGTCATCATCTTTATGCAGCATAGCTTCTACTCCACCGTCATCCTCCTGGCACAGTCAGGTTAAATTTGATTATGTGGTGCCCTGCGAGCTGGGAAAACTCACACGAAGGCTTGAAAAAGCAAAGCAAATCTGTTGACATTTTGCCAAAAACGTTGTGTTTTACTCTAAACAACCATCAACCGAAAAACTTGCAGGCAGGGCAATTTTCTTGCATTTTATGCAAACACAACCGGAGAAGCCGGATGGATGGATGGTTACGCCCTTCGACCCTTGGGGACAAACTAACAACTACTAACGTAACCGGCAGTTAAATGTTTTCATTTTCATCCTTCTTCCGCAAAATGTTTATGACGCCCAAGCATCAGGCAAACACTGAATTTATTTAATTAAAATGTGTATATGCAGTCTGCCTAGTTTCTAATTGAATTGCCAGGAGAGACTGGAGTGGAAAATGCACGAAGAGAAATTTATAGATAAATAAAATGATATATTCTAAGGTTAATATTATATATTCTAAGGTGCTTCAGAATTAATTAAAGTTTTTAGAACTCTACAGACCATGTCTAAGAGTAAGCAATACAATTTTTTAGCTTTCGAATTTAGTGTAAATATTTATTTTTTACTAAAAAGGAAAAACAATTTCCAAGTAAAACAGAATAATTTATTTTTAAAGGAAGAATCTTCATATTTCCTGTTCAAAAAGTTTCGAAAAAATGTATTCATTTAATAAAATTCCTCTTTGCTTTAAAATATAATTACAAACACATTTTTATCTTAAAAGTTTTCTGTCAAAAACATTTATTTTCCTTAGTGCATCATGTGAGTAGACTAATATGCAGCAGAAGGTAAAAAGGGGAAAACTAGGATTTTCCATCCGAACGAGACAAGTGTCAGGTATGCCCTCAGCCATGTCAGGCAAATGCAAATTTTCGAAATTTTTCTGTGGGCAAGTTTTCATTCCTTTTAATTAAAAAGTTTTTGTTTTCCTGTCGGATGGGATCATCCTCGTCATGTGAAATCTGCATGATTACCAACACCAAAAATTCATTTTCAAAGCAAATGGAAAGCAGATTTCTGTTAGTTGTCAATCAAACTGGGTGTCATTCTAATATAATACACTATATATATATATATATATGTATATGTCCTATGTGGATCATTAAAATGCAGGCAATGGCAAAATAATGCATTTCAATGACAATGTCAACAGCGATTACAAAATGCATGGCCTGTCATTTAACTTTGAAAGCGTGTTGAGTGCAAAGGCCAGTGGTCAAATTTCGATTGACAGTAAAATAATTAAAAGAGCCTTTTGTTATGTTTGGAATTTAATACAATAATTAACAGAAATTCCCTTAGGCTTTAAGCTTTATAGTTTTTTATAAAATTGAAGTATTAATTTCTATGGAAAATATAAAGGAATCACATGTAGTGGCAGGGAGAGAACATTCTCTATTCCAATTTTAATTTAAGTCTGGCATTTGTAGCAACATTTCTAATTCCTCTGGATGCTGAATGTTGGTATGATATAATCGCTCACATGCCCATCAAGTTTCTGTGCTTTGTCTGCTGAACAAAACACACACACACATAGCCAGCACAGACAGGGGAAAACTATTTAAATATAGAAAAATCCCTAGCATACTTTAAGGCTCAGTGGAAAAGTTTTTGTTGGGACAACAGACAAGTCAGAGTCAGAGCCAGTCGTCAGTCAGACAGACAGGAAAAACGATTCACCGGGAAAAGTCGGACGAAAAGAGAGAGAGGAGGGTCACGGGCAGTGTATCCTTAAAGAAACAAAGAATTTCAATTTAAGCTTCGTGCATTGTCTGACTCTCTATGTGCTGTTGCTCTTTCTCCTCTCCATTTCCTCTCTGTGTTTTCCTCCGTTTTTCCCCCATTTTCCCCTCATGTTGTAAGCCATTGTTGCATGCATTTAGGTGTTGCAGGCACGTATGCAGCAATACCCTCAAAAAAAAGAGAAGAAAAACACACACAGTTGGGGTTAAAATTATAGCATCAGGTTTAAGAAAAATAGTTATTTTAGTTTCTAGTTTAAAGAGTTTAGAGGCAAGGAAATGTTTTAAATATTTTTGGCTTAAATAAATTGGTAACTTAAGTAATTTTGTAATATATATAAAAATAGGCTATGAAGATATATAGAAGATAGCGCGAAATGTTTGATGATCAAACTTGTATAAATTCCTTGATTTAAATTCGTTAAAGGCATCAAACTTTTTTAATACTTAAATAATAGCGTCTATCTTTATTGTATTTTAATGGAAACAAAAAAAGGATACTGCTATGCAGATTAATGCTTAGCCACGCAGACTAAAATACAAAGAAAATACAGAGAAAATCGACGGACATAGATACTAGCAAAGAGAACTAAGAGAGAGTGAACCAGGACAAGTTGCATGGCTTAATTGTATTTTTATTTAATTTTAGACGACGACTCTACATCATCTGTTATCTCAACTCCACTGCTCACGCCTTGCTGCTATATATATATAAATATATATATACACATACATATATAGACGTGAATTTCCCATGCCGTTCAGAGATAAGCACGGAAATGAGCCAGAGAAGCGAAAATAAAACGAATAAATGAGCCACATTAATTGCTCTGTGACTTCCTTATTACGTGCAGGGCATGGGAACGCTCTTTTTCCAGCTTCCGACTTTGTCTGCATGGATGGAGATATTTAGACATTTATAAAGCCTGAAAGAAAATGCGAGTCCTGATGGTCACTTTCATTGATAAGAATCTCTTTGCACGAAAAATGTCAGCACTAAAACGTGAAAAAGGTGACAGGATACAGAGGAGATGCGTGACATCAGGTGAAAGTTTGTCTAAAGCCAGTTTTATGATGATTGCTACAGGGTAGATATACGGTGTTTTGAGCATAAGCTAAAATACATGAACTTTTCAATTAAATAAAATTAATAAATATAATAAATTTATAATCGATAAAATCCTTTAAGAACACTTTCAATTTAATCTAAAAATAAATTATATATTTCTTCATTGAAAAGCCAATGATCCTTGATGAAATTTAATTTCGAAAGTTCAAAATATTCTCTAAATTCATACAATTTTCCAAAAGCACCCTGTATATTCCCAAAACTGGGAGATTTCTCAGCCTGCTGACACCAACATGAGCGGAAAAAAATTAAGTTCAATGAAATTAGGTCAACCTCCGGTTCGCATCTCCAGAAAACCCACCCTCATCCTCCTCCGATGGTGTGATAAAGGTAAATGTAAAAATATGACTAAAGATAAGCATAAATCAGGGCATAAAGCAATTACGCAAAACAGCAAGGACGAAACAGACAGAAGGAAACCAGCAGGAGCCAAATGGATGGATAGATGTTAAGCGCGAAATTCTGGGGGAGAAAAGGCAACACCAACAAAAAAAATAGCAGGAAGCGGATGAGGAAGTTAGTAGTACGTCGTTGCCTGGCAAAGGCAAAGTGCTAAGCGCAAAGCACTAATGAGACTACTCAGCAGCATTATGATTGATAAATGACGGGGCAAACGAGCGAAAAAAAAGTAATACAGAAAAGAGAAAAGGAACTCACAAAATAAAGTAGTTATAACAAACAGAAAAGAGAGTGTGTCCTTTAGGAAGCGAGAGCTTTAGCTTATGTCTGTCATTGGAACTCAATTTAAAGCTAGAAAAATGATCCTTTTCAGAGCCCATACAAATATTTTTAAATGTTTAATCTAAGATCAAAAAATTATTCTTTTCAGAGCCCATACAAATATTTTTAAATGTTAAATCTAAGATCAAAATGTCTGCAAGATTTTATGCAGAAATATTACACCCACAAAGCACATAAATTTTAATTTTAATTTAATTTTTATCCCGGAATCCTATCCTTAAAACCACAATACTTTTATGTAGAGCAAAGCCCAGAGACAACGACAAGTTAGTGCCAACAAAATGGTGACAAATTCACGCAGCAAGACACAGAGACAGACAGACAAGCAGGAGGACATCCTTGGAGGTTGTCCTGGTTGGTAGGAGGGTTATGAATGAAGTTAAGTAGAGCGGCGGATGAGGCAACTAAATGTGCATGTTAAGGTTAGATAAGAGACAGCCAGGATATTGTAGGACTCTTCTACTTTTTTTCTCCTTTTGTTTCCACGCACACACTAATGAGTAACTTATTCAATTATTTATTATTTTTTCTCCGCCAGGGCGGAAAATAATTTGCTTTTGCCTGGCGGCTAATTGGCAAAAGGGGGAAAGTGCAAGTGGCCAACGGTAAAACTTGATAAAATGTCAGACCGTGTGGTAATAAATAAATTATTTCAACTGTGTTATATATGCAGTCAAGGAGCCACATCCAGTCAGAGTCAGAGCCTGGGAATGCCTCTCCGAGGACCTAATTGAGTGCAAAATTTGTGGGTTAATTGGTTTGAAAGTTGTACACAATTTATTGCCACTCTCAATGGGAAATGAAGCCGAGCGGAATGTGGCAAGGGGATGTCCTATAAAAGGACTGAATGAGATGTCAAAGGGAGGTCCTTGGTTCTGGGTTTCCCCCTTCGGGCCTAGATATTTTCTCTACTCAACACAACATTTTCCAGCCTGTCATGCGGTCAAGGTTTGGACGAGTGTAATGAAGCCAGTTTATAATTCAAGAGCCCTCAGTAAGTGAAAGGATATGGTGTGGCTTTGTTTGCTTTTGGTCCTCAGAAAGCAAAGAATGTGGCAGATAGAGAGTGCTGAGTGCTGGGCAAGTACTTTGACCAAACCGCAAAGTGTTGCAACTACGGGTTAATGGCTACTGACACTGGAATTTTGGTTTATGAAGTGAAAAATTTTAGAATACTTACACATTTATATTTAAAACTATTTTGGGTTTCATAACGAAGAAAAGCTCTCTGCATGTATTCAAATAAATAAATTGAACTGAAACTAAATATCGAACTAAACTTAATCTAAGCTCATAAATCTTCATTTACTAACAATTTGTTTAATGAATACGTAACCAAAAGCAGCTTTCAATTATTTTCTAAATATATTATTAAGTTCCGTAGCAATTAAACTGCACTACCAAATCTGAAATTCATCTACACAGCCACGTTGATATATTTTTTATGGCTATTTGCACGTAACACACGGCAGTATAAATAAATAAAATAAAATAAAAACAAAAGGAAACCTGACCATAAATTGAACAAGCAGAAAAATGTGGAAACTACGTTTGCCTGTGGAAATGGCGCTGACGTTAACGTTGATGCGGAACTGACGAAGAACAGAGTTCTCAATTTGTTAATGGAAATTCAATTGAATTGAAAAACTAAATAAATACCAGTGCACAGGTAAATAAATAAAAGCTGGCGTAGAAAAGAGAGGGCGGTGCGGGGTTTTTATTCGAAACATCAAATAAATAATGAAATATATATATTTTTTTTGTGTGCTTCTGCTATCCACACACACACTTTTTTCCGGATGCCTTCGATTTTTGCCTGAACCTTGTATAGGGACAATTTCACACATCTGTTCTCCAATTGGAGTGGCGAAAATATAGAAAAAATATACACTTTTTATATATGTACATAGCCCTCGTTCAGAGGTATACCGGAATATATTCATATAAAACCAATGGCCTGTGCCAGTTGATCAACCATTTATGTTGGGTTTAAATTTAATTGGTTTCCCTTCGCCAGTGCAAACTATTAAGAGAGTTATGCGAATTAATTCGTTGGGGAAAAAACCAACATATGAGGAAACAAATTACTGAATTTTCTCACCTAGATAACCCCATGCCTCCCCTCCCCCCGTTAAATTGCTTTCCGCCTCGTTTTTATAACCCTTTCAACTGTGTAGATTTATGTGCCATTTTTAGGTGGCACCACCTGGCATTGCCTTCCTTCCACCGACAATAAAATATATGTGTGTTGATATATATATACTTACATTCGTTTTCTACCAATATATATAAAAGGGGCCACAATAAAAACACAACTTCATACACGACGTAAATCACTTGGGTAGTTCCATGCCTGGCTGAAATATTACTCGGCCAAGAAGTTAAATACAAGTTACCAACAGTCAGTCAGCAGGGAACAGAAAATAAATACAAAGCGAGAAAAAAGAAATGGCATCGGGCGTGGTCAATTAGAGTAAAAGTTGGGTGTAAGTATTGCCCAGATTGTGGGATAATAATAAGGGTCGGGATTTATGCCAGCAAAGGCATAAATATAAATCGCCTTTGCGATAAGCCACCTTTTTGTCCCATAAATCCAGCAATCTGCACATCAGGATCCAAACAATGTTTTTTTAAAGTGTCTTCCGTTTACCTCCCAATACGGTTATTTCCAGCTGCCAAATAATACAGACTGCTGGCCACCACGGAACCAGCACGAATGACCTCCTCGGTTTATGACTGGCCCGCTCACATTTCACTTTGCAAGAAGCTTCCGGTGTCAGAAAATATAAAGCTGGTCTTTTATTGTTATGTAGTTTTGGCCAAAAAGGCAACCAAAGAGAGGGTTTTCCTGGCTTAAAAGCTACATTTTTAAATTAATATTAAGGATTTTAATAGTATATGATTTATTAAGGAAAAAAATAGTTATTATTAATTAAAGAAAATGTTGTATATATTTTTCTCCCTCACAAATTCCTTAAATATATTTCCACACCTCTCTCTTTATTTAACAATTTCTTCTAATATTTATGTATTTATATAGCCAAACTTTTGTCCAACTCTCTCACTTAACCCATGGAACCATTTACCTTTCTGATTCTTGCCAGAAGATGTGGTTGTGCATCATTGACTTCACTTGGCCAGGCGCCATTTTGTATTTCATTTTATTTGTTTGTCATTTATGCCGCACTCACACAACATATATATATATATATAAATATATATGTGTAGGGAGTCCTGGCACAATACAATATATTATTTATTTGCCCCCTCAGCACCACCGCACACATTTGAACTATGAAATAACCACAGGAATGTTTGCCATTTCGTGGTCAATATACGGGCATGACCCACATGGAGCTGGGACTGAAAAGGATGTGGCCAAGGAAGGCAAAGGATTGGTCAGGTGTGGTCAAGTTGTTTGGCCAATATTTATTTACAGAGCCCCACATGAACTCTGTGTGTGTCTGACAGCAGCTCAAGGCTATTCAATTAGTTGGTTGAAAGGATATTTTTGGTGACTTTATGTGTGGCCTTCAACAAGTTTTACTTTATGGTTTTACCTCTTTTGCCCTCTCTATTCGATACATCAATCACTCACAATTAATTATTCAATTTGGTATTTTCAAAAGAAACACACAAAAAAGAGCAACAGCTGACAACAAAGATAAGTCACAAAATTGTGGTTTCCATTCACTTTTCTCTATGTTTTTTTTTTCTTCCTCCCGAATGACCAAAGTCAACACAGATACGAGGCCCAGTCACAAATCACAAAAGTGCAACAAAATTCCATCTCTGTGTGGGTTTTCTAATATAAATCAATCATACGACATGTGCGACACATCAAGCACAAAGCAAATAAACCCAAATATTGGTCTAGGGCGGAATAACCAGTCGAGGAAATGAATTTCTGGATACCTTATAATTAAAGGTAATATTTGCTTAAAGCTTAAACAAATATTCCTAAAAAAGTCTTTTTTAATGATTAGCTTTAATTTTATATTTTTAATATAGATTTTTGAATGTATTTTATGAGGTTTCGTTTATTTTAAAGCTAAGTTTTTTAATTTTAAACCTTTTCTTTTTACTTTCAACCCCAATTTTCATTTAATACATTTTTTGGCTTGCTAAAAATTATAATTTCATTTAAATTATAAGTAAATACGTATTTTAAAATCAATTTAAAATATTTAAAATAAATATATATCCTTCTCAAACAATCCTTTTTCCTAGCTATTTTATCTATTTTAACTCATTTTCTTTTGTCCTCATGTATATCCTAGAAAAACGAAAACTATTTCTGAGCTAAAAAGCTCTTTCAGACAGAGAGGAGCTGGTTCTGGCTGCCCTTCCGACTGACTGACAAACTGCAATGCGATTGCCAGCTCAGCAGATGCGTCCAAACACACAAAAGCACACTCGCACACACACCATCCACACTCCCATTGCTATTTGCAACCCACTCAAGCCATTCTGTTTCGCTGCTTCGTTCTATTTGCTAGGAAAACATTTATGTAAAGTTTATATTATTAGAATTGCATGAAGAGAGCATTGTGCATGTCTGTCTGTCTGTGTGATTGTGTCTGTCCCTATAAGTCTGTGTTTGTTTTATAACGACTACGAAAACGACATTTGCCAATATGTTTTAAGGAAAATGGAGAAGATGGCCAAAGAGCTCAAGCTCACGCTGCAGATCGTTAGAATGCGTCTTTCAATTTGTGTTTGCTGCTCCGAGCGAGTGTTTTTTGTGTCTCCGTTTGGAAAGGCGATTGAATTGGCATTTTGGTTGGACAGGCTAGCTTTCTGCAGCTGCAGCAGCAACAAAAACAACAAAGTCATAGACATTTGCCAATTTGTGTGTGTGTCGGTATCCTTTTTGTAGCTCTTTTCCTTTTACTATATCTCCTTTAGGCCCTTCTTGCCTTTGATTGCCTTGGCAGGAGGTAAAGTGCTGACTGGTTATGCATGGAATTGCAATCAATAAATTATGCCTCAGCAATAACATTTGCAGAGTTTTAAGAAAGAAGATATATATACTTTTTATTGGAGTTTTATTGTTGGGCTTAAGCCACACATATTGTGATACCCTTTTAAAAACTGTGTCTTCAATGAGCTATTAATAACCTTTGTTGATCAAATTTAATGCATTAAAGTCGGAATAAAAGCTTTAAATGTTGAATCATAAGCCATAAAGGCTTTAATAGTCTTCTAGACCCATTTTTGTGAATTTACAGAACATCTATTGATGGTTTTTTCTTATTAATTCTATTAAATTACTAAGTTTTTAATACCCTTTCCCCATATTCCTTTACATAACTCATCCAGTCACAGCACAATCTGAGTTCATCAGGTTGCATTCCTATATTTACAATATCACTTTTGGGCTCATTTCCATTTACGTGAAAAATCCTCAATCTGCCCGTAAAAATCCCCAACCGCAGGCGAAGCCCAGCGGAACTATCTGCAAAATTATTACCATTCACCTATCCTGCTCGGATTTCCATAACAAACATCAACCTGGGATGATATTTTGTAGTATTTGTGGCCATTTTTATTCGCTTCTATTTTATGTGTGTGTGTTTAGGGGGAGGCATCGCTGCTATTGCCCGTACATGCTGTGCAAAATATATATTGATATGGCCGAAAACACTGCTCTAGTTTGCAGGATGTGCATAGCCCACAAAAGCCGCCGATTTTCCCCTGCTTCAGCGAGAGTCCTGGCAAAAGCCATGGGCTAACGTTACCTGAGTTTGGTTTCAGTTCGGTTCGTTTTGGTTTTGGGGGCCAGCAAAATATGTGGCCAATTATAGCAAAAACAGACGTTTTTATGTTACAGTCCCTTTAGCCTGCCCTTTGCTCTTTTTCCTCTCCGGTTACAACTAATTTATGACTCCCAGCTAAGAGCTAGGATTTTCCGGTACGTTTTGGATATTTATCCTTCTCTTTTTTTCTGGCTGCCTTCTTGTTCCTAATCATGGGCAGTAATTCAGTTGCCTTCCTTCAGGCTATAGAAGATTGGTTTAACGGTTTTACAATTGCCACAAACAAATATATTACGCATACGCACGGTTGCCTGAAGAAATACCTTTAGTATTTAATGAGTTTTGGCTTGAATTGAAAACTTCAAATGAAATACTAAACATTATTTATTAAATAAGAAGATTAGTCCATAAAAACTTATTTATACAGTTTTAAAATCATTTTAATTTTATTTTTTACGCATACGCGGGGTTGGCAGAAGGAAAATCTTAATTATTATTATTAAATAAATTTCAGCTTAAATTTAAATTCTAAGCTCATTATTGAAGGAATAATATATTTTTTAAGTAAAATCATTAACTTTTACCCCATTAAAACTTTTTTTACACAAGTTTTAAAATCACTTAATACAAATATATTACGCATACGCGGGGTTGGCAGAAGAATAGCCTTTAATGTAAAATGAGTTTCAGTTTAATTAGAAAAATTAAAATTAAAAAATTAAATATATTTTCAAAATAAAATCATTAGCTTTGAGTGCATTAAAACTTGTTTATACAGTCTCAAAATCACTTGAAACAAATACATTACGCATACGCAACGTTGGTCGAGGCACATTTCTCACTTGAACAATTTTTGAAAATAAACTTTCTGAAGGCAAATATCCTACGATTGACTCAAATTCTGTCACAAAATCCATTTCATTATGCAAAGTGTCACCGCTTATTGTTCCGTTCGCCCAACTTTGTTTACATACACCATCATTTTCTGGTGGCATCCACAAAATAATTTCATGGTTTATATTCATCTTGGCAGCTCATCAAGGAGCAGCAAGATAGTTGAACAAGGCATTTATCCTCTGGGCAAAAATGTTTCCCATTGCCATCGTCGAGCTTAAAATTCAAATCTAATTCCTTAGACATTTTTTTTCGCTTGCTTCTTGGTCTTTTCACAAATATTTGCCTTCAATGTTGAATAAGGCTGAGATTGCGTTGAGAACAAGAAAAAATATTTTGACATTTTTCGGCGGTCCCTATTTTACGTTTAGTCCTTTTATGTATTTCCCCAACCATTTTCCACTCCTTGTTTTTGAATGGTTTCTTTGTTAGCAGTGACTTTCGGGTGTCAGACTTTAATGAAATTATTATTTTTAGAAAATTAACAAGTTTTTGTAGCTAAGATTTATTAAATATTCAAGAAATGCTGTAAAAATTTAATCAAAAAATGTATTTTAATTGTATTTTTTAATCTTTTGACTACCTTTTGAAATCTCCGCCTCAATAATTGTTTTTAAAAGATAATTTTCGCTTTTTATTTACAAATTTTCTTCATTTTCTTCTCTGCCTGTCATAGACACTCCTGGATAAAATCATTTATCATTTTTCATCATTTTGCCTTTTGTTTTCTTGATGTCTTTCGGACCTTCTTATCCTTAGCCTGCCTGTCCTGTCCTAAACAAATAACTTTTCGATGGCTTTGACTAAAAAGTTATTCATTTTCAACTCAGTCCAAGATTCTGTCTGAGGCATAAATTAAGACTTACATTTGATGATGCGAAGGAACTGCTGGCGAGGGGTGAGTCCAGGATAACACTTCAGACTTCAGACCGACTTCAGACTAGAAGAAGATACATAAAAGAAAATTTGTATATGAGAAAAAGTTTGCCGGCAGAGCAAGGATAGGGGAAGAGGGGTCAGAGAACGACAGACTCAATTAGTTTTATTTGGGGAAAGGCAGACTTTCCCGCCTGCGCCTGGGGCCACCGACTTGCCGAAATTCCCAGCAAGCCAAATGTTTATTTTCATTTGATATTTGCCAGATAAGTACGTATATATCGCAGGAAATTAACGCCAACATTCCGTTGTTTAATCGTGTCTATCAAAGTAGTTTGCACATAATTCCATGTGTACTCTTGGCTTTAGTTTGCAATTTGTTGCCTACTTTTGTGGGTGCACGTCGCCAGTTTGGGACAAAAAAAGTTTCTGTGGCTGAAAAACTTTCAAGGGGAAAAACTACAAAAAAAAAGTACATTTAAAGTGAAATCAACCCCACAAAAAATGCAATAAAAGGTAGGGTGCGCAAAAAGGGCAAAGTTCATGCAGGAAAAATAAAAAGCAGAGAAAGAAAAAATAGAAAAAGTCAATTTCCATCGATATATAGTCAACTGCAGTGAAGCTATACAGAATGAAAAACAGTATCGTTGGAAGGCCCAACTCCACAAAGGGACAAGACGTGACAGCAGAAATCGAAAGCCAAAACCAAATCAAATACATGAGTTGCAGTTTTCACTCTCTCTCTCTTTTCTATTTCCCTCTTTGGCATTCCTCAGTCAAGCTGCCGGGGAAAACTCTGCACTTGGGGGAACTTGGCTAGCCGGATTTTTCACACCCAATAAGCTGCCAGGTGCTTAGAATTCTAATGCCAAACATAAACAACAAACGGAATCTGCTTATAAACATAGGGATAAGACTTACAGATTTGAAAACGACTTTTGAATGTACTGTGAAAGTTTTTAGTATGAAAACTAAAGGCTATATTTAACATAAAAAAATAAAAATCCACTAAAATCAATAGAAGTTTAACGCAACGATTTAACTTTTAAAATAAACCAAAGGCAGACTTTAATATTAATTTTAATATATTTTCTTTTTAAATTTCAAATTCTATCATAAATAGCAGCCTAAAAAGAAATCCTTTGGCCAAAAGGTGTTGCCCGCAACCGGAACGCGGCAGGCAGACAGACGGACAGAAAGGATATAGGAACAGGACTAAGCCAGAGAACCAGGCAGTCAACCCAAGCATGGAATCAGAGCTGGCAATCTTAGATACATTTCCATATAATGTTTGTTATTTACATATTAAGTTAGACTAAGTAAGCAATTTTTTAAAGAAAATCCAAACTGAAATAGTTTTTTTTTTTAATATAATTAAAATTAAAATTAAATACCTCTAAAATATATATATTTTTTTAAACTCTAAAGAACCTCGCATCACTATGTCAAACCCAGTAACCCCAAACCCTCTACCTTTCTACTTTTCCTCATTGTTGACTTTGCCGTCTTGGCTGCTAGAATTGCATACATACGTATATACGTATATATGTATGTATGTCAAGTGGCCGCCCCTTGGCCACATTTCTCCAGTTTTTCCCCGATTTCCCTGCTTCCCTGAGTCCGCTTCCGCCCACCTGACAGATAGCATTCATTTGGATCATCTTGCGGCAGGTCAGAGGCAAATCGTTGAAGTTGGCTCTGTGCGTGGTTAAGTCCTTGTCGATGGGTTTAAATAAACAGAGACAGAAACAGAGGCCAAGAGAGATGGCCAAAGAGATGTAGCAAAGGAGAAACAGATAGCAAAAGATAAGCACAAGGCTTAAGGAGAAGTCAAAGCTAGTCAGAATGCTTTAAATTTGATTTAATTACTACTAATTAGTTTCAACGGCTTTAGCCATATATCTATATAGATATCTCAGATGCATTCCTATGACTTTGATTGCATTGTAAGCTCAAGCATTTCATTGGCTTTCAGAGTAGAGATGACACTAAATCGCAATCAGTTAAATGATTGACAAGGTAATTTGCAAACAAGACTTGACAAACGCTAATGCAATGCATAATAAGTATTATAAAATCAAGCTTAGAATCTAACAGAACATAACACATAAGCTTGGAAGTTAATTACTGGGAAAATACTGGGAATATATTGTATAAAAGTCCCATCAACATTAACTTTACTTTTTATTTTCTTTACAAAAATTATTCTCAAAGCCAGAATTCCATTTTAGTTAACTTGCAAAACCATAAATCATACATTTACCCTTCTTTTCATATATCTCACAATGCACTTAGCGCATTAACGAAACCAGGACATTCCAGGACCTGGAACCCCAAAAGAAACCCAGAAAGGTAAACCAAAGCCCACCCACGAAACGCTGACAGGAGGAAGACACACACGCAAGGTAATCTAATAAATGTGACAGTCAGTTTATGTGGCAGTGTGTGGAAAACAATAAATCTCCATTAGGTTGAGCTGGCTTTCATTAACGGATTTCACGAAACTAAAACAGGATATATGTATGTACGTTTTATATCCTGGCATATACTAATACACTGCCGGTTGTGTGCATGCTGCCGTATTTGCTTCATGCACCTGTCATGAAAATATTTGCACAAAATATTTTAAGCCGCACTTTGACAAAGGACTTGGCCCAAACAACACAGACAGGACCTACGTCCATCGAGGGACCTCCCTCGCTCAGCGTAAATATGACAGGGATTTGTTATCGCTATAGAGATAGTGGGTATAGTATGCGGCTTTGGCTCTCTCCGGGATTTCAGTCATATATTTTCCATATTTCCTCACCCCTCTACCCCCTTACTGTTATGTTATTGTATAAACAAATAACTGAAGCGCTCCGGTAAACGGATTACGTGGCAAAGTGTTCACGGGAGGCGAATAGGAATTTGCGAATATATTTTTGCGGTCTACTTTCGCGGCTTGGGTTTTGTGTTGCGGCTAAAAATTGGTGGTAATGTTCGAGTAGAATGCAAACTAATTGCTGTTTGCGGTCCTAAATTATGATGGGTAAAATGTGGTGTCAGGACCTCGACAGGTTATAGGATTACCATCACATGTTTATAGCCATGATTGATTTTAATTAAATCAAAGTGCAATGCGGAAACTGAATTAAATTAAAGTAATTAAAGTGCTTATTGAGGGAAATGGATTATAATTCGAATATAAATTTATTTAAAGAGAATTTAAATGTAATATTTCATACACTAAATTCCAAACTTATGGGCAAAAATCAGCTTCAATTAAAGAGGTGCTGAAAAAGTTATTAAATTTTTTTAAGCCGTACAAATTAATTGTTGCTAAGGTTTCCTTGAAATTTTTAAAGATAAAGAACATCAACAAATGATTACCCTTGAATTACATCCTTAAATCCTGTTAATCCTCATATTTGTTAAGCTTAAAAAAACACCCTGCGGAAACCAGGTTAAAGGGTTTCTTCAACTTTGACCCAATTGAACTAAAAAGTAAACGCCTTCCCATTCCCAACCAGACCAGACACTGACCCGCCGCCGCCAGTATGAAACCCGCAAATTTCGAAGCCACACAGCAGACCAACCTCAAGGGGTAAATGCGCAATTGACAAGCAAATTGACAATTCACTTAATTCCAGGCCAAGGAGAGTGGGAAAATAATTCTTAAACATTAAACCAACTGCAGTTGACAGAACCGGGAAGGCGGGTGGAAGGGTGGGCCAAAGATGAAATTGCAGACACAAGAGGATTAAAGGGTTGTTCCAGTTCCTGTTCCTCATGAATTATGCAAAAAGCCGCAAAAGCCGAAAACAAGCAAAACCAATTAAGTAGGTTGACCGGGGTTGATGCCAGTGCCTTGTCTGTCCTATTAGCTGTGTTTTTGTGTGCCAATAATAATATGATTGACAGGCGATTGAGTATTTGGATTGACGCAAAAGCCTGCGAGGCAGTTTAGAGCCAAGTGCTGCTGCCACGCCCCATATACATACATATGTAAGATAATTCAAACCTGGAAACGGCACCAACACCCTATTTCGTTGGTCTAAATGTCAGTGGTTTGGCGGATGGTGGCTGTCAGGCGTAGGAGTGCTGTGGCGGCACTGCCTGATGGCCTGATGTGTGCTTTGGTAATTACGCTCACACATGGCCACATGAATGCTAATTTTCAACCGACCCCAGGAATCAGATGCAAAATCCCCCCAAACCTCCAGTGAAATGAGAGACTTTATATACGAATGGGATTTTTGTTACCATCACATGTCAAAAGTCACACAGGAAACAATTAAAAAAAATAACTTTGGTCTTAAGATATCGATTTTTAAGTGTTTTATATCCTTACTTTCCTTCTGTAATTTATAGGTATTTCATCTCTATTTATTTTATAAGCTTTCGGAAATTTGTAACCTTTTTTGCAGTGCATATTTAGGCCATGAGTACTTTGGGGGCAAACGTTGACTGGTCGACCAACTGCATTGAAATTGGTGCGGCACGCATTATTTTCATATGTCCGCCGCCTCTATGGAATGAATCTGTGGCTGCCTTTTCGGTCTTCCTCACAATTCTGGCTTCTATCTGTTGGTTTCATCTGTTTGCTGCTTTTATGCGAAATTGCCTTTTTCTGGCTCTGGACTTTTTGGATGGAGTTGGAGCCTAAAAAGGGAGGATTGTCTGGGTGTGTTTCTGGATTATAAGTGGGGGAAAATTTGGTTTACATTTACCCCTATTATGAGTTGTATTTGCGGAAAAGTGCGTGAGTGCTTTCGGAGTGAGTGGAGTTTGTAGTACAGAATTATAAATTAATTAAAAGAATTAAGGTTTAACTTAAGGCTCTAATTAAAGACAATTAAAACATTATTTATTAGGAACTCAATAATGAAACTTTTGTCGGTTTTCAGTTTGAATTTGTAATCATTTTCTCCTACTGTTTTTACATTGAATAGCTTTCAACACGTAACTGCAATCATTTGTGTCAAGAACAAGCCCAAAGTGACATAAATTCATTCTCAGGTTACTATTGCCCGAGACGAGACCTCATTTCCCCTACTGTTTAGTATGCAAAACCAGGCGCCATCAATTAAACCTCAAAGAGTTTATCAAATTCTGAGTCGCAAAAACAGCAGAGCTCGAAATCAAAGTCAAGTCCGTTGTTCTAATTAAATATGCTGACCGAGAACTGGAAACAGAGTAATTTCCCTGACTCTGCTGCTGCAATTTGGCAACCAACATGACAACTCGGAAAAAGGAATGGGAAAATCCTCAGACACATTGAGGTCTGCTCATTTGTGCAGCAAAATCGTTGCTAGATGGATTTCAATAGAACATTTTCTAGTTCTCTTCCCCCTCTTTTTCACCTGGTAAAATTCAAATCGAATTGAACCGAAGGCTCAGCTCTGGCTTTTCCAAAAGCAATTGAAAATTATGCTGCAGTGAAAAACTTGAGCAGGACTTGGAACTGAAGAGTGTTGAAGGAGATGCTCCGTTTCACATGCTCATAAGAAGTAAACGAAAAAGGGAAAGGAAAAGTCAGAGGAAATGGAAGAAAATCGAACACAAAGCAGGTCATATGGAAATAGGTTCAAACTGATGTTTATTAATGCGGAATTTTCCTGCCGACTTTAAAGTCGGAAAATTTCGATTTGTGGCTTTCATCCTCAGACCTCAATGAATATTTCTCATTTGGAGAGGTTGAGATGTTCATGTCTTGATGACGGCATGGGTTTTATTTTCTCCTAAGGTTTTCTTAATTCAACTGAGGAAAAATGCCTATAATTATTATAGCTCGTGATGGTGATGAAGTCTAATAAAGAGACTTGCTTACACTGTGAATATTTGATTTTAAATATTAGATTTTATTTATGAATTAATTATTTCCAAATAAATGCTTTATTTTGCTCTCCCATTTTATGCTAAGAAAAATCATCAACTAATTTTCCCTTCTACCCTCTTTTTATAGCACATTTTTCTCTCTGCATCTTGTAATTTCTGTTATTAGTCAGCATGTTGGAAAAGATCAAAGCTCATTGACGAGCAGCTGGCCCCCAGTCTGCGCATTGATGCCTCACTCCATTGGAAATGCAAACTTCAAAAGCGATCTCTTGAGGCTTCCATCTTTGCCATCGCTGGACGGTGTCTTGTCTCTGCCACTGCCTTGGGCTTGCTTTATTATACTTTAACATTTTCGAGTTACACAATTCAATTGAGAGCTCTTCCCTCTGCAGACTCCGGCTGGCTGACCTCTCTGAGCTAATATATATATACACCAACATTTTCATCTCCAAGTTGACATTGAAAAGCGCTTCATGGTCCGTTCACTTCTTCTGCTGCGGACACTTAATTGTTGGTTGTCTTCGGTCTGTCGCTCTATGAGCTTACTTGTCTGCCTTTCTGTCTGTGAAGCGCATCGAATGTAAATTGAAATCTTCTACACAATAAACTATCTCAATTGCTAAAAATATATGTATAACATGAACTTGGCCTTGGCCAAAGCCTTGAAAAGTGCGCAAAGTGGGCTTCAGAGATTTTTCTGCAATTGAGAATGTCGAGTGGCACGTGTCTCTCAGGCGGAAGTTTGCTTCGTGTCTCTAATTATAGCCATCACTTTGCGTCATGCCGGCTGATTTTCTGTCATGACAAGATTTCTATTTTATTTGATTTTTTATCCAGCGGAAGACTCTGACTGCAAGGTAATCGGAAAGTGACTATAGTTAAATAAATGCTCTATAATCTCAACGCACTCTGCTCGATTTATTCCGGCCAGCAAGTGGGCGATCTTCTTCTCAAGGCTGCTAATCGAATTAAGTTTGATTTATTGCTTCTTGTCTATAAATAAATGTATTTTATTCGAAGTTGGCAGCTTGGAATGAGCTCTACATTTTTATGTGCAAAAACACATAAAAAATTCTGGTCAACGTTTGGCAAATAAATAAATTTTGCAATATATTTGACAATTTAAAGAGGTATTTAAATTGATGTAAAATATATATTAAGCTTACAAATTATAGATAATTAAAAAAACACTTGTAGTATTTAGTTCATAGTTATAAAATACATTTTAAGCACAAATTATTGACAATAAATGATTACAAATACAAGTGAACTATTTGAAGTATATTTTATTACTTGTTGGCATTAAGTTTCACTGTTTATAGACTTTAAATTTGTTTTTTTTTTTATTTTAAATGTTTTTTAAATAATTTATTTACACCTTAACCTCCTTAGGCTTAGAACAAATTCACTTTACTAACGAATCTTTTGGTTGGCCATTTTTTAAAGCAATGTGTTATTTGATTTTCTGAGAATTTCAAATATAACAACCGCAAGGCATACTTTAAAATGTATTTAATTTCGTTTTCTCGTGAAACAAATAAAAATCACCACATTTTTAATTTAACGATGGCATTTCTCAAAAACAAACTGCAAATAATAGTCGAAAATGTTTATAAAAAAAAACCTTACTCTCACACAATTGTTGCCTCGTAATTAACGCTCTCAAAAGTTGAACCGGCTAAGCGCAAGGTCTAAGCACAACTGAGCTGGCTGAGAACGAGTTTGGCTTATCACTGCGTCGGGGAAATCTCACAAAGCTAGCGAGGAAAAAAATCAACAAAAAATAATAACAAAAAAATCACTCCGAATTTCAAATGATTGCTGATTATCAATTTCATGTAATGATGATGATGATGTACTGAGAGGGAAAATAATGCAAAAGTCGTGTAAATGTACAAAAATATACATATATTTTTCCTAATTAAAATTTACATTTAATAACAGCAAAACAGTTACAGTTAATGATTGACTTCCACAGCTCTGTAGTTTTACGTTTGTTTTGTTTATTTACTTTGTGTGGCAAAAGCTTTAGCTTATCTCTGGCAGCTTTCCAGATTCACAAAGATTGGGTCTAAGGTGCCACAGGCCAACACAAATGATAAGAACGTAAAGATGAGCAGCAGATGCTGCCGCTGCTGTTATCAGGCACGTTCTACATGCCATCAAAATATAAATTACTTTATATAATAATTGTTATTGTTTGAAAATGTCATTTTATGGGCACTGCAAGGGTTTACTGAACTTTCCTAGACATGCACGCGAATGCGGTAATCGGAGCAATTAACAGATACAAGATACAGATACGCAGATACACGGGATTTGCCCAACGAATTTACACAGTGCTAATGAAAGGCCACTCAAATGCGGAATTCAGATTTAAGCCAGGCTACGAGTGCACTAAAAGAAACTTAAGGGTAAGTTTAGTTCGAAAAAAAAAGAATTCAATTTGTGAAGAAAGAGTGGTTGCATCTTCAAATGTATCTTTATATCATTTTATATTTTATTTTATTTCATGTCAATAAAAACAATTATATATTTCAAATATTTTACAATATTTCTCCTCATATTATTTATTCCCTGCTTTTTTCCTGTGTAAAACTGCTCATACACCTTTGGATGTTTACCAATGCTCGACTTCTTCCCTAATGAACCTGGATCGACTTTGATTTTCTAGAGCAATTCAATTAACAGTTTTCCCGCCCCCTTCTGACTGACAGTTTGTCGTCCGCCCGTTTTACTGGTTCATCAACAGTTATGCGTACTCAATTGAACGCTAATCGAAATATTTATCATTCGCCTCCTTTTTGCCTGTACTCGAAAATCTCTCGAACACGAAAAGTGCGGTTTAGATTTTTGTGTAATTACCAAAAGGAGAGTGGAAAATCCAAGGGGGAAAAGCCATTTGGGCCGGGCTAAAAATTATCATGAATCCACTAAGCACTTTCGAGCGTGACTGGAGTACAGCATTTGGTTACAGTTTGCAAAGATATAGTATATATATATCCCAACACGGTGATTAAAAATAATTAATAAATATTCGAAGTACTCTTTTGGGGAAAATGTGAGTGGCATACCAACGGGAATTGGCTATTGATAACGCAACTGTGACATTTGCTCTGGTTTTTCCCACGTTTAGAAAAAATTTATTATATTTCTCCAGGGGGAAATAAGGAACTTTGATAGATTAGCGCTGAATAAATATTTATAGATTATACATTTGTCACAGAATTTCATGGAATTGGAAATCAAGTTAAATAAATGTGCTAACATCTGTTTGATATATACTATAAGTTACTTTCTTAGAAATCAAAATCGAATTTAGATATAGTCGTATTAAGATAGACTTACATCCCTCTGAAAGTAGATAATTTTCAAGAATGTACTTACATCTGTTTGAATTAACCAAAAATCATTTTCAACAAAACATTTTCCCATTTAAATGTCTGATTTTAGCGATCACTTCCTTCACTTTAAATTTGTTTACCTGCAAAGAGAGAGAGGTAGAGCTATAAGTACATTTTGGATTTAATTAATTGACGCGGAATAAGCAGTTGACAACATTTGAATTTCCAACCAGTTTACAAGTAGTTAATGCCAGACTCAGATACAGAATGTGTGGCTATTAAATTAAGGGCATAATATATACAAATTTGATAGAATCGAATATGAATTTTGAATGTAACATTTCCTGTGAATTATGAATGCCTAGGAGACAGGGAAGGGCGGCATTAAAGCCCACATATTGAGACCAACTCTAAGGCTGCTTTATTAGCCAACTTGCCAAATGAAGAGAACTCGAATGGTTGCCAAGGCTTGAAATAGCATATGCTAATGACACGAGTCCTGGCCACATAACTAAATCGAAAACACACACACATACTTAGAACAAGACAGGGGCAGGATGTGTGCGCTGGCTCTCCCTTGTAAAATTATGAGTTGCAAATGGAGAGGGGGGGATTCCTCCAAGGGTAAAACACACATATAGTTTGGCTTCTGTCCAAAATTTCAATTAGGTTGAGTAGAGCAGAGCCGGGATTCGGGCTCCAAGTTCGAGAGCCTGCAACTGCTTACGAATGTTAATTACGCAATTGACTTGACAAGCAACAGAAGAGCAACAACCAAAAGGTATCTGTATGTGCAACACTTGACGGCAGGCCGGGTCCTTGCCGTGTGTTGACTTACATAATTATGCTGATCCTGCAGGGAGGAGGTCTCACCCCTCATATCTATGGAAACCTGTAACCGTTTTGGGGTAATTAAAAATTCCTCATTGAATTTTGTGCTTCTTCTCACTCAGTTTTGTACTCATTTGCATGCAAATTAATTTCGTTTGTTTTGTTTGGCTTTGTTTTGCTTTTCTGCTCCCTCACATTTTTTTGCTGTATATTTGTATTATTTTAGTTTCTGGGAATTTCATTTTGCTAAATGTTTACGCTTCCTTGGCAGTCATGAAATTTGCTTTGCTCTCTTGCTACAAGTTTCAGCTCAGACATTAACATTGATTCGGCGGAGCAACTAATTCTTATTGTGGGGTTGCAAGTGCCGCCCACTTTTATTGGTTGAACAACAAAGCTAGGGGCATACATTTATCAACTTGAGTACGTGCCTTGTTTATAATTTGTCGGAATTTGTAATTTGTTAATGCAAATAGCTAGTAAAAAAGGGATTAAGAAATAGTTGAACTTAAAATTCTGGGATTATTTCTACTTGCTTTTCATATTACATTCCAAATTTATAGGATTTTTTTTATGTATATAAAAAAATTATTATTATGTTAAAATAAAGACTTAAATGTTAAATTTTATAAATTCTTATAAGACAAAGAAGATGCGACTCTACAAAAAAATAGATTCCAAAGAAATGTAATACAATTTAATAATATAAAAAAATAATTTTAATCCCTCAAACAAATATATAAATCACTTTTAATTACATATAAAAACCGCGGGTTAAAAAAGCAGCTAATTAATTTCTCTGACAAAAATTGAACTTTTGATCTTTTTAATCTCTAATCAAATATTCAAGTATATTTCCAATAATATTTACACTTATATTTCCCAGAAAATATAACGCAACATTAATTACAATAAATAAGGGCTTATCAAATATTTATGTGTTGTTCACGGACTTATTTATAGCATAAACAATCAACAATTCGAAGAGGAAGAAATAATCGCTAAGCTAAATGCACTTATCTTATCGTTATTTTAAAAATATTTTCAATTGGTTCAAGTATTTAGCTATTTTTCTGTATTTTGTGGTTGTTGGTTTTTAAACTAAAGCAAATCATTCAAATAGGCCACAATGTCTACTCTTCTTTTAAGCTTCTTTACATTTTCAGCATGTAAAGATCATAGAGCGTGAAATATTCATCCCCGAAGAGGCTGGCTTAGGGCAGCTGAATTGTTGATTTTCAAATTAGTTACCAAATTGCAGGCAGTTGCATTGTGGCTGGCATAAAGGACTCTAAATTCCTGCATAATTCCATATGAATTTGTGTACTCACAAACAGGGATTCGTATTTGTATATACACATGCATGTGTGTATTTGGTGATTCTATCAAAATAATTTCCATTTCTATTTTATTAAAGTTCTAATTTGTGGTCAGTGAACTGGCTATGTTATATGAAAATCGCTTTAGGCTTAGAATGTTAATATATAGGAATTATAGATAAAATCATTGAACCATGAAATATGTAAATACTTAGGATAGAGGTATTTTTAATGGACTTGTTTTAAATTTTAGAGAGAAGTTTATATTTGAAATAGAAATTGCATTGCAGAAATGTTTTGATTATTTTTTTAAGCCTTATCTGCTTACAAAAATAAAATATACTTCATTGCTGTTACTAATCCCCAAAGAAAAATTAATTTAATGTTTTCAACAATATTTCTGCTTACTCCAGATAGCAGTTTGAGTGTTTTGAGTGAGAGAAAAGGAGTGAAATCCCATAACGGGCTGTAACTTTTAATTAAAATTCTCGTTGAGGTCCTCCCTTCACTCTAAGCGACTTCTCTTTGTGTTGTGTTTCTGTAGTAATTTGTGTAATCGCTATTTCATATAGAGAAAGTTTTGTTTCATTTCTGTGGTAGTTAAAACACATTTTCAAAAACCTATGCCATGCCATGAACTTATGGGTTAAGTGTGTGTGTCAAGGGTTAATAGTGTTTGTGGGGTCGTCTTCAGGAAAACCATAAAATGTTAATGTTTTGGCAATTGTTGGTTGAGGAATGTCAAGAAGTTGAAATGGGGTGGAAATTACACGAATGTTATTGGGGTTTCTAATTTTACTTTATAATTTAAATTATTTGTCACAGATAATACCAAATACAAAGATTGAAATAAAATATTTTCCTCAATAAACCCCAGTTTAACAATAAAAGTAACCCTTTTCCCTGAGCACTTTAACATTTGGGCGGCTATCATAAAAGTTTCCCTAACTTTTCGCTGGACAAATCATCAGACAAATCTATATTATGACCAAATCCTTTTGCAGTTCATTCAACTATCTCTCAACCCTCCCAAAGTTTTTCCGCTCTAAGCCAACACAATGCACAAAATCCAAAAAGCCAGAATATTCCCCGTCGTCGCTGCTGCCTTACCAAATCAGATTTCATGCTAACAACTTCCGGCTTGCCACTAGACAAAAAAGAAAATATATATAGATATATATATATAAAGGCTGTAAAACAAAAAAACATAAAAAAAATCCAACAAGAAAAATGGGAAACTTTTCCGGCAAGGGCACTGGACAGTGTAGTGGGGGAAAACTTCTGTTGCAGCTATAAAATAGACTTTGGCTATGAATTTCACTCTGGCCGGCATATAAAATTTAACGCTCCGGCCGCAAGTCCCTCTTTAAAATGTTGCCCGTTTTAATTGTGAAACTTTTGTCATGCAACTTGCATATCTGCACAGCAGGAACACAAAAAATAAATGGCCAATGGTCGACTCGACGACAAGTGCAAGTTGTTCGGCACTTTCTCTTGCTTTTTGTTTTATTTATTTATGCTTCGTTGGGCCGCCATTTCAGCCCCCTTATTTACTCTTTTATTTATAAATAATCTACCACATTTTGTCCCTAGAAGAATCCTTTGCCTCTGCATTCCCTTGGCTCCCTTTCCAAGCTTATCAAACAATCATTAGCTGGAGAAAAAGTTTCTTGATTTT
>VNJN01006938.1:0-14229 GCA_008042485.1 Drosophila mayri | reverse complement strand
GGAGGAACTCTAATTAGGTTTACACCTGCAGGATCAGAGACAAAGCATAGATCAAGTAAGCGATTTAAAGCCGGTAATCCGGGCAAGGTTGGACCCTGGGTCGGTTTTTCTAAGGGGTTTTGCGGAGCCAAAGAATTGGACTCCGCATTGGAAAAAACTGAGGACACGGAAATTGTTGGCTGAGCGCCTTCCGATGCCACAACGACCGATTCGGTTACCGAATCTTTGGTCGTTCCTGATCTTAGAACCATTGGAACGGGGACCAAGAGCTGCGGCGACGGGGAGTGGCAGGAAATTGGTTGCTGTGTCTCACACAGTTGCAGCCGACTAGCAGCAGATTTTTTGCGTTTCGGCGACTTCTCTAATAGCTTCATACTATTAAATTGAGCGTCTAGCGCGGAGAACAGGTCATTCGCTTTGCGAAAAGTGGCCATTATCTCAGAAAATCCGCTCCTGGTCTGACGCATGAAGGAAGATATTTCCTTCTCAACCGGTCGACAGGCCTCACAGCAATAACGTAGGCCCTTTTTGCTGGACACTACGTCAGCTATTCGACCTGTCATATCGATGCACTTAGCAGGCACAACTGCCTCGCAAAGCCAGCAATGGAAACAGGGCTGTTTTGCCAAAACATTTTTTTGGCATTTTTTTATAACACAGACAATATTCTGGGACATGGTCATCAAAGCTAGACCACTGTGCACACTATTAATACCAAAAAAGTAAAGAGAGGGAGATAGAACAAAAGAGCGCAAGATTTAGAATTTGAGCAGCAGAAATCACAAGAGCGATGAGAGCTATGAACAGCTTGGATGCAGCTTATAGCAAACGGCACTCGAGCAGGGGAGAGAGAAAATAAAAACGGTACAAGGCAAAGAGGAGAAAAATAAGATAAGATTACCGTCTTAGCACAAAACTAAAAAGTGATTATTAATGCAAATTAATTACACAGAAAAGTGCATACACGCGCGGTAGCACGACGGTATATTATTATTGATATTAGGTGATAAATTAGAAGAAACCCCGGTGGTTTAAATTCAAAATGAACACAAAAGCCGAAGCGCAAAACAAAAACACGACCGTCCGCTACGAAGTGAAATAGTCGAATGAATTACAGACGTTCGGAACCCAAACAAACGACTGACGGCCGTGAATGAAGCAGCAATTGGCGGAAAAAACTCACGAAATCGACCTGGCGACCAATGAATATGCGCGCACTATGGCACCTATTGACGGAATATCCGAACTGTCGAACTGTTTGCGAGGGTGGAAAATTTACCCACCAATATTACTAATAGAAGTGAATGAACGGATATATAGCTTTTAGACTGGTTGAGTGGGACAGAAAATACCAACCAATAATAATAATAGTAAATGAACCGATATATAGCTTTTACACTGGTTGCGTGGGTGAAGAAAAATACCAACCACTAATAATAATAGTAAACAACAACACATCGATCGGCCACCTTACCGGCCGGTCACGAAGCAGCCAATGACAGCTCCACCATCCGAGGCAACCGCCCCAACGACCACATCGCAACTCGAACATCGAACATGTTCGCAGCCAACCGACACAGGTGCGAGACATCGACACCTAGACACCCACTCGGAGCCACCCGAAGCTACGAGTGACGAACACGACGAGGGAGATCTGCAGGAGAGGGGCACGAAACCTCCCTCTGCTGATCCGATCGAGGAGTTGGTTTTCGGCAGTCACCACGGGCAGACGTATGCCCCCGATCTCGGGGACGCGTCTACCGAAGGTGACCTGAACCCCCCCCCCCCAAAAAAAAAACCTCCCAGTCGGACTTCGCTTCATGATGTGAGCTGCTCATAATGAAAAGCTGCCACCAGCGGGTATGGGATTTTGTGTTTATTTTCCCTTTCGGGATATTTTTCCAACAAGCAGTAACTAAGCAGTTAACAAGCAGCGCGCTGTTGAAATAGCAATATGCATCTATCTGCATATCGGCGTTGCACATTTAATTGGCAACGTAGCGCGGAGTGTAAGCGGCTGGACTGAGAACCGCAGAGACCCGGGTTCGAACCCCAGTCCAGCCGAAAATGTGTTCTATTTTTTATTTGATTTTCCACATGAATTACCCCCATGAACGTTGCACGTGAATTTTACAGCGAGACGAGCAGCGACGTCGGCATCATGAATTACCCCGGCCGCCCATGTATAAAAGCGAATCAGAACTTTACATGGACGGTAGGGTACAACCTCATGAGCTTTTCGGTTGGAAAACCATGTCGACTTCCTACAGAAAAGTCCGACTGGGCTGCTCCCGAACACCGATTCGTCACAACCCCGCCATTGCGTGGGTGAAAAAATACCAACCAATAATAATAATAGTAATTAATTTAATCAATCACTTTAATTAACAATTTAATTAACTCAATTAATTAATTAAATAATAATCAATAATTAGTTAATTATTAAATAATAATCAATAATCATCTAATAATTATTAAATGGGAGTAACGTACCCAGTATATTGGCTTATCAAGTGCTTGTTCAAGAACCTTTACATATGAATGCATGAAATGTTAAATGCCCAAACTGCGTTGTCATATGGATGTATGAGATGTTAACTGTTTCACAACGTTTGGTTGGAATTAAATTATGCACAAAATATATATTCAATGTATATGCCCAATCCCGAAAAAATGTGTAGTTGTAGTTTTCCGCAGTTTTTTTAAATCTTTATTTGTTGAGTAAAACATATAAATAATGTAAGCCAGTAATAATAACAGGGTAATTATGTGTGTTTATGGCCGTTGGAGAGCCTTTAGTGGACAGTATTTGGGAATTATTTATCGATGGATGTACATACATACGACTGTACATATGTACGTATGTACATTGTTCGGAGCTAGGACTTGATTTTGTGTAAAATATAATCACTGTAGAGGAATATGCAACCAAGGGTAATTATGTGTGTGTATATTGTAAATGTAACTTTTTGACAGTCGAATGACTAATATGAATATGGGCATATGTATGTATGTATGAACTGAGGAACCGAGGTAAAGACAGTTTGTCTCTTGATGTAAGAATATGTACCGAGGAAGGACGGAATAAACGCAGACGGAAATAAAACGGAGTTGGAACTGAGGTAAAGACCGTTTGCCTTTTGATGTAGGAATATATGTACCGCGGAGTAATGAAATAAATGCAGACGAAAAGAAAACGCAGTGGAATTTCGTACCAATCTTCGTTATCAAAAAGTAATCCGGCTCGTTAGGACCAAATGTTTGTGCAGAAAGCGGACGGCTGCTTACGGATCCAGAAAGGCGTATTGTAGAAGTATTTGCACAGCAGGCCCACGAAATAATTTGCAAGTCGATGAAATAGGAGTACGGAGACGCACGTCTGTTTTATGCCACACAATATACATAAGTAACAGAGAAAATCTAGCTTACAGAACTTCAGGAAAAAAAAACGAGAGCGGGAGTGCAGCGACGGTCGGCACATCGCGTTCCCAAACCTCGCTTAACAGAGCAGAGATCGGATTTTGATAAAATTGATAAGAGCAGTGCTCTTCGACCCGCTCTGCCCGGCGGCCGTACAGTGGCTCCTGGCCTGAACACCCAATTTTGTTAGTACACAAACAAATTACTCCAAATACTAAAAATACAAAATGCCGATTAGTATTTGAATGAAATAGTGGTATGATGATGCGGACGCATTTATCCACGACAGGACAACAGTTGAATCCGTCCATAAGTACCCAGATGCCTTGTCTTCAGACATGCGTAAGTCCTTTTGACTCTAGGGGTCAATTCAGCGGTAACATCTCCTTAGCTGAAGGCGCAACTCTTGACTTTGAGCACAACAAACGGACGGATACTTGACTATTTTTGTATGTGGCTCGCACATACACTGCTGCTCCATATGCTCCTTCTGAAGCGTCGACAAATGTGTGTAATTCTTGTGTGACGGGCACCTGTCCTTCGAATATGTGCCTGGGAATTTGCATGTTGTTTAGCACTGGTAAGTCAGCGCGATAATTTTTCCAATCTACCTACAGGTGCAGAGGAATCTCGTCGTCCCAGCCCATATTTCCCTTAGGGTCTGCATGAAAATCTTTGCCTTGACCACCACGGGGGCAAATAATCCAAATGGATCGAATATTGGCGATGCTTCCAAACTGACCACTCGTTTGGTGATGGTTGACGCTTTGCTTTTTTGATATCGTCCATATAATTGATCCTTTTGTGCCATCCAAAGCTAACCCAATGTATTAACACTGTATTTTTGAAGTGTTTCGTCTAACTTGACGTTAGAGACGATATACTTTTTAGGAATTTGGCTTAATACCTCTGAGTTATTGGAGCACCATTTTCGGAGCTTGAATCCGGAAGGCAACAGTATTTTGTTTAATTCTGGTTGAATTTGTAAGGCCTCTGGGATGCTGTCTGCAACTGTGAGACAGTCATCTACGTAAAAATCATGTTTAAGTACGGACGATCCAAGCGGCAGTTGATTCTTGGCCTTCTCGGACAGATAATCCAAGCATTTGGTAGCCAGAAATGGCGATGATGTTGTACCATATGTGACAGTTTTAATTCTATTAAACTTTATATCGTCCGATGGTTTCTTCCGCCATACGATTAATTGATGGAACTGGTGGTCAGGGTGCATCCACACCTGACGATACATCTTCTCTATATCTGCAGTATAGTAAAAGTGCAAAGAACTCGCAATATATCATTCAACAATTTATTGCTTGTAGTTTTACAGGATGCATTAAACACTACCCGCAGTTTTGTGGTACTGCTTTCGGGTTTCAATACACAGTGATGTGGAATGACGTAGTGATTTCATGTGTCCAAGATGTTCATATTCTTCCATGAAGTCTAAATATCCTTTCCAGACTTCTGGTGGCGTTCGTCGCTCTAGTGCCAAAAATCTGTTGGTTACTGTTTTTTGCAATGCCCCTAGGACTGAAGTTCCTTCAGAAAATATAAGTTTCAAAATGAATTTTCCATCTATCGCAACCTGTAGATTCGCTACGAAATGAGATTTGCTTCTATTGGAGATCGAGCTTTTTCTTTGGAGTCTAGATTTTCTAGTGTCCAAAATCGCTCTAATAGGGTATCCACCTCCTCTCAGCAGGAATTTTCCCGGCCCCAATCCATCGAAGCTGTGTATTTTGAAGAATTGGGCCTTCCGGCTTCATCATCATCTGATTTGGTAAAAGCAAAGAATAATAATGCTCTGCGCTGATAAGCATGTCAATTTTTCCTGGTTTGTCAAAATTTGGATCAGCCAGGGTGACGTTGCACTATGGGGCGAATGACCACTTTTAGTGGCCTAAACCCATTTTTTAAAAGTCGTTAAATTAATTTTTTTTAAACTGAAATGCGTTAAAAAACATTAATCTATAATGTTACGTACTAGAAATTTTAACAGAGCGCGGCACTGTTAAGCAATACACTGTTAAGGCAGCTGCAGCGTCCGCGTAACTACAGCGATATCCGATTGTTGGCTAAACTTTAGGAAATTACACAAGTTTAAAGTTAATCAAGATGGACATACAGTCGGGCGTCCCGGCAGTACAATACCCAGTACCATTACAACGCGCGTGCCAAATTTATATGAAAGAAGGAGATAAGACAAAGAAAGAAATGTACATATAATGCAAATGTCTTCCACTTTAAGAGCAAGGTCGATAGCTCAGTGGGTAAAACTGCATATGTGTTTTATGTGTTTTAAGTTCGATTTCTGCCGCAAAGGGTAAACAATTTTTTTTAGTTTTAAAAAATTAGAAGGGTTTTAAATACTATAATTATTTTGATTTACAGGAAAAAATTAAAAGAAAAATATTGCTCAAATTATAAAACACAAAAAAAAAAAATTCAAATCGCAGACGGGACTTTAACCCGTGACAATTTATTTTTTTTGACATAAAAACATTTCGGGTTGACTGCAGCTTAGACAACTGCACCACGAACCATTTCGAAATAAGTAATCTTAATTTCATAAAAGTGTGAACATAACTTAAATGTATACTGAACGTTTTGATTTATTTGGAGCCCTCTGCCTGGGCTGCTCTTGTGTATAAAGTAAAAAAACATATATCTCTGCTATTTATGGCACGATCGGAATGAAATTTCGCAATATGTGCATTTTGATAAAATACATGCAGGTTGTAAATATGGTTTTTTTCAAATAGCTCCACCAAAAAGGGGAGCAGCAAAAATATAAAACAAACTTGATCTGCGTGCAGACATAAGAAGTCTAAATCCCAAGTTCGGTGTCCCTAACTCTTATAGTCTCTGAGATCTAGGCGTACATACAGACAGACAGACGGACGGACAGACGGACATGGCTATATCAACTCCTTTAGTGGTCCTGATCAATATTTAGGTGACTTATAGGGGTCTGTAACGCCTCCTTTGGCCTGTTACAGAAAATCCCACTCGCACAAAACTATAATACCTGTGTACCTTTGGTACAGAGTATAAAAAAGGCTATAAAAAATTAATAAGTGGGCTAAATTTAACATGCAGTCAATTGCTTATGGTTTTTAGTATGTGTTTGGGATCGTCGATTGTAGAAAAACACTATGGTGTCTCAATAATCTTCTTTAAATTCTAACCCTATTAAAACCGACATTTTGTAGTGCATTTTAGTTTTTAAGTAGACTAACAAAGTGATTCCAGCTGACTCCACTTCTAAAACCTATTTTATGTTGTAGATTATTCTTCTTTTATGTTGTTAGTATAAAATTGCACTTTTGCGCACTTTTGGTGCAATTTGAATTTTTCTTAGATAACCTCACTGTTTTCAACGCCGATTTGGTTGCCGTTTGGAGAATCAAAAATGGCCGGCTTGAGCAAGAAAATGCAGTAAAATGTTTTTTTTTTCAAAATAAAAATCGAAATAAACTATAAATTAAACTAATACTTAAAATAAAATTTAAGTTTTAACCTTTTAATTATGATGGAATTTATTTTTTTTCGATTTAGCTGCACTTATGGAAGAACAGTGCACTTTATCGGTTGACCTCACCAAGCTTAGGAAAATTCCAAAGAGTTACGGAATCTTTCCTGTGCTTTTGACGTATTCAGGACAATTTCCTGTGAGTCTAGTCTTTTATTTGGTGGGTGAGAATAATTAGGAAAATCCCAAGATTTACGGGTTATTCCCTTTGTTGAAATGTTGAACAAAAATTTTTTTGAGAAAATTAGGAAGATCCCAAGAGTTGCGGATTTTACTGTTTTTGCTTAACGTCGGTTGACGTGTTCGTCGGGGTCACCAAAATGTTTGTATTGAGGCTTAGATGCCTGGCAGATAGTGCATTAACTATTGCCTGTGGTTGTCGCAACTAGCACTTGGAACTAGGTGGACGGTTTGGGTTTGTGTGAGGTTTGGTTGATTTGTTGGGCGGATGAGTTGAGGGCATGAAGACATAGCGATTGTTTCTGGTGCATGAATAAAAGCTCTTCGGCTGAGGTAGAACTCTTACTGACTTTATTAATAAAACTTAACAGTAACTATAGGTACGAAATGCTTATGGTAACAAATATCATATAACAAATAATGTCGGTTACTGTGAATGTGGATTACTGTGTATGTGGGTTTCTATGTTTGTGGGTTATTGTCAGCTATAAGTGACCTGAGACTTATTGCCCTATTTCACTTTCCTCATGGGCGCATGCTATGCATATTCGCTTGACCTGGTAACTGATACTTTATTTACGACAAATGCATGTTGCTGCGACTGAAGAAGTATTATGTAGTATTACAAATATTATAATACAAATAAAGGCTGCCGTGACTGAACATTCTCCCGGCCGTTGAACAGATGTTCAACGTTCAGTAAGGTCGAACGAAAAACTCCGTGGGGTAGGTTCTAGTGCTAGTTGTTCAGTGCTTTGCCTGGGTTAAGGTGTCCGGCGTAAATGTATCCGATATCGTGGTGTCCATTTGCTGGCCGTCCGCCTAAGAGCCTATATAATGCCTAATAGGATTGACATCGCTAGGGCCACATAGGCAGCTATTTGATGATGTTGAGGAGTGACAAGTTGACCCTTCCAGGTGGTCTCCTTTAATTTGACCAACGCCCAGTTCCTCCAAGCAGACTTCCTTGGCTGCCGTTCCTTATAGTGGCTCAGGTGGGTTCTAACAGTCAATCTTTGTGCTATTGCCAAACCGAACATATGTAGCCTTCGTTTCGCTGACCACAGTGCTGAATGTCCTCACGCTAATTTTTTAATTGCGTGCAGTGCAACCTGGGGCCAATGACAATAAGCTCGTTCCGTTAAGTTGAACTCTGGAAGCTATTCTATGAGACTGTGCGTGGAAAACATCCATCTGTTTCGCTGATGCGTTGCCACCCACAACAACTCGGATCTTGACTGAAAGACCTCATATATAGTTTCAGTTTTGTAATTAAATAACTGAAATTCACACCGAATAGAAGGGGTCACCTGAAAAGGGATGGGGAAGATGACCAAGGAAGGGGGGGCACAGTCGCTTCACTGCCACCAGAAGCGAGCCGTTTAATGTTTATTGTGATTTAAAAAAATATAAACTTTATGGATAGTGGCATAGCCCGGGAGGGAAAGAACCACCCCATAGCCGATGAGCCCCAGCCGGGACAAGAAGCGTGCGCCCTCTTTTCTAGGAACATCGGCCACGAATCGTTATAATGTTGACGCTATTTCGATGCAGCAGCGACGACAGGGTTGGCCGACACGATCCGTCGGAGAGCTTGTGAGCCAAGCAGCTGGAGCAATAACGGTTGATGAGAACCGCCCGGAGCCGCTTTTCGGCGCTTAGACGCAGAAAGCGGCGACACCTTTTCAATGGATCGATCCCATTGCAAGCTCGGCATCGGTAGTCGGCATCGGTGAGAGTACATCTGCTCTGCAGTGACTGGGCGGTGTGTGGACGTGGCGTCATCGTGCTGAATACGACTGGCGGAAATATGATGGAGAAACAAAAAACAACGTTATTAATAATGGTGTGGACTCTGACTTTGAACTACGGTCAGAGCTTCGGGGCGACAAGTGGACAGGAACATTGGAGCGGAAGAAAGCAATGTTGCTGTGGGCAGGTTGACGCTTTCATCGGAAAAGCATGACCTTGGCAACGGGCCGTTTGATGAGGCCTCGCGCGGTGCGGATGTCGACCACGCTGACATGGCTATCGGATCCTGGAAACCCCGCGTCAACCCTGCCTAATCGCCACTCATTGGACGGAAGGTTGTCCTCCTTGATGACCACCATACCCCCAACGCGGAGATCTCTTGTAGCGGCTAGTCACTCATTCCGCTTATGGAGCTCCTTGAGGTACTCCTATTTCCATCGCAGCCGAAATCGCTGCTGAAGAGCCTTTAGGTGTTGCCAGCGGTTAATAATGGACGTGGTATTCCCCTTCATCTCGGGTTCAACCGTGGCAAGAAGTGGGCCTCCCACCAGAAAGTGCCAGGGGGTACCAGCCGATCCGCGGGGTCTTCGGACATCGGCGCGAACGGCCGCGAATTTTGGCACGCCTCGATCCTCGCCAGGAGAGTAGAAAGCTCCTCAACAGTTTATTTCCGCGTGGCTGTGGACTTGTAAAACAAGGTCTTGAAGCTCTTGACTCCTGCCTTCCACAGGCCGCCCATATAGGGGGCTCCCGAAGGAATGAAATACCAGAGTAGCTGCTGGTGGCTGTAGGCACCCGTCACCGCCCCTTTTAGGCTTTGGAGAAAATCGCGGGATAGTAGGGCAGCTGCCCACAAAGGTCTTGCCGTTGTCCGACTGCACTTGACAGGGGCACGTGACACGAACCGAGCGAAAGCAGCCAGAAACTTCTCGGTCGTAAAGTCGGACTTTGGATCTAATTGGATAGCCCCTTTGTGATGAGACAGGCCCGTCCCGTGTAGTTTTCCATTTCAAAAGGACCGGCATAATCCACACCAGTATGCGTGAATGGGCGCGAGAAGGACATCCGTTCCTTCGGCAGCTCTCCCATGAGTTGCGTCTGCAACTTCTTCTTGTGGATGACACATACCGTGCATGCATATATGACGGATTTGACCAAGTTCCTCACCCGTGGAATCCAGAATTTGGCCCGGATTAGGTGGATCATCACCTGATTACCACAGCGCAGTGTGATTCGATGCTTAAACGAGGAGTCGAGACAGATGGCAGTCGTACGGAAGGATTATAGGATGCCGTTCGTCATACTGGAGAAGTTCAGAGGCCGTAACCCGGCCGCAGGTTCTCATAAGGCCTCGCGAATCGATGAATGGGTTCAGAATCGGAGAATCGGAATCGGGTTTGAATCGGATTGGATGTCGGCACTGGCCGCTTTCGGCTTAATCAGCCCATCTCAGAGAAGAAGTGTCTGCGCTGGGTGATGGAAACAAGGAGACGTTCAGCCGACTTAATCTTATTAGCTGTCAGGTGCTCTTCGAACGGAGATTGAATCTTAAGCGCGCGTTGGATGAAGCGCTAAGCATACGCAAGGACTCGCAACGCCCTGTCGAGTGAGGAGAAACGACCCACAGAATGACTTCCCATAAGCCGCCAAATGACGGCGCTGGAGGCGGGATGAACTTTAACTCTACCTGCTGATTACTGCATTGGTTAATTATCTTGGTCTCGGCCTGTTTTGTGAAAACTGTTTCCACTAACGCATTCAACTGGTTGTTGGCTCCAACAAAGCTCGTGGCGTTGTCACAATGAATGGTATGACACTTTCCACGACGACCTAAGAAACGCCGAGGAGCGGCTGGAAAGGCGTCTGTTTTTAGGTCGCTTTTTTATTTCAGATGTACTGTTTGTTTAAAAAAAATCAGTGGTTTTTAGTTTTTTAATTTTGTTAAATTTATTAATTTTGTTAACTTTATTAATTTGTATAAGTAAATTTTGATTTATTTAAATATCACCATATTTCGAAAAGCTGTGAGAAAGTCAGACTTGCCAACTATGCCAACACTTAAGTTCGCCACTGTATATAGGAACAATAAGGAATATAAAAGAAACAAGAAAGGAAGCTAAGTTCGGCTTGCCGAAGTTTAAATACCCTTGCAGACCGATGTAATTAAAAATACTTATATAGAAGGATTGCGTTTATCTTCAGTAATATTTATTTTTCGTTATTCACGTACTAAGCTCCTAGTATTACCACATTATTATTATTATGAAGAAACTACCAGCAACTACAAATTGCGGGCAGTTTTTTCTTTGTATTAAGCAATAGCTACGATGGCCTTCTGCTTAATTTCTATTTTATAATATGTGGTATGTAAATGGTATGAAATATGTGATTTGTTACAATGATAGTTTTTGACTTAAAAAGGTATTTATAGGTATGTTTATCTATGTGTGTACTTATTCTAGTTATGTACATTGAAGTTTAGTTTATATGTTATGTACAGTAAAGTTTGATTTATATGCTATTGTATAGGTTTGTGGCTTTGAGGAATTGGATAGTTGTGGTTATGTTGATGGGATGTTCAATGTAGGAAGGGCATTCTCGGAATATTTGTGATAAAGTAAGGTTAAGGTTACATTGTTAGCATGTAGGTGGAGGTGTTTTATCAAATAGGTGTATGTGTGTCAGTTTAGTCTTATAAATTTGATCGTATCCATTCGAGATATAGTTGGTTATAAAAGATTGATATTGTGTTCTTTTTTTTTGTGTTAATGAGTTTGTAGTGTGCAGATGTGTTCTTCCATATGAGGTCGGTTTGGGTTTTCGTGTGGTTTCTAATGTAGTTAAGGGTGTCTGTTACGTTGTAGTTAATTTCTAATGTTAATGGCAGTGTGGTTGCTTGCTTAGCAGCTTGGTCTGCAAGCTCGTTGCCCATAATGCCGGAGTAGCCTGGTACCCATACCAGAGTAAATTAATTTTTGAAATTGTAGATAATTTTCCTTATTTCTAATAGTAGGTATAGTTATTTGGGTTTTCTATTGCTGTTAGGGCTGAGAGTGAGTCGGTGCATATGACGAATTTTCCTATTTTTTTTCGGCATATCTACATTCGTAAAGAATAGCTGCTATTTCAGCAGTGAAAATGGATGAGTAGGATGGTAGAATATACTCAGTTATGATGTGATGTGTGGTGTTTACACTGTATGTAACTTCATGGACGGATTTGGAGCCGTCTGTATATAAGAATGTGTGCTGTTTGGGAAAATCTTTCATTAGAATTTTTAATTGTAGACTATTGGTGGTGTTTGGTTTTGTGGATGTGTGTAAGGATTTGTTTATTTTTGTAAAGTTAAATGTCAATGTTGTCCTGGTTTGTTTTATTTTTGTTATGGGGGTAGGGTGTAGTAGATTTGTTTTGCAATGGTCGGTCGTATCTTTTATTGCTGAGGAAAATTTTGGGATTCTTTTTGCTTTCGAGTTTTTTTTTAATTATCTGTTCTAGCGGTGTTTTCTTGGCAGTGGAAATCATTTTAAAGTTTTTTAATATGACATGATTAGTTCTCTGTTCTATGGGCCTAATGTTAGCTTCGTAAATTAGGTTGTTAACTGGTGAGGAGCGAAATGCCCCGAAGGCTATTCTTATAGCTGAGTGGTATATTGTTCTTTTTTTTTTAAATTTTGATTTGGGTGCATTTCCGTATAGAAATAAACCATAATCAATTTTGAACATGATAATTGAGTTAAATACATAAGTAATAGTATTGATATGGCATTCATTTATTCGATTTTTCTCTTCGTAGCGGACGGTCGTGTTTTTGTTTTGCGCTCCGACTTTTGTGTTATTTTTGACTTAAAACCACCGGGGTTTCTTCTAAATTTATTACATAAATATCTATAATCAAATACCGTTTGCTACCGCGCGTGCATGCACTTTTCTGTGTAATTAAATTGCATTATTAGTCACCTTTTAGTTTGTGCTAAGACGGTTATCTTATTCTCACTTTTCCTCTTTGTTCTTATTCCCGTTTTTATTTTTCACTCCACCGCTTGAGAGTTGTTTGCTGTTTGCTGCATCTAAGCGGTTCATAGCTCATTTCGCTCTTGTGACTTCTGCTGCTTAAATGTCTAACTCTTGCGCTCTTCTGTTCGTCTTCCCTCTCGAGTTTTTTTTTTGGTACTTATAGTGTGTTCAGCGGTTCTAAGGTTGTGAATATGCCCCAGAAAGTCGTTTGCAACGTAAAGAATTGCCAAAACGTTGATTCGGCAGACCAGCCCACTATCCATTACTGGCTTTGCGAGGCGGTAGTGCATGCTAAGTGCATCAATATGACAGGTCGAACGGCTGACGCAGTGTCCAGCAAAAAGGGCCTGCGTTATGTTGTTAGACCTGTCGACAGGTTGAGAAGGAGATATCATCCGTCATTCGTCAGACTATGAGTGGATTTTCTGAGATCATGGCCACTTTTCGCAGGGCGAATGACCTGTTCTCCGCGCTAGACGCTCAATTTAATAGTATGAAGCTATTAAATGAGTCGCCGAAATGCAAAAAATCCACTGCTAGTCGGCTGCAATTGTGTGAGGCACAGCAACCAATTTCCTTCCACTCCCCGTCGCTACAGCCCCTGGTCCCCGTTCCAATAGTTCTGAGATCAGGAACGATCAAAGATTCGGTAACCGAATCGGTCGTTGTGGCATCGGAAGGCGCTCAGCCAACAATTTCTGCGTCGTCCGTTTTGTCCAATGGCTTCACAAAACCTCATAGAAAAACCGACCCAGGGTCCAACATTGCCCTAATCTCGCATCGGAAGATGTGCCTATATTCAAGGCAAAACACAAGCTGGCATTAGCAAATTTTAGTATGCTAGAGACATGTCATCATTCAAGATAACTGTCTCATCCCAACTCCTTGACATTATTTGCTCGGGTGACTTCTGGCCCGAGTACGTGATAGCCAAGGAGTACGAGGCTCGAAATAAGAGAAATCGACCTGTGGGAGTACAACTGCCCACAGTTACACCTTCTGTTCCGAAGAACTAACCTCTTCCTTACTACTTTCCTATCAGAATACTAGGGGCTTACGCAGTAAGCTTTCTAGATTGTATTCGGATAGCCTTTCCTTCGCATCCCAGGTGATCGTATTTACTGAAACCTGGTTGAGTCGGAGATCTTATGCTCTGAAATTCTTCCAGTAAGTACACAATTTATAGATTAGATCGCCAGCTCCACCTTGGTGGTGGAGTTTTAATTGCCGTTGAATTTTTCTGCGTTAAACTATTATTCACAGGTAGTTGTATTTATGTAACCTGCTCCTACATCCCTCCATCTTCGGAAGAGCCAATTTATTGG
>VNJN01006933.1:0-22511 GCA_008042485.1 Drosophila mayri | reverse complement strand
ACGAAGTTTAGAAAAACCGGTTCTCGTTCTGACCTCTCTAATTATATATTGGCTCGGTCAAACTTCACCGTACTGAACGCACAGTGCTACAAAAATTATTTGACTCGTTGCAGGGTCCAATTTTCCCAGGATCCTAAACAGTTCTATAATTTTGTTAATACTAAACGTAAGGCGGTAACTCATCCTTCATCACTTTCGTTTGCAAACGCAACTGTGAAGGGCGATCAGGCAATTGCTGATCTTTTTGCCCAATTTTTTCAAACAACATACTCCACTTCCACTGGCCTATATCAGACTTATTCTAATAGCTTGCCCAGTTCGAACTTAATTTTCTGTCCATGTTTAAATGAAAGCTCTCTCCTTTTAGATCTTTATCGTGTTAAGCCAGTTTATCTGCCAGGTCCCGACGGAATACCGGGCTGTGTGCTTAAGTATTGTGCCGATGCCCCTTCTTAAATTGTTTTCCTTATCCTTAGAAACCTCGCACTTTTCCCTTATTTGGAAGGAGTCATTCATTATTCCTCTCCACAAAAAAAGTAACAAATCGGAGGCCAATATCTATAGAGGAATCTCTAAGATTTCGGCCATTCCTAAACTTTTCGAAAACATTATTACTCCACATTTGCAGCACCTTTGTAGATCGGTATTTTTTCCATGTCAGCCTAGATTTGTAAAGCGTAGATCAACAACTGCAAACCTTCTGGAGCTCACTTCCTTCATTATAAGGGGTTTCCATATTAACCTTCAAACGGATGTAATTTATACTGACTTCAGTAGCTTTCCGTTAACCATTCCCTTCTCCTCAGAAAACTCGACTTAATGGGTTTTCCAATTGATCTTCTTAGGTGGATCTCTAGTTATCTGACTGGCAGGACGCAAAAAATGATTTATCTAATGTTTTCCAAGTCACCTCAGGTGTCCCGCACGGGAGCCACCTGGGGCCCTTATTGTTTAAATTATTTATTAACGATCTGCCCAAAGTTATGACAAATTCTAGAGTACTCATGTACGCTGATGATGTCAAGATTTGCGTGCAATACAAAGACGTTTCTTACCAGTCTGACTTACAAACAGATCTTGATAGCTTCCAAACTTGGTGCTGCATAAACCTACTAAACTTAAATGGCTCTAAATGTAAGCTAATGACATTCTCTCGTGTTGTTCCCAAGCTTGCAATTTACACACTCAACTGCTGCTCTTTGGAAAGAATTAACTCAGTTGATGACTTGGGTGTCCGTCTGGATCCCAAACTTCACTTTATCCATCATATTTCGTACATGGTTAACAAAGCCAGGGGTATGCTGGGATTTATTAAACGGTGGTCGAAAGAATTCGATGATCCTTATGTTATTAAAACTTTACATATTTCATTAGTTCCAAATTGTGGCAGTAGTAAGAGACGGGCAAGTAGTAAGATTCGAGCGAGCAGCCTAACGAAAGCAAGGAGGAGAGCCTCCCCAACTCGCCGAAACCAGGCACCAGCTCCCCGCGCAGGGACGGGCCGAAGCGGTCAAGCAAGGGAAGGACGGCGAAGGCGCAGAAGGCTGCCCTCGCGATCCAGAGCCGACTCCGGGACAAAGCGACTCTCTCCCAAGAGGAGAAGACGAAGCTTGCCTGGGCCGAGCAATAGATTGAAGAGGGCAGGTTACACTACGCTACTCTACTGCATATGTCTTCTACTGGCGGATTCGCACCCAAGGTGAAAAAGTTGCTTGCCAGCAAAAGGCAACGCTCAGCTGAGAGCGCCAACATGGAAGCTCCGGTGAGTAAGCTGAAACGCGGGCCCAAGCAGGTGGCCCCCCACCCGGTACAGCGAAACCTCCAAAGAGGACAGCTAAAGTTAGTGAGTTGACCTAACGACACTTAATCGTGGCACTCATTGACCGAAGCGGCGAAAACGGGAAGATGTCCGAAGCAAGGTGGAACACGGTGCATGCACGGCACTTCGAAGTGCTGTTTGCACGGATGGAGGATGACTCCCCAGCGCCTATTCCCACATTCGATGGTGCAGGGTGGCTGAACGGGGTCAAAATCCTGAAGTGCATGGACAACCCGACTCGGAAGTGGCTGACGCAAAAGCTTCCCAGTATATGACTCTTAACGCATTGCAGGAGAAGGAAGAGGACGGTGATGTGACATTCATAGTCAACCCGTCCGGAGCTGGTTCCCATGACCCTGAGGGTACTGCAGCTCAACCTCCATTAAACCAAGCTCGCGTCGGCGGAACTCCTGATGGCCACGGAGCAAGGGTCTGTCGATATAGCCTTAGTCCAAGAGCCGTGGATTGCCTCGGGAAATTCCATCGCCGGACTAAAGTCCTCAACACTCAATGTGTTACACACACCACCGGTAAGGAGATGCAGAACCGCGGTACTTGTACGGAAACGTCTCCAAGCTAACTTTATGTCTCATTACAGCACGGATGACCTGACTGTGTTAATGCTTGAAAGCAAGATGAAGCGCATACTGGTAACTTCCTACTACATGGCTCACGACAGGACAGCTCCACCGGCGGAAATAGAGCCGGGTGGAAGCCAGACCGAAAGACCAGCAAATACTTGTCGGCGCAGGCGCCAAAGCACATCATTGTGTGTCGGGGAGCCCCGACATAAACGAAAGTGGTAAGTCACTTTTAGACTTTATACTTAGTACCAATCTTTATGTAGCAAACGTAAGAGAGGTGCATACTTTCATAGGTCCAATCTCCCCCAACGACTTCAAACACTCTCCAAAACCACTCGTCTTCAGAAACCCCCGGAACACCAACTGGAGAAAGTTCAAAAGGACAATCACCGCTAGACCCGCGACTGTTCCGGGTACAGTTAAATCCGTGGAGGAAATAGAAATGTCCCTAGAGACGCTCTCCAAAGAACAACTAAATGCGTACCACGCATCAAGCCCAATAACAAGAAATAAGACAACCAAGCCACCATGGTGGAACAGGGACCTCTCTCTTCAACGCAACAACCTCATAGAGTTCTTCAGAATCGCTAAACAAGCGAAAGATGACACAATCAACGATGAATATAAAATCCTACTAAGGGAATACAAAAAGGAAATACGAAGGGCGCAAAGAAGCTCTTAGAGGAACTTCTGCTCCAACATACAGACGTCCCCAGATACGGCGAGACTCCGGAAGTTGCTATCGAAGCAACCTACCAAACAGAGAGCTCAAAAGTGACGATGGACAGTAGACTGAGAACAGCGAGGAGGCCCTAGCAGCACTAATGGAAGCGCACTTCCCAGGATGCACAGAAGTAACCGACGTATCATGAGCATCATGTACTAGCAACGTGTTAAGAGCATCTTCCAACAGATCTAATAACCTCCAGAAGAATTCGCGGGGATAAAAGCACCGGGACTCGCCGGAATATTCCCAGCCATGGTACAGGTGACCAAAAAAGATAGCACCCCATGGCTCTACGCTATATATAGAGCTTCTATAAGAACGGGCTATATCCATTGGAGGACCTCTCGGATTGTCTTCCTGCCCAAAGCAGGAAAGCGTAGTCACGATAGCCCCAAGGATCACAGACCGATAAGCCTTACCTCTTTCTTACTGAAAACACTAGAAAAGCTGCTAGAACTATACATCAGGAACGATGTCGGAGGATTACTGTCAACCCATCAGCATGACAGCACACCACAAGGTGGAGTCCTATCGCCCCTCCTATGGAACCTGGTGGTCGACGACCTGATCAAAAGATTCGAGAGAAAGCCCCAAAGATAACAGCCTATGCGGATGACATAAACATAATTATCACGTGTGTATGTCTATCGACCCTCAGCTCGATCATGGAATCAACGCTCGGGGAGATATGTGAGTGGGCGGACAAAGTAGGATTCAGTATCGACGTGGACAAAACCGACCTCATTCTCTTTGCCAAGAGACACAAGGTACCGCCATGGATTGCCCCAAAAATTAACGAAACCAGGCTAACCCCGAAAGCACAAGTCAAATACCTTGGCACTGTCCCAGACAGCAAGCTGGCATGGAAACCCAATGTGCTAGAGAGGGTGAAAAAGGCCACCATCGCACTTTATGCATCCAAGAAGATGCTCAGTAGCACTAGGGTCTCTCACCTACTCTTATGAACTGGGTTTACATATCGGTGATGCGTCCGACACTGCTGTACGGAGTCTTAGTGTGGTGGCTAGCCACGGAAAAGAAAACTTACATCAAGCTTATGGAAAGAACCCAGCGGCAGGCACTGCTCTGCATATCAGGGGCGCACAGGTCAACCCCTACAAAAGCACTTGAAATCATACTCGGTATCAATCCCCTAGATATTCATGCACAACTGACTGCAGGAACGCCTAGTAGCATCAGGAAATATGTCGCCACAAGGTTTCGGGCATGGCTCAATTGGCCGAGACATAGGCAGCTTAACCAGAACCTGCCCGGATGATAATATAACAACACTTATGGGACCGGAAGACTGGAAAACGGCTCATGACCACACTCGATACCTCAACATATACACGGACGGCTCCAAGATGGAAGGAGGTGTAGGAGCGGGCATATACTGCACAAACCCTGAGACGGCTGTCGTATAAGCGACCAAGCCAATGCAGCATATTCCAGGCGGAAGTCTTCGCCATCAGGAAGACGGCTGAGCTTGTGCAGAGAATAGACCGCCCACATGAGGTGGTTAATTTGGTCGTAGACAGTCAAACGGCGATCAAATTCATGCCATCGTCAGAGGTCTGCTTAAAAAAAGTACTGGCAAATCTATTGGGTTCCCAGCCACCAGGGCATCGAAGGCAACGATACCGCTGATGTACTTGCAAAAGGAGGCGTCCCCGTCTCCCTAAGACCGCTCCAAAGCGAGCAGACGGCCGCGCAAAGAGGAAATGGAGAAGAAACTCCGAAACCTGAAAAATATCGAAAATCGTGTGCTACGTGATAGACCTCCCAAGGAAGGACTGCAGACTACTAGTGGAATACTCACAGGTCACTGCCTGGCTGCGGAACATGCAGTCAAGCTGGGCATCACCGACAACGGCAAGTGCAGGAATCTCATCTACCCTACCGGCCCTAACACGGGCAAGAATAAGGCACTTAGGCGTCCCAATGCTGGGCTGCCTAGGGAAGGCCCCATGAGGGCCGCCCGGACCAACCTTACCTAACCTAAGATTCGGGCAAGGACCGTTAAAGGAGTAGTGAATACTGAAGCGTCAAGAACTGCGATCATTAGGTACTCATATCAGGACCTGAGAGAACACGGAAGATGGAGCGGATTACGGGCGGAAATAACACTAGCCAACGGGAGGATACATAGAACTATCGGAGAATTCCACGCGGAAATCAAATTCGGAGGAGCCTCATTCAAGATGATAGTCATGCCAGAAGTCGCAGGGGGAATCTTACTAAGAATGGACTTCCTGGCGAAGGCACGAAGCACGCTGCGATGCTGGAATCTCGAATTGGAGATAAAGGAAGTAGAAAACGACCAGGACGAGGAAAAGCATCCGATGGAAACACAGGAGAACGACGATATGCTAGAGGAAAGGATACAAAACTTTCTACAGGAAAACAGGGAAAATGCATCGATCCGAGAAAAGCGACAAGTAATTTCGAGAGAGGCACACCGCGGCGGCAGCAACGGCCACACGTACGAAGTTAGTGGAGGCCCAAGTGCTTCCGGGAACAGGAAGGAAGAGGACGGAGCCAACCAGAATGGGCAGAAAGATGGAGACAACGGCACAAGGATAGCCCGACACAACCGCACAAGCAGCACTGGCAGCGCAGGAAATAACACAGGGCAGGCACTCCCAACAGGGAGTGGCAGTGTTGCGGATCGCGCATAATATAGAAACAAATAATTTAGCAAAAAACACAACGTTATAAACAAATAATGTAAATATAAAACGACCAGAAAAACCAAATGAAGAATGTCAAAGAATAATGTAAACAATGAAGAAAGAAAATGACTTAGCAGCCGACAGCGATCGGGAGCGGTAAGCCTCTAGTAGCACACTTCCAGTAGTCAGCAGCCAAAGTCATTTTTGGGCGAACCGAATCTTAAGGTTTGGTTTGCAATATATAGTCTGACAGACTTTCGAGTCGCGGCTATAATTCGGCCCGCCGAATTCTCTGAAGACTACCGAGTCCGCAAACTGAAGACTTTCAAGCCGCAACTGAAAATTTTCGAGTCTGCCTCTTTTCCTCTGAAGATTTTCGAGTGCACAACAGAAGACTTTCGAGTCCCCTAACACCCGGACGACTTCCGATTCCAGGGCGAGCCGCAGTCACCTGGTTCCTGACGCAGCGTATCCGAAACTCTGTCCACTGAATTGTTGAATAAAGAGTTGAATATATATAAGTAAACCGAATTCTCTCATCTGTTCTCACTGGGAAAAGAGCAAACTTATCTTACAGCTACCACTCGGACTAGAATTTACTAAGCGGACCCTGGCCGTCCCTGAGCTACCTGGAAACCTGCGGCAGACCATTACACAGTTTCACCGTATACCACTGTCAACATATCAAGTGTTTTGGAGCACTACATTTTATTTTTTTACACAAAATTTGATGCAAATCCTTTGATCCATATTTTTCGATAGCAAAAAATCGCCGAGCACTCCAAATAAAGTGAAACTTTTACGCCTCTAAAAGGGGATTCTCTTCTCTAGCAACATAACCTGACAAAAAAATCGATAATCGAAAATATGTTGCCCGCGAAATTTTAAAAGTCACCTTACTTTTTGAACACAGCTATTTATTTTTATCACACAGATCGGCTATTAATTTTGTGGTTTTGAAGTATTGGAGGGCAATCTATTAGATAGAAAAAATGGTAGGTCATTACGTTCATCGTGAAGTGAATAGAATAGAATATATCCAAACTCACTATTTTCAGGAATAAAATGAACATGTAATAATTCTATTTCTGATTCTTCCACCCATTTGAAGTCACTATATGGAAGCGCTTCAGACATCCATATAAATTATTAGCATCCACATTTATCAAATATTCTGATTTATATGTATGAAGACTCTTCTCTCTTCCAAGTAAACGGTAGTGTTTTTTTTCTTGCGCTCTCGTTTTTGTGTAATAACATTACGTTAAAACCACCGGGGCTTATCAGAATCTATCAGCTTCTACGTTGTGTTCTTTATAGTTCCCGTTCACTTCGCGTGTACATCCAGCTATATCCAGTTATTTTCACTAATTAATTGTGCTGTCAGTGTTTGCTCTTTTTGTTTTTTTGCAATTATTCTTTGCACCTCTCCTGTTTAGCCTTTGTTGCCCTGTCGCGACAGCTAAACGTTTATCTAAGCTCGCTCACACTCACGCTTTTTTTGCTCTCTATCGCTACAACTCTCTCGATGCAGCTGCACTTATCTTTTTATAACTGCCCTCTCATCCTATTGTAACAAGTACAGTGGTAAATAATGATTGTAATAATGACTTTTGAAATTATCTGCTCTTTCAAAACTTGCAAAATGGCTGTTCTGTCTTGCGATCTTACCATCGGCTGGTGGTTGTGTGACAACATTTCGCATGCAACTGGATTGAAGCATTGCAACGGATCCCAATAACCTGCAGCGGCCTCTCAACAACAGCCGCCTTCGACACAGCCCTCGGCCTCAGAATGAACTCCCAGAATTCTGAGGTCAAGTGTTAGGAAAGAGTCGGTACCCGAAGGTGCTGTGGGACTAAACGTTCCACCGCAAATTTCAATTTCGTCTCCCATGGGCGCCAAATTTTGACCCCTCATAGCCCTGTAAATGTATCCCCCAGAAACTACCGGCCAATACGGGCAATCTAGGCAATAAAACTGTCTCACCACAAGCCCTAATCGCTATCCCACCTACGAAGCAGATATTTGTTTCGCGGATCTCCCCTGGTCAAACATCTGAAGATGTTATTGCCTTTATACGTCAGAGCTGAAAATGTAAAATTAAAGGTGAAAAAATTTAAATTTTCTTACGCTAGGGATATTTCATCCTTCAAAAAACCAATTCTTTGGCACAGAATGCACAACCAAATTCTGGCCTGAGTATATTGTCGTCAAAGAATATGAAGCAAAGAAAAAGAAACGGCCTTTTGATATAACTCTTCCTAAGCCCGATCTGACCAATATGCCCTCAACACCCTCTGACTCTATCCAAAGAAACTAAATACTGCTTTGTTAATCTCCTATCAGAATGCGAAAAGCTTGCGTAGTAAGCTGCCTTAATTTATTCTGATAGTTTTGCATTCGCCTCCCATGTTATTGTGTTCACAGAAACCTGGTTAAAGCCGCAGATTCTTAGCGCCGAAGTTTTCCCAGCTGTGTTCACGATTTATCGGCTAGATCGGCCTGTTAGGCGCGGGGTGTGGTCCTCATAGCGGTCAACTCCACTCTCACGTCAGAATTAGTAACTTTCGAGGTAAACAACGAAGTTGAATTCCTTTGTGTGAAGCTATCATTTAATGGTCGCTTTGTCTTTATTACATGTTCCTACATTTCTCTATTGTCGGAACTGCCTATCTTCTGGAACCACCTTTCCGTCATTATTGCATTTTTGTTTCGAAGTGAAGACGGCAAGTGTGGCAGGAGATGCACATTTTTGTTTTTTATATTTAGGCTTTGGCGGGTGGACGGAACTCAACATTCTTAAGAATCCGTTACAAATGACTAATTTTCTCCCCAACCAAATGTCACACAAATTCATACAAATATAGGTAAAATTAATCTGATTGTTTAGACGATTCCAATTCCATCCCTTTTTTCTGTGAGGATCGTAGTTCCGCCGCGAACATACACGCAGCACGCGTGACCATATGAGCAGGTTGGCACCGCCATGCTCGCCAAGCCCGCCAAGGCGGCTACCGTCGCGAATCCCACGCCCGCCGCGAATACACCCGCCGCCTCACGCTCAGCCCCGGCTCCATTCTTTTCCTGGCTGCCTGGCTTATTACTTGAAGTAAGCTAGCTACACGGTCTACTTGTTTGTTCCTTTCTTTCTTACCTCTTTAATCCTACCTACCACTTCGGGACCCCTTTCCTTTCATGATATTTTCACCTGGGCCCTTCTCCACTGGGATATTTGTCTATAAATTTTTGGATCTACCTCCGACCCATTCAGCCGGACTCCGCGCAACCAGTCCGACTCTTTAAATCGGACGAAACGTGGCCATTTGAGGTTAGGGCCACTCTAACATGCGAATTTTCCAAAATAGTTTTTGTCCCAACATACAAATTTCTTGTATAATCCTTCCTGGACACAGCTGAGCATTATCCTGGCCAGAGAAAACTCAATTGCTTCGCCACTACTCGCTCGAACGTCTTACATAAATTGCTAAGCTTAGTTCGAAATTATGTCTGGCCCCAGACTTAAAGATGAATAAATAAATACCCCATCAGAGAGAGACTTGTAAATTAATTTTAGCGGCTCAGATAGAGCTCCAATACAATTTTACAAAAGAAAAGTTGAGAGACCATCTCTATCAAACTTTTTAAACGATCCCTCGGAAGTGACAGTCCGACTCAGAGAACTGCAAGCACCAAATATTAATGCTTTGCAAAAAGATTAGCCACATCAAGATCCGTAGATGCCATCGAATAATTAAACGCCATTGGATAGGGGATGTCGGAAGTAGTTTTTTTAGTTAATAAAATGCCAGAAGGCTTTTTTGGACTACTGTAGAGTTTACGTTCCACATCTACTATATAGTATACTGGTTTAGAGAAACATATTTAGGAATTCGAACTCACCCCTTTGCTGCCTATCTATCCCAATCCGCAGCATTACCATGCGAAACCACTATTTGTTTTTAATATCTTTCGGCACGTTAAATGATATGTATATAAGTTAAGAGTACTTTTGATCATAATTTTATTGCATTATAGGGAAGACTAAGAACTATTTTCATAAGGTCGGATGAAGGTTTATTACTTGTGGCTGCTATTGCCCTCCTGATTTTTTAGTGCTTATGTATATTTCTGTAAGGAGTTGGTGGATTTTTATTATTTCACTTACAATTTTTGACAGTTTTGTTCCTGAGCAACAATTTCAATTGATCCCAATTAATAAAGCAAACAAAATGGATAGAATAGTTAAAATGAAGTGGAGTGGGCGAAGGAATTTCCCTACTAAGGCCGGCATTCAATGGTGGTGGTTGCTGCTGGTCGAAAAGTCCCAAAAATCAATCCAAGTCCCAAAAAAGAAGACGATCGTCGAAATCTGCTTCACAACAAAAATCCACTTTATTTGCACAATCTTCTTATTACGACTAACTTACAAACTAAGATCTAAAGAGTGGTGCGTTTTTCTGGGAGCGGGAGTGCAAGCGGGAACGCAAGCGAGAGTGCGAGCTCTCTCCCACACTGCCGCTCAAAACTAAGCGCTTTTGTGGCGCGAGCAGTACTTATCAGTACTGCCCGAAAACGTTTTTCCGCGCTCAGTTTCTGGAACCTCTTGCACTTCCGAAGAGGGTGGATGCCCCGGCAGACTCGGCAGCGGTAGGATTGAATACCCGAGTATGTCTGCTGTCCAAATTTTGGCGCGGAATGAGAACGCGGCACCATTATGTCTGAGTTGGTCTGCGACAAAAAGACAAAAAATAAAAATAGTCCTCGCAGTTGGAAATGTTGGGACCAGCTGGCTCCTGGATCTCCAGGGTGAAGGATAACCTTATGCACGGTATGAAGATACTTTGTCTAGTCCAGTGGGTATCTGCGGTGTCATTGGTAATTTCTCTAGTTTCGAATAATAAGAACCTTCCTCTTGTCTAGTCAAAATTATAATGAATCTTTATTCTGGTATAAACTCTGAAGTGACTTATGAAATAAAATATGAATATAAGAATGAATGGTATGGAATGGAATGGGGAAACTGCATGGTTAGCAGATTGGAGTTGGGAATGAGAAACTGCTTGGTCGTTGGTTTCGCGTAGCTTTGCCAGTTAAGCGATGGGCTCTGCTTCCTCTGGTTTCCAAACTCTGCGTTTATGTACCCAAGTGTGTGGGTTGATGACCGTTCATCAACGTTGCTGGGGTTTGGGAGGCGGCGGTGTGTCCGCAACAATGTGTGCGGTAACTCGCGCCGTACGGACCTCGACCACTCGAACTCGACCATCGGCTCCGAAGAAAACAGAAACAATTCTGCCGAGCCGCCATTCGTTCGAGGGCAGATTGTCCTCTTTGACAACCACCATATCGGCGAGTTGGATATTTCGGGTCGGAAATTGCCATTTGTTGCGTTTGTGGAGTTCTTTGAGATACTCCTCCTCCACCGCGTACTAAACTGCTGTTGGACCTTCAAATGTTGCCATCGATTGAGTATCGACATGGCCTCGCCTTTTATCTCAGGCTCAGACGTGGAAAGCAATGGCCCTCCAATCAGGAATTGGCCAGGCGTGAGGGCTAGCAGATCGGAGGGATCTTCAACTACAAAACGAGCAAAGGCTGCTAGGAACTTTTCAGCGGTTAGATCGGATGTCGGCTCTAGGTGGAAAGCCTTCTTAGAAAAACACACAAGTACACATACATATCCCTTGGTAATTAAACACGCTCTCCCGGTTTAATTCTTGATCTCAAACGGGCCGGCATAATCAATGCCCGTATATGAAAAAGCCCTCGAGAAGGAGACTCTGTCCTTTGGAAGATCGCCCATCAGCTGAGTTTGCAGTCTCTTCTTATAAATCGTGCAGATCTTACACGGATTCACCACTGCCTTGTCCAGATTCTTAATTTTAGGAATCCAATAATTCGATCGGATCAGGCGTACGATCAACTGACTACCGCCATGAAGAGTAATCTGGTGGGTGAATTGGACGAGAAGGCGAGACAGTCTACAGCCGTAGGGCAGAATTATTGGATGCCGTTCATCATACTGGAAGGCTTTAGAAGCTGTGACGCGACCACACGCCCTTAGGAGGCCGAGTTCGTTCGTGAACGGAAATAAATTTAATATTGGACTTGCCCCCGAAAGGGGCTTCTTTTCTGCCAAGTGCTTCAGCTCTTTGCCGTATGCTCGACGCTGCGCAATGGAAATCAGCGCTTGCTCTGCCTCTTGGATTTATTCACTCGTGGGCCGTGAAGTAGAGGGGATCGCGCCCTTACGGCAGCGACTAAGGAAACGCCGAACATACGCCAGGACTCGCAGCGCTTTGTCCAGCTTAGAGAAACGTTCTAGAAAGTTGTAAGAGGGGACCTGGCTAAAAAGCACTTTCACAGCGCGCTGCTCGAGCTCGGTGTTTGGCTGCACATCGCTGTGTGCTGGCCACAGCTCTGGTGACCCTTGCAGCCACTCTGGGCCGTGCCACCAAGGTTGACTATCCGCTAACTCGAGTAGGGACACGCCTCGACTAGCTAAATCGGCGGAATTTTGTTCGGATCGAACGTGTGCCCAGCAGTCGACTGGTACTGTCTGGGTGATCTTTGCCACTCTGTTGGCTACAAACGTGGTCCAGTCGGCTTCCGTAACTAGGCCAGAATGATTGTCGAATCGGTCCAGCAGCGTATGTCGGAACTTGGTATAGGCATATGGGGAAGAATAGCTGTCACCATTTCGGTTAACAGCTCGGCGCCACATAGTTCGAGGCGTGGAAGTGACACGGTCTTTACTGGAGCGACTCGTGTCTTGGATGTGAGGAGGTTAGAAAGGATTTCCTGACTAACCTCAACACGCACGTAGCTCGCTGCTCTAAAAGCCTTTTGGGACGCATCACAGAATCCATGATACGCCACTTTGATGTCAGGCTGAAAACAGACCCATTTCCCCCTTGGACATCCTCGGCTAGCTGCTGCAGCACTCGAATAGCAAAGAAAGACGCACAGTTGACCCCGAAGGTAACTGTTTTCAATTCAAAGTCTCGAATATCACCCTCTTTATTTCGGAACAGTATTCTTTGAAAGGGTGTATGCATCGGATCGACCCAGATCTGACGGTACATCTTTGTGATGTCCGCGCTGAACACGTATTGGAAATATCGCCATTTCAGAATCTGAATGGTCAGATCGGATTGCTGCACTGGACCAGCATGAAGAAAATCATTTAAGCTGGTTCCATTCCCAGACAGACTGGAGGCGTTAAATACAACGCGAAGCTTTGTCGTGGTACTTTTGGGCTTGATTACCGCGTGATGTGGAAGATAGTACGTCGGTGAACTATGAGTCGATGGAACTTCGTTCATATGACCCAGATCCAGATACTCCTGAATCACGCTGTCATATTGCTCTTTTAAAGGAAAGTCTCTTCTTAAACGATTTTCATTTCGAAGAAACTAAGCTAACGCAATGAACGTTGAATATCCTAAATCGGACCCCGAGTTTTCAGGGTCGCAGAACGGGAGCGTAACCACGTACCTCCCGCTTACGTCTCTCTTGGTAGTCTGGAGGAAGTTTCTTTAGCAATAAGAATCTGACTCTTTTACCATCTGGACTGGTAGATCCTCCACCTCCCAGAACTTGCTGAGAAGCGAGTCTAGGGAATCTTCATTTTTGTGGTGTACTTGAGTCGTGAAGGATGCGACTCTATTGGCCTCAGTATTGGAAATCGGCCCGGTAAGTACCCACCCGAAAATGGTCTCTTGGCCTAGGAGTGAGCCACAAATATTTCTCCTTGTGCCCTGCATCATCACAGACGGTAGAATATCAGCTCCGATCAGTATATCGATTTGGGAACTTTCAAAGAATTTTGGGTCTGTCCACTGGAGATCGGGCAGGTCTTGTAAAGAATTCCTGGAAACTGGATGGGAGGGCAGCTTGCCCGCTAATTCCGGAAGGACGTAGGGTGCGGTATCTAAATGTAGACCCGGCTTAGTAGGGGAGTGGATTGCAAACTGGCAGAGTCTCGTTGACTCTGCCGAAACCGATTGGATTAGCCCTGAGACTTGGGTTTTTTTTTTGCGGAACAGCAACTTGAGGAGGTTGAACATGCGTTCGGAGATGAACGTAGCCTCCGATCCCGAGTCGAATAAAGCTCGGGCTCGGTAACTCGTGCCGAAATGGCACACGTCAATAATTGCCATGCTCAGCAGGACGGCTGTAGTGCCTGAGGCGAAGTAATTCTGCACCGATGAGGTGCTTGCGGATGCATTGCTACTGGAGGGTCTGGTGGACGGTTGCGTAGAGGGCGCCAAGGTTGGAGGACTCGTGGTTGAGGAACTCGTGTTTAAGGAACTGGGGGAGCCGCGATGCAGCAGAGTATGATGCCTTCCTCTACACGTGAAACAGCTATGTGTGCTCGTGCAATCACGTAGCTGATGGCCTCCCGCAAAGCAATTCAGGCATAGCTGCGTCTTCTTGATGATTTCCGGCGCGTCGACAGACATTTGGAGAAAGCACGGGCACAATCTAATCCGATGATTTTCCTTAGAACATACATAAGTCACACCCTTTTTGTTTGGATGGTTTTCGAAGGATTGCAGCCTTTTGGGAACTGACTGAGTGGGCTGCATATCCTTAATAGCCTCCAGTGTCCGATACCTTTCGCTCAGGAAGGTGTTCATCTCCTCCCAAGCCGGAATTTCGGACTTCGAAGTTAGGGACTTTTGCCATAAGGAAAGAGTTAACTTTGGCAGTTTGCTTGCGCACAGGAAGACCAGCAGACAGTCCCAGTTGTCAGTGGAGATATTGGAATCGTGGACTGCAGCTCCTTTAGATCATGTCCAGATTCTGGAGAAATGGAACTCAAGTTGAACAAGAGCTTGAGTTGGCTGTTGACTCAAAGTCTTTCATTTTGGAAACGGTCTTGAAGCGCTTCCCACGCTGACGCGAAACCGTTATTTATAAGCGGGGATTTGGACACTATGGGCTTTGCCTCGCTACTAGTTTTTGTGAGGAGATGGAAAAGCTACTTGACCGGTGTCAGGGGTTGTTAACATAAACTGCCGTGAACAGGTCCCGGAAAGTGGGCCATCGGAGGTAGTCTACATCGAAAACTTGTGTATCGCAGGGCGGTAGCCGGCAACCGGACGAAATATGCGGTTGAGAGGGAGGAGCTTAAACGGCTTGAGGCGTCACTCCTAGCGTTTCGCTAATCTGTGCTGCACAGGTCTCGTATACGGAGTAGCAATAGTCATACTTTGCTTGTAGAAGAGGCAAGATGCTGAGGGATCCTTCCTGGGCAATTAGGTCAGAGCAGATTTCGTACTCTTTTTCGACCTTATCCAATAAGGCTCGCACTTGGTGCAGACGGACTTGCAATGTGTGTGAAGATTGCGAAGCCTGACCAGGAGTGTTGATCTTGTCTTCGAAAGCGCTGACGCGATCGCTCACGGCGATGAACTTGTGCAACGCAGCGGTTGCGGCTGTTGGCTGCTCGGCTACCGACATTTTGCTACTAGCGCATGTGATCCTGAGGAATTTTTGTTTCCTTTTTTGGTGTAGGTGTTGGCTTCTCGTCACCCTCGTCGGGCATGCTCTGCTTTGCCCTACTACACGGACGGCCTGCCCGCCGCCAACAAAACAAAAAATTGGAGGAACCGAAAAAAACTGAACCGAAGACTTGGTGTGGCGCTAGAAAAGAAATAGCTCAATATAGCCGATAATTATTGCGAAAATATCTGAATGCTCCTTTTTTATGGGGAAGACAACAAATATGCCACCCTTTTAATTAAATAATAACGCACGAATAGGTTATATTAGGTATAGCGTTTATTCGGAGCGGCAAACGGAATGTCCAAACTCGGCTCACCGACCCTCATATATATGTGCATGCTCAACAGTTGCTGAATAGATGAGCGACAGATTTGTGGTAGAAGAAAGATAAACAAAGAGCGCTGCAGGTGCCTTCGCACACCTATGCGCGCATGACTAGGCGCTGACGATCTGCTCTGAACATACTCCCCCCGTTGGAAGAGGTGAGGTTCCAACTATCTCAGAATCGATGGGCAGAACGGCTAGATTGGCGACTGCTCTCTTCATCAGACCCGTAACCGTACGGACCACAGCTACTCTGATGACTCCGTCCCCGCCGGGTATGACTTCCAGGATGCACCCAAGCTGCCATCTTAAGGGTGGATCTTTGTCTTCCTTCAACAGAACTATGCTTCCAACCTTGATATTAGATGCTTCGACGCGCCACTAGCTCCTCTCTTGAAGTAGGGACAAATACTCGCTGCTCCACCTATTCAGAAATGTTGCTGCATCTGGGTCACACGCTGCCATCTGCTCAGGCGACCTTCGCGAAGATGAGTGACGTCAGGCTCAGGAAACTTAGTATAGCTGGAACCCTTCAGGAAATGCGCCGGAGTTAGCACCTCAAGGCTTTCAGCATTTTCTGAAATTGGACAGAGTGGACGGGAGTTAAGGATGGCCGAAATCTCATAAGCAAGTGTTCTTAATTCATCGAGGGCTAAGATGGATGCACCGACGACTCTGTAAAAGTGAAATTTGGCTGACTTCACTGCAGCCTCCCATAAACTACCAAAGTGCGGGGCCCGCGGAGGAATAAACCTCCAGTCAATTCCATCTGCTAAACAGACGGAGGAGATCGATGCTGTGTGCTGCTAGCTTAAAAAGAGCTCTTTCAGCTCGGCAAGCTCGCTCTTTGCACCGAAAAAGTTTGTAGCATTGTCGCTCCAAATGGTATACGGACTTCCTTTAAGGCTGATAAATCTCCTCAACGCTGCGATGAAAGAATCCTTCGTGAGATCCTAAACCACTTCCAAGTGAGCCGCCTTCGTAGAAAAGCAGACGAAAACAGCGATATTGCACATGTGGGGTGCCTTATTTCTGGCCTCTGCCTTATGATAAAATGGGCCAGTACCTTTGCCGTAATGCGGCAAGCAACGCCTGCGATTCTGCATGCAAATACTTTTCATGATAATAAACGATGATCGCCTTGGTGACTGTATGATCCTTTGGCAACAGTATCGGATGCCTCGCATCGTAATCCAAGTTTGCATTCTGAAGTCAACCCATCAGAGCCGAGCATCGGTCTAAGCGAAACCAACTTGCTTTTCTGTAGAAACGGCTTGCCCTGGCTCAGAGGTCCATACTCCTTTGCCAAGTTAACCTGTTGGATGCTCCTCAAAAGAAGCATAGATTTGGCTCTGCAATTTGAAATGAACCGATAAATGTATGCAAATACGCGCTGCAACTTATCGAAAGAGTTGAGGAATTTGCAATTCGATGATCTGTCTATACAAAAGGTCCCAACTAGTGCCACAGAACGGCGCTCTGGAAGATCCTTTACTGCGTCTATCAAGGACAGCAAATTTGACGAACCCTGCAGAAGGAATGGTGGCCCGTTAGCCAAAAGGGAATGCTCCAACAATTCTCTCGGGGTACAACCTCGAGAGACGATGTCTGCCGGATTCAAGTTTGTAGCAACGTGATGCCAAGTCATGCCTTTCGTCATCTCCTGAATTTTCGCGATCCTGTTTGATACGAAAACTCCCTCGGAAGTTGCCAAATCCATGCCAACACAATAGACGAGTCCAACCAACAATAAAAGTTGCTTCCTTGACGTTTACGATTAGCTCAGCCAATAAAAGCGCTGCGGAAAGTTATAATCTTGGAATTGCTAAGGCCTTCAATGGAGCTACCCTTGACTTGGCACAGAGCCGATGAACTTTCGATTCTCCATTGCTCTACGATCTCAAGTTTAGCCCCGCTTCATAAGCTGACATGCTAGCATCGCAGAATCCATGCAACTCAACGGACGCCCTTGCTTCCAGTACGAACCGTGGAAATTTTAAGTTCTGCACAACCGATAACTGAGGTCAACTCCCCCCATGACGAAAGACTGGGCTCTGGCAGTGCGTCATCCCAATCCACGTTCGCACTCCATAAAGATTGCAGAAAAATCTTAGCCTTCGTGATAATTGGAGTTATTAGACCGAGCGGGTCATAAAATTTGGCAATCGTTAACAATGCAACCCGCTCGTTGGTTGGTTGATAGTTGAGAAAAATGGAATAGGAGTTGATCAGAAGATGGGTCCCAGACTAGTCCCAATGCCTTGGTCACATACGATCCATCGTGAAAGTTGATGCATGGCCCTTATAGCCAAGAAGGCAGCTGACTTGGTTTCATACGTCACCGTGTTCAATTTGAAAACCCTCAACTCTTCCGTGGAGTTCTTTCTCCAAACGATGCACTACAAAAAGTCATCCGGGTACGAAACACTCACGCAACGGTACAACTTGCAGATGTCTCCACAAAGGGCAACTTGAAAAAATCGAAAACGAAGCAGTATATTGAAGATTTTTTGTGGAATTGTTGGTCCATCAGATCCATAAGATCCAGCAGATCCATCAAAAACCACACGAGGCTTCGTACTCGTGCTCTCCTGCTTATGTACGCAATGGTGGGGCAAAAAGAAGTGCATTTCTGACGATTCCTTTGATACAAGAGACATGTGACCTAGCTCGATATACTCCTTCAAAAAAGCTGAATACTGAGCTTTCAGGGCTGGGTTTCTATCTAATTTAGCTTTCAAACTCATGAAACGACGACGAGCCAAGCAAAAAAAATCGACTAGAGATTCAAATCCAGCAGTGGACAAGAGGAGAACAGAGTATTGGCCGTTTCCAAGTCTATTGCATTTTGACTTGAGAAGCTGCTCACATAGCAAGTCTTCCGGCAATATGGATGGCTTAGACGAAGTGAAGTCCTGAACTTCACAAAATTGTTTTACTATGGAGGCAAGTGCGTCATTGGAATGATCAACTGGGTCCTTGATGCTGGCTTGTAAGACCGATTTATGAGTTGGCATGCTCGATGATAACCCTCCAGAGACTATCCAACCAAGATTATTTCGAAGAACAACCCAGCGCCAAGTAAAAGATCAATTCGTTGTGATTGATTGAAAAAAGGATCAGCGAGCGAAATGTTTTGTGGTATCCTCCATGATGTTGCATTTATATTGAAATGGGGCTGATAATCAGTAATACACAACCGCTGTGAATGCCGCACGATAGCTTGCATCCCGTAACTGCGCGAGAATATCTACAGTCTTATCAGAGATCATAGAAGATTCTTCTATCCAAGAAATCCAGGTTCGCGATCTTCTATGATTCAAGTTTAGTTGGCTAGCTAAGCGAGAGGTTATGAAGTTCAGCTGGGAGGCCGAATCTAAAATTGCTCGGCAAGGCACAAATGCTCCATTTCTATCCCTAACGTAGATAATAGCACTTGGAAGCAACACGTAGTCGACCGGCAAAATATTTGAGGCTTTGGGTGGATGGCTTAGTATGTGATGATCAAGATGTGAAGATGAATGCGAACATGATACTAATGCTGATGAAGTGAATGGTAAGATAATGATGGAGATGAAAATGAGGTGGATGTTGCGGATGGGTCATGGTTTATGTGCAATAACGAATGATATTTCATGCGACAATATTTGCAGTGAGTCGACTTGCATTGCTGCATGTCCCTTGCGCAAACAGTTGAGCCAAAGGTGCAACTTCTTTGCTACTCTATATCGAAGATTCGGAGTCAAATTTAAAAATCGAGAACACTTTGGCATATAATGATCCCGCGCATCGCAAAATAAGCATATAAAACTATTTGAGTTATTAGCCGCTGCAATAAGTGTATTTTGGTTATATTTGCTCAAATTCTTTCCCAACTACTGGCCTGGTGTTTGAGTAACCAAGGCTTGATCTCCATCATCCTGCACCTCCTTTCCAAAAACAACTCCATTGCATCCCAAGCAGACAGCTCAGTGATTGACAAATCCTCTTCCCATTTTTCCCGCGTCCTCTGATCCAGCTTCCGAGTTACGATGGGAATTAGAAGCCTATCCAGAATTTGCTGTGTAGTTGCCAGGGTTTAAATTGCTCGCAGATGCGAATTCATACAGTCACTGAGCTTTCGGAGACCATTTGACGATCCTTTCTCGACACCCTTTAATCCGAATATTGCCTGTACGTGTGCCTGAAAGTGTAAAACTTTATTATCAAATCGATTAACCAGTAAATTCATAGCCTTTGTAGTTTTTCAATGTCGCTTAGCTCGTCATCATTTCCGATGACCGTGGTGAAAGTCGGAAGAAAGTCCGGCCATTCAGAGTAGGATCCATAGAACCGAGAAATTTCCAGGTTTGGCAACCGAGGCTTCCTAGATTGAAAAGAAAGATCCGCAGTATTAGTGATGTCAATAGATGTTGAATTTGCTGCGGTTGCAGCCGGCAATTGCGAGTTGCGATGAGCAGCCTCTACTTAGTTTAGCCTTCATGTCCATGTAAACCTCGGAAAATTCACTCCGATGGTCGCTCGAGATCTCCGCAAAATCCAACCTTTTCAACGTAGTAGCCCAAATCTTTGGCTCCGCAAAACCCCTTAGAAAAACCGATCGTCCAACATTGCCCGGAATACCGGCCGTGGTTGGTAACAATTCGTTACGCAAGCCCTTCACAGCAGTCCTACCTTCGAAAACTATATTTCTTTCGAGGCTTGCCCATGATCTCGCATCTGAAGATGTTCTAGCCTATATTCAAGGCAAAACCCAAGCTGGTAATATCAAGGTGGAAAAATTTAAATTTTCGTATGTCAGAGACATTTCATCTTTCAAGATAACTGTCTCATCCTAACTCTTTAGCAGTATTTGCACGGGTGACTTCTGGCCCGAGTTCGTTGTAGTAAAGGAGTATGAGGCACGAAATAAGAGAAATCGGCCCGCCGGGATTCAACTGCCCAGGCCGTGTCAGTCCTCAGTGTCCACAGCTGTACCTTCTGTCCCAAAAAACTAACCTCTTCCCTACAACTTTCCTATCAGAATACTAGGGGCTTACGCAGTAAGATTTCTAGATTATATTCGGATAGCCTTTCCTTTTCATCCCAGGTAATTGTATTTACTGAAACCTGGTTGAAGCCGGAGATCCTCTGCTCCGAAATTGGTATCTAATGACTTTTTGGATATCGAATTTATCTGTGTAAAACTATCTTTTACAGGTAGGTGTATCTATGTAACCTGCTCTTACATCCCTCCATCTTCGGAAGAGCCAATTTACTGGAAACACCTTGCGGCAATTCAGACCGTTTCCAATAGGCTTTCTGACAGAGACCAATTACTGGCTTTGGGTGACTTCAACATACCTGGAGCTCACTGGTCTTCTGATGGTGTGTCTAATGTTCTTCACAATGCGGTACAGCATGACCTCCTAAATGGCTTTGTCTCTGATCCTGCAGGTGTAAACCTAATTAGAGTTCCTCCAATGACGTAACCTGAAGATCCTTATCACCCAATTTTCGAAAACTTTCCAAAACTTCACACGAGCTCTAACATGGCATCCACCGTTGATATCTTTTAAAGTGCCATGAATTCATTTTTCTCTTTATGTGTTCCTGAAACCTACCCGTTGGTCTCTAATAAACCAATTTGGTTTACCAAAGAGCTGACACGCTTAAAAAACGTAAAATCTAGACTTTATAATAAATTTAAACTCACTGGTTTAAAAACGGCTTTCTCATCTTACCTAAGTGCTCGATCTAATTTTTCCGTGCTTAACGCTCAGTGTTATAAAAATTATTTGACTCGATGCACGGTCCAGTTCACTCTGGACCCCAAACAGTTTTATAACTTTGTTAACTCTAACCGTAAATCCACGTTACACCCTCCCTCGCTGTCATTTAAGAATACTACAGTAAATTCTGATCAGGCAATAGCTAATCTCTTTGCAGAGTTTTTCAAAACTACTTATTCGGACTTAAAATCTTCAGATCATACATTTTCTTCAGTTATGCCCTGTTCCTTCTTAATCTTCAGTCCTAGTTTAATCGAAAGCTCACTTATTCGTAATCTTCGACGTGTTAAGCCAGTTTATTCACCAGGTCCCGATGGTATACCGGGCTCTGTGCTTAGGTATTGCTCCGAGGCGCTGTGTAACCCCCTTCTAAAATTGTTTACCTTATCTTTAGAACCCTCAGAATTTCCCCTTATTTGGAGGGAATCATTTGTTATTCCTCTTCACAAACAAGGTAGCAAATCGGATGCCAGTAACTATAGGGGGATCTCTAAGTTATCGGCAATCCCCAAACTTTTCGAGAATGTAATCACTCCTCACTCCTCATTTCTGTGTAGATTCGTCATTTCGCCATGTCAGCATGGCTTTATGAGGCGAAGATCAACCACGACCAATCTTCTGGAACTTACCTCTTTTGTTATTAGGGGCTTCCAACAAAACCTTCAAACCGATGTTATTTACACGGACTTCAGTAAAGCCTTCGACTCGGTTAATCATTCTCTTCTGGTTAGGAAACTTGATTCAATGGGGTTTCCTAGTGATCTTCTTAAGTGGATTTCGAGTTATCTAAGTGACAGGACCAAAAAGAAATGTTCTATCCAAAAGCCTCAGGGTCACATCGGGCATCCCACAGGGTAGTCACCTTGGACCACTGCTATTTACATTGTTTATCAATTATTTGCCGCAGGTTTTAACCAAAACCAGAGTACTCATGTATGCTGATGACGTATAACTTTGCCTGCAGTATGGGGACAGTTCTGGCCAATCTGACCTTCAATCGGATCTAGATAGCTTCCAAGCATGGTGCCATGCTAATGACTTACATCTCAACAGCTCTAAATGTAAACTAATGACTTTTTCACGTGTCACTCTCCTGTT
>VNJN01006931.1:3050-15028 GCA_008042485.1 Drosophila mayri | reverse complement strand
TTCGCTACGAAATGGGATTCGCAATGAGCTTCTATTGGAGATCGAGCTTTTTTTTGGTGTCTAGATTTTCTAGTGTCCAAAATCGCTCTAATAGCGTATCCACCACCTCTTATGTGGTTGCCGCTTCACAAACTAGCGCTAAGTCGTGCTCAACAGGAATTCTCCCGGCCACAATCCATCCAAGTTTTGTATTTTGGAGAATTGGACGTTGTCCGGGACTCGTAGTTGTGAGGCACTTAATTCATGAGCTGGTTGATCAGCTATGGTATGCGGCAGCACAAAGGCTTCTTCTTGTTGAGCAAAATCATTACGCATCGACTACATGAGAACGTTTGCTCTAGCTCGACTGGTTTATGGGTTGCCGCACCTGACTTGGCCTCCAGGTGCAGTAATGTATGAAGTTTTTTTAGCGCATTTAAAACACGTTCGGTCTCGGCAATCTTTTGCCTTGTGGTCACTGCTGAAACAGTTAACACACAATTTTGGTTTTTGAACCCTATTGATTCTTTTGGGTATGGTTTTTCTGCGGAAATCATCGCATTTGTGTAGCCAATGAGTCTGTTTGCACAAAGGACAGTTTGATTGTCTTACAGCGCTGGCAGAAGTGCATGATGGGCTCTTCTGCTCCTTTCTTAGTTGTTGACTGCGTTTTCCTGTTGGCAGCACTCGGCTACGCTGTTCTAGGAAACTTAGCATTGTTTCGAGACCTTGAAGTTCTCTTGATCCGTCTATCGATTGTTCGTAGAGGGATCTATTTGCAAAATCCTATTTTCGCTTGATGATGGCAATCATGATTGTATCCCAGCTAGATATATCAATGCCTAGTCCCTTTATTGATGCTAGAGACTCAATTGTTGTGATATACAACTCTTTTAATGACTTTAATTCGTCACTGTTTGTATAATGCTGCAGGAGATGATTGAGAATCGTATCTGCTACATAGCGGGGATTGTTGTATGCGTCAACCAATATTTCCCATGTACTCATTTAATTTTCATTTTTAAGATCAATATGCCTTATTAATCTTTCTGTCTCTCCAGTTGCGGTGGTTTCGAGGTACCACATCTTCGTGACTGTGGGCATGTTGGTATCATGAACCATGCATTTGAATAAATCGACGAACTGAGTCCATTTGAGTAGATCCTCATCGAACGTTGGGATGCCGACTCTGGGCAAATGCACATCTTCATTGCTTAATGCATTTGTTTGCGGCACCAAAACTCTTTGGTCCTCCCCTCCTTGACTGGGTCTTCGTATTCTTCGTGAACTGCGAAATAGACATTTTGATATTGGGACCATAATGAGTTTATCGAATCCCTTGTTATGGCCCTTCCGGTTTCGGAAAATTCTTTCTGGGCCCGTTTGATTGATTCGGCAATCGCCCTTTGTCGATGAAATGCTGATAGCAGCTTGCTAGCAGGTTGCGGTAAGCTTGCAATGTCTGCATTTTCCAAGGTTCGAGGTTCGAGGTTTGAACCATTGTTCGGTCACGACAGTCTACGTAAACTTTAAATATTGTGCGGTTCTATATCCCGCTGGAATATTTTTGTCATTATCCGCCAATCGATTCCATGCTTCATCGATTGCGGCCAACTTTGATTTATAATACGTTGGATTTTGCTATCTTTCCGCAGAGTATTTATTAAAATTGCGGATGAGCTTTTATATTTCTTGACTGATTTCTTCCTTCAAGTCTAACGCCTCTGAGACTGCTTGATCCTTCTTATTAGACATATTGAAAATTGTTTTTTAGTTGCTGACCGTTGGGAGTGTTTTATTTGCTTTGACAGCTAGATTACGCTCCTATTCGCAACCGTGATGTGGTCGAAGGAATCGACAAATGGTCAATAGACTGAGGGATTTTTAGAATTTAGATTTCTAAAAGGAGGATCCCAAGAGTTACGGATTCTACCTTTTGAGTGAAAATTAGGAAGATCCCAAGAGTTAGGGATTATTCCTAATGACTAACGTCGGGTTGACGTGTTCGTCGGGGTCACTAAAATGTTTTTGTTGAGGCTAAGATGCCTGGCAGATAGTGCATAAACTATTAACTGTGGTTGTCGCAACTAGCACTCGGAACTAGATGGACTGATGATGGTTTGATTGAGTTTGGGTGAGGTTTGGTTGGTTGGATGAGGTTTGGTTGATTGAGTTGAGGGCATGAAGACACGACAATGGCGTCTGGTGCATGAATAAAAGCTCTTGGTTGAGGTAGAACTCTTACTGACTTTATTAATGAAAACTTAACTGTATATATAAGTACAAAATGCTTATGGTAACAAATATCGTATAACAAATAATATGGGTTATTGTGAATGTGGGTTACTGTGAATGTGGGTTATTGTGTATGTGGGTTATTGTCAGCTATAAGTGACCTGAGACTTATTGCCCTTCTTTACTTTCCTCATGTCCGCATGCTATGAAGATTCGCTTGACCTGGTAACTGATACTTTATTTACGACAAAAGCATGTTGCTGCGGCTGAAGAAATATTATTGCTTATGAATAAACGCTGCCGTGACTTAACAGTAATTAAATAAATCAAGTTCAATAACCAATCAAATTTATAATAATAATAAAAAAAATTAAATAAATTAATAAAATAATATAAAAAAATAATAATAAACTATTAAATAATTAAATAAAATAATAAATACTAATAGCTACCGAAAAAAATTAATAAAACCTAATATTTATACAAATAAGATCAGGAGGTAAGATAAAAAAAACAGAAGCAAGAAAATCAATAAACTAAACAATAGAAACCAATTAAACCCCGCTAAATAATTTAATAAAATTAAATTCATTTACATGAAGGACTTTAGACAAACCCCACCATGGGCGTCACCTGGATTAGCTACCCGCCTTGAGGAATTAGAATGGAACTTCGGAAACGCTCCCACGGGGGACGCGAAGTTGCTGTAACCCATGTACTTGAATTCGGAGGCCAACTCTCCAGGATCCGCAGCGCCGACGGCGCCGATCACGCTTTTGCTGCCACGGATAACTTTTCCTGCCGCGGGAAGACGCTTGCCAGTAAAGACCGAGGACCTACCACGCACAACAAGTCACCATGGTGCCCCGGGAACCACCATACTGGATCGGATGACCAAATGGGACCTCTCATTCTACGGGACGACGGATCCGCTTTGCTTCATAAAGCACATCGAGGAACGATCAGATACCTGCCGGATCGACTGCGGCCAATCCGGACATTTCTCGACGGAATTCCGGAACTTAAGAATGATTTTCTGCTGGGAATGAGGAAACAAGGTTTCTGGAAATGGCAACGGGCCTCGTGTGACCGGGATTCACCGGAGGAACCCAGCCAGCCCGAACAACTAGTAGGAGGGACCCTCCATCAACACCAGGAACGTACCCGAGCCCCCATCACAATGGAGGGACGAAGATTCGTGGCGGGAATCGTAGTACGCCGACCATCCTGCTGGTGATGACGGACGTTCTGGACGATGTGCTCCTAGGGATGGAATCGGAGCCACTATCCAGAGTGGGGGACAGGCCCTTAGCTTGATGCCGGATGAGCACCCAAAGCTGACGTGGGTACTGACACGAAGGACAGGAGACATCACAGAGCCACGCTCTGGACAGCGAGGAATAGCCAAGGAAACACAGCGAGGAATATCACAGGGAACCCAGCAAGGACTACGAGCAGAGCCACGCTCTGAAGAGGGAGGAATATCGGAGGAAACACATCGACGAACACTAACCGAAACCGAATCACCTGGCACGGTTACCCAGGAAGGGCCGACTGCTACGCAAGGACCAGTACCCAAGCCACGTACTACGCGAAGACAACCACCGATCCCTGCTCCTCGGGCACAGACTCGGAACCCACTCGGATACTGAGTTACCCACGATTAGCCGAGCAACTAGTTGGAGCCATGTTCTGCCTGTGGCTGACGCCACCGCCGCGCAGCGGAACCCATTTCGCTCCTCCAAGAAGCGTGTCCACTTCCAGGAACACGCCGAGGAAACGCCGGAGCAGAACTCGCCCCTTTGCGGCACCGTCGATTCAGTAAAACATGCACCCAAGGAACCGGACCCGCCAGAATCGGGGCGAGAATACCCAGAGCCTTCAGTGGAGGAAATCCTGGAATCGAAATTGGGAAAATTTGAAACTCGAGAAGTATTTCGCCGACTACGCCAAGCTATCCTACGGTTGGATGGGGTAAATACCATTTCTTTTAACGGCATATCGCCTACTTGGGACACCTTATCAGCGAGAAAGGAATCCATACGGACCCCGACAAGGTAGCCGCAATCCGTGAGCTACAGCCGCCGCCTGGGCATTGCATCCTACTATCGTCGAATTGTTCCCAACTTCGCCGATGTTGTGGAGCCAATGACATCGCTGCTGAAGAAGGGTCAGAAGCGGGACTGAACCTCGCGGCAGGATCAGGCATTCCAGGAATTGAATTCCCGACTGACGGAGGCACCTGTTTTAGTTTGCCCGGATTTTGGACAGAAGTTACGGCATCGGAGTCGTGCTCACACAAACCATAGAGGGACAGAAACGAGTGGTGGCCTAGCCAGCCGCCGCTTAATCAGCGCGGAGAGGCACTACTCAGTAACCGAGAAGGAGTGTCTCGCCATCGTATGAGCAGTAAGGAAAATGAGGTGTTACATCCATTCACGCCAACCGCTGCCAGTAGCGCAGCAAGCACAAGTGCAAGGAACCAACTGCAAATGGCTCACAAGGATGCTGGACAAAGTTCGGACCGAACCAGCTAAGTTCCCGGATTACAGGGAGGAAAGCGGACAGCTTTATCGCCGCATCGGGCTACGGCCACAGAGGAGGAATACACACCATGGAAGCTGTGTGTAGGAGCGGATTATCGCCATCGGGTTCAACAAGAAAATCACGATATCCCCACCGCCGGACATTTGGGAGTTCGAAAGACGAGCAACCGCGTGGCCCAACGATATTATTGGCCATGAATTTTCCGCGACGTCCCCCGCTACGTACGCCACTGCTTGAGTTGCCAACGATACAAAATCAGCCAGGAGAAACCGGTGGGACGGATGTTCACCAGCCAAGTGGAGGAGCCATTCCACGTTCTCTGTACGGATTTCGTTGGCCCACTACCGCGCTCAAAACAAGGGAATTCGATAATCTTGGTCTTCCTCGATTCCCTCACAAATGGGTGGAATTAATTCCACTACGCAAGGCCTCCTAAACTCATCTGGAAAGCGCGTTTCTGAGCCGCTTCGGAGTGCCACGAACGTTTGTCTGCGACAACGGCACCCAGTTCACGGGTCGATCGTTCCGAAACTTCTGAAAATCCCTGAGAATGGAGCTGTAGCACACAGCCCCACACAGCAGACCGAGTCAAAATCCAACAGAAAGGGCAAACCGGACAATTAAAACAATGATCGCCCAATACCTGGATGGAAACACGCAGAACGAATGGGACAAACTGATTCCAGAGATATCGCTGGCGATCAACAGTAGTATATTCGACACAACGGGATTCAGCCCAGCATTCCTGGTACAAGGAAGAGAACCTCGACGGCTCCACGCTCTCTACGACGAAGTTACACCGGGACGCGGAAACCCCGAGGTAACCCCAACGGAACGCAGCAAACAACTACGCATCATCTTCGAGGTCGCTAGGAACAACGCCAACCGCGCATCGGCCGATCGGCGTCGCCACTACAACCTCCGCCGACGGGAATGGAAGCCACCGGTGGGATCGATAGTACTGGTACGACGCCACGCCTTGTCGAATGCCACCGAGGGACTCGCAGCAAAACTGGCAGCGAAATAAGAGGGATCGTTCAGAGTCGCCAAGTTCCCATCATCCAACATTGTGCAGCTGCACATACCTGGCAGTCGTCGACGGCGGACAACCAGCCTAAACCAGCTGAAGCGGCGATGAGAAGGACATAGAGGATTTTGCCGAAGAGGAACACGAGGACGCCGCCCCGAACTGTGGAAACAGCTCCAGGCTCGGAGGAAGAGTCTAGAGGGTATCACCGTCTGATGAAACGACCAGAGTCCACGGAGTCACTTGATGACACAGTCCAACACTCCACCCCCGACGGGGGAAATAGTAAAGGAGACAATCAGGAATAATCGCGAAGAATCACCTTAGTTTCCCAATAGGTCATCTTTTCCTATCGCGGGGAATAGGCCATACATAGGGACCAAGATCAAGCACACTGCTAGGTAAGGCATCAGGGAAAGAATCTTAACTGTGGCCAGCAGGCCGAGCTCATGCGGCCACCGCCACAGACGGCAGCCGTCCCCCCGTCAGGCGGGATTCCTCCTGGCTGGCGGCAGCCGTCGAGGAGAGCTTTGTTGGCCTACATTTGGACGACAGGAGGCTCCCAGTTCCGGGAGACGACCCGCTGGAGATGACCGCACCCTCCGGAGTAATGCGGCAACTCGTGGTAGATCATCAAATTTGAGATTTCGCAACTATTTATTATTCCAGAATTTTGGTTTTAATTTTATATTCAAAGGGTATACAAACTTCGGTGAGCCGAAGTTAGCTTTCTTTCTTGTTTCTGATAAAGACGAGGAGAATTATTTAAATTAAAAAAAAAAAATTTATCAAATCACACAGTATTAATATTAATAGTGGGTGCGCCGAAAAGAGTATTCCCGTTAATCTAAACGCGCCAAAAGAAGAGGGCCCAACAACAAAGCTTGCACCGGTGCACAAGCGAAAACGAAAAGTTTCACTACTGCACCTTCTGGTATATAGGGCTTTATGTATTGGTGCGGAAGTTTAGGTTAACTTCCCAACTACTAAAGCGAGTTTCAACAGGAGAGTGGGGGCGACAGTGATTGTAGTATTACAAACAATAAATAATAAATAAATGTTGCTTCCAAGAGCGCTTCAATTTTATGTGTATTGAATTTCGTTTAAACAATTGATAATTTGTGACGCCTCCCGCGCACATAATAGGGACATTTGAATTGAATGCGCGCGCGCGCCAAGAAAGGGCCACACTGAAGGCTCGTGGCACACTGGACAAGGATGGAAGAGGAAGCAGCCGACCGCGGCGGTCCCACTGGAACCCGCCAGGCCCTATATAATGCGGTTGCAATACATTGTCGAAAGACTTGAGAGTCGCGACATCTAATTCGGTTTGCCGAATTCCCTCTCCCTCGAAGACTTACGAGCCCGCCCAGTAGACCTTCGAGTCCGCTCTCTCTCTCTCTCTCTCGCAAACCGCAGACTTTTGAGTCCCCCCCTCTCTCTCTCTCTCGGAAGACTTACGAGTTCGCCCAGTAGACTTTCGGGTCCGCCCTCTCTCGCTCTCGCAAACCGCAGACTTTCGACTGTCTCTCTCTGAAGACTTTTCGAGTCCAAGCATTCGCTCTTGCGGAAGACTTTCGGGTCCAGGCACCGAAGACTTTCAAGTCCAGGCACCGAAAACTTTCGAGTCTGCCGAATCTCTCTCTGAAGATTTTCGAGTCCCCGCGAACTGTAGACTTACGAGTCCGCCTCTCTCTGAAGTCGTCCGAGCTCGCCTGCGAACTGCCGAGATGAAGACGACAAGGACGCGAGAAGCCCGACGGCCGAGACGGCGGCGATTCCTGGTTCCCGACATAGCAGATCTGAAAACTCTGTCCCGTGAATGATTCAATAAAGAGCCAGATTTATTTAAGTTAACCGAATTCTCTCCTCTGTTCTTACTGGGAAACGGGCAAACTTCTCTTACAGCTACCACTCGGACTACTAAAACGGACTCTGGCCGTCCCTGAGCTATCTGGAAACTGGGCGACAGACCGTCCCAAATTTAATAAATTAATCATGCAAATCTAGCATTTCTGTATGGATACGGATGTGCCAAAAGTTAAAGCGAGTTTCAATATTTCAGCACAGGACAATAAACAATTAATTTGTCTCGAACTTAAGCTTTCAATTTTTTTCACAAATACCTTATGTCCTTATATATGTATTTACATAAATGTATGTTAGAAAATGCCATACCGTGACGAACCTCTACAATCCACCTACCTGGAACAAAATAAGGGAATGCTAAAACTGGAAGCCAACATAAATGGTTTGCCGACCTAAAACAAGCCAAACAGATCAATAGGATTGGTAGGAAGAGGGTCACAGCCGAGAAAAAGAGGAACTCAAACAGGGTCAAGCAGTGCTTCACATACTTCATGATCAACCACACCAAGAACTATTGCCTGAAACAGCATGTATGTGGTAGATATGGGGAAGACCACTAAAGATGATCTGAAGATTGTTTGGCCAGGACTACTAGTAACTTGACCTGTGTCAACTTTGCTGAGTACAACAAAAAGTGATTAATCTTTTCGCAGAAGGATAAAGATGCAGCGCCCAAGATCCATTTAACACTTGGAAGAGCAGGCGGACGGCAGAATTTTGTTACAACAATCCTGGCAGCCTTTTCTTTGCCTGCTTGCGCAGGCAAGCAAAGCCAACCATCTTCGTTACTAGACAGACTGAAGCCATATACCAGGACCGGAAGGACTTCCCATAACTAAGTCTTATAGCCTATAAAGATCTCTATATAGAATGCCAGAAGTCTCCTTGGCAACAGTGAGGAGCTTCTGGTATTTTTAAACCAGTATAGCATCGATATTATGCTAGCCTCAGAAACACTTCTGCGCTCTGGCTTACGCTACAGCCTGCCTAGCTACGACATTTACAGAGCGCATTAACCTGGCAATTCAGCTAGAGGTGGAGCTGCGATATTAGTAAAGAGCGGGCTGATACACTACCATCATCAACCACTTTGCATAGACACGGTGCAACTAGCAAGAATAACGATTTTCACTGTGCTTGAAGAGATCGACGTAGCGGCCTTCTTGGTCCTGCGAGACTTTTGAGTCTCTGATCTGGTGGTCCTTTTATCCTTGGTGGTGATTTCAACGCAAAGCACCGAATCTGGGGTAATTTAAGGGCCGACAGTAGAGGCGCAGCTTTTGCAGAAGCTCTAGTGAACACTTAAACTAAAATCCTAAAATCCTAACCATCCTGCTATCCCTGCAATGGTAGAACCCCTTCAACACAAGACCTGGATTTCTACAATAGGATCCAGGACATCATCAAGGAGAGCTATGCCCTCAGTTCGGATCACCTTACCCTGGTCGCACATCTACAGCTCGTAGGGAACTTTATGCCTGCAATAAAAGTGCTTCTGCCTCCTGGATCTGACATTCGCAGGTTTAAGATAACTCTCGGGGACTCCCTGCACCTTTGAATGAAACTAAGCTTGGCTGAAGACGTCGATGATACAGCAAAAATTCTTGGAAAAGGATTAGGAACGCAACAGAAGAAGTGTACCGTGATGCTGAAACATCGTCGAGAAGCCACGACCCTATGGTGACCAAGCAGATTTTGTCGCTCGTCAGTCTGAATCATCGGATGAGGAGGGAGTACGTGAGAACACAAATCCAGGATCTTTATGGATACTCCCCAGGTTGGAAAATCGAATATGGAATCTTCTCAAACTGTATCGGGAAAGCTCTCTCGGTAAGTATCTAGAGGAAGCGACCCCTAACCAGAATACAAACTTCGCTCTTTGGAAGCTTAAAAGGAGATTCAAGAGACAGGTAGCCCCGATGTTTTCGGTTAGGAAGGCTAATAGCGCATGGGCACGAACTACGCAGGACCGAGCTGAAGCTTTTGCAATCAGCCGGGAAAACAGATTATGTCCCTTTCAGACCTTTTTAGCTGGAAGAGAAGAAAATGTCATGGCAATACTTGAAGCTCCACATTGTCTCCCCCAATCCCTCCAACCACATTTGTGAAAGTGAAGAAAGGAAAAAAGGGCTGAAAGACCGGAAGAGTTCTGGCCCGTATGGGTGGTCTTCCGATAGAAGGAGTCGAGCAGTCATGTTCCTGCTAAGATCTTTAACGCAGCCTGACGGCTAGAACACTTTCTTCTCCGGTGGAAAAACACCAACAATATTATGCTTCATAAGAGCGGGAAGCCCTAAGAAGGTGTGGAAAGTTTCCTCCCGATTAACCTGCTACCTGGTCTGTCGGTTCCCAGATCATCGACTTAATTTGGTTCGGGTGTGGTTGCTGAAAGAGATTCTAACCAAGAAACCCTGAAAGAACAGCGAAATATATACGGTTCAAAATAATATATGTTAGTTTATTCAGCGTAGAAGGTAACAGTCTGTATATTTCACGAGGCTTGCGTGGCCTCTCTTGTATTGACCCGCGAATTCCTGTGGGAGAGAAGAAGAGAGTTCCGGCTTGCGGGGACCGAGCACGTCGCCTCGACTGCGGGAGCAACCGGTGCAGAGCTGGAACAAAGAACTTAGTAAGGGACTCGGAAGTCTGCGAGATTGGTTGTTGGACTCGTACGTCTTCGGGTGGAGAATAGTTAGCAGACTCGGAAGTTATCGAACAGAGAATGTTGGCCATATAGGTCCTGGCGTGATTTCGTGTGCTGGCTCCACTTGCCTTAGTGTGACCAGCTTCCTAGCTTCAGTGTGACGGTCTTGAGTCCCGCAATGCAGGGTATTGGGACCAACTTTATACAGCCTTTTCACACATGACGCTCCGCCAATAAGCTCTGATGGCACGAAGGATGTATGTTTCGCCACCTACATAGACAACACGGTAATATTCGCCAGCTCAAAGTGCGTATATGAAGCGACAGATCACCTTCAGCAACTGTTCAAAAAATTTGAGAGCTAGACGTGCAGGAGGAACTTAACTACAAGTCCCGAAAAGAAAGCAATGGTCGCGTAAGCGTTGAGGAGGGAAACTAGTCCCGGAGTTTCTCTACATGGACAGGTACTTCCACAATACAAGTAGTATGCTTACCTGGAACTAATCCTTGATTGACGACTTAAATTTGCCTCGCACATAAGTCAAACTTGAGGTATCTTCAAAGGGCTTATGTTGGCGAACGGGCTCGTCTAGCAAGCTTAGCCTGGCAAACAAACGATAAAGATAAAGATGATAAAGATATGTGGAACCGCTGCCAAAACTAACCTAGGAAAAATAAAAGCTCTCCAAGCTAAGTTTGTGACGGTCTGCCGCCCAGTTTCCAGATAGCTCAGGGACGGCCAGAGTCCGTTTTAGTCCGAGTGGTAGCTGCCAGAGAGAGATCCCCCGATTCCCAGTAAGAACAGTGGAGAGAATTCGCTGACTTAAGTAGGTTCGATTGCGGGGGGTGGTCGAGGGGACCCGAACGTCTTCAGAGGGAGAGCTCGCGACGAACCCGAAAGTTGGCGGTGCGCGGGAGTGGGTGGACTCGAAAGTCTGCCATGAGAAAACTCGCGATGGACTCGGAAGTCGGCGGTTTAGCGAGAGAGAGGGCGGGTGGACTCGAAACTCTGCCAGGAGAGAATTCGCGATGGACTCGGAAGTCTGCGGTTTGGCGAGAGAGAGGGCGGGTGGACTCGACAGTCTGCCAGGGGAGAATTCGCGATGGACTCGGAAGTCGGCGGTTTAGCGAGAGAGAGGGCGGGTGGACTCGAAAGTCTGCCAGGAGAGAATTCGCGATGGACTCGGAAGTCGGCTGTTTAGCGAGAGAGGGCGGGCGGACTCTTAAGTCGGTAGAAAGAGAGGGAGGGCGGACTTGTAAGTCGGCAGACAGAGAGGGCGGGTGGACTCGTAAATCGGCAAAGAGAGAGGGCGGACGGACTCAAAAGTCGGCAGAGAGAGAATTCGGCAAGCCGAATTTAAATGCCGTGACTTCGGAAGTCTTCCGACAATTGATCGCAACTCCAAATCCCTCAAGATTTGGGTTGCCCAAAAAGTGACTTTGGCTGCTGACTACTGGAAGTGTGCTGCTAGAGACTTACCGCTTCCGATCGCTGTCGGCTGCTAAGTGATTTCTGACTGCCAGCGGCCCGCATTATATAGGGCCTGGCGGGTTCCTTCCTTCCTCTTCTGTTTCGTTCAGTGTGCCCCTAGCCGTCAGTGTGACCCTTTCATGGCGCGCGCGCGCATTCAATTCAACTCTCCCTATTATGTGCGCGGGACGCGTCACACTCCCCCC
>VNJN01006930.1:0-11968 GCA_008042485.1 Drosophila mayri | reverse complement strand
AAAAACAAAAATTTAGGTACGACAAAACTAGTTTAGATTTTGAATTAAAAATAGGAGACCAGGTTTTATTGAAAAATGAAACAAAGCATAAACTAGATTTTCAATATACAGGTCCTTATAAGGTAGAACAAATAGGAGATAGAGATAATATAGTAATAACAAGTAATAAACATAAGAAACAAACAGTTCATAAGGATAGATTAAAACCATTTGTTTCGTAATTAATTTGGTTCTTTTTACATTCCACGTATGGCCATACATAGTATAAAAACTATATTACAACTATATAAATAACATATGAATAAATAAGTTACTACACAAAAAAAAAAAAAAAAAAAAATTGAAAATTTTAAATTCCAAAAAAAAAAATTTGTATATAAAATTATAAAATAACTTCAATATATTACGTTATTTTTCAAAAGGAGGGAGATGTAGTATGCACATATATTAAATACCCATCGTACCAAGAGTACTTAACGGGTCCACACTGTAACACTTTGCTGCAGGTGTTTACGTAATACAATTGCGGTCATTCACTTCAAGAGGACGAAATATGAAGCGCCCACTTATACATTGGCCCGCACCCAAAGAATGCAAGTGTCAGCATAATTGCTGCACGAGCGGACCAATGTATATATATGTGTATATACCTCCGCGCTCAGCCTAAGCGAGCATAGCTATGTATTTAAGAATATTATATTCATGACTTTCCGCTGCCGCCATTGGCAGCGCAGATATAAGACTTAGACTTAATTAATTCTAAAGGTAGATCGATAAGAACAGACAATGATGTGAGCTTGGAGCGGCAACTACAGCTGCTCTAATTAGAAGAAAACCTCAAGACAAATAAATGAATGAAATGTATTGAGAAACTAAACTAAAATCAAAAAGTCTTATGAATGTCTTCGGGGACCAGACTTGGTTGGATCTCTCTACGTGACCACTCCGTAACAGCGAATGGACAAATCTCTCTACAATATATTCAAATATGGCAATTGTTGAAACAAAGTCAGTGGATTCCACTGCAACTGTACTCAACAACATCGAATCTAACACTATTGACTCAAAATTAACAAATGTTTTATTGTCAATTATTGTTGCCATAATGTTCGCTTATCTTTTGTATAAAGCCTATATATTACACAATAAATGCATATAAAAAAAGGCATCGGCAGTAATTGGAAACAAATTATTTTGACACTTATTACAACTATTACACGAATTATGTATACCCTTGTAAAATATATTAAGAACTAAAATAAATAAAATAAGAAAACAATCCTTGAAATAAAATACATACGAATAAAAAACCATAATCAAGTATATTTTATAGAATAAAAGCAATAAAAATGTCCAATAACGAGGTAGATATTCGGCATACTGACATGAGTCAGGAAATGCAGAAAAGCGCCATTGAATGCGCAGCACAGGCTATCGAAAATTAGGATATGGAAGTAGATATATCAAAGCATATGAAGACTGAGTTTGATTCGAAATTCAAGGGCAAATGGCATTGCATTGTAGGTAAAGATTTCGGGTCATATGTGTCCCACCAGCCTGACTATTTCATATATTTCTATGCAGGAGAGTTAGCTATTTTGTTGTTCAAGAGAGGTTAGTAAAAACAGCCATTCATCCCGTTAAATTCAGAGAATAAATTCCACCAATGTTCAACCCGTAGTGCATTGGGTTAAAATATACGCCAAATTAAATACGATAAAAACTAAATTTGACAGATCATATAAGGCACTTAACCATAATAGGCAAATACAAGAGAATACGGTGAAGAAACACGCATGTATATAATTAAAGTGTGTTAATGAAGCACGGGTACTAATACATGGTCAACGGGATAACCTAACAAAGGATCATTGGTCTAAGGTATCCAAATTTTTAACCAGACTTCGAACCAATTTAATCTCGATTAAACAAAAATTGAATCTTTATATATCTGTCCCCACTATCCTCAACACGCCAGTATCAGTTGTAACTGATGACGATCCGGAATCAATAGAACCGGCTGGTGACAAAGAGGAAGAACTAAAAGAGTCAGGAGAAACAGATCTCGATTCAGACTACGAAGAATCGGGAATTAAACTTAAAATCGAGGACCAGGATCTGAACAATCTTACCATCCCTGCTGTGTTAACAATACCAGCAGCAACGGAAGAGGAAGAAAGAGAAAAATCTGATTCATTATCTTCCCCAGATATCCTGTTAAGTTCACTCGACACGATACACATGATGGCGGACCCAGCTTTACAGCGAGCCTACATCAAGGATATATCGAATTCAATTCCTGAATTTAATGGACAAAAAATCCATATAAAAAGATTCGTAACGGCTTTAAGACTGGTAGAGGGCATTTCGAAGAATTAGTCGTCGAAGTAGTTAAGTCAAAAATAGTAGGATCAACTTTATATAAGGTCATAATGTATGAGACTACAATAACAGGAATAAGCACTAAATTGCAAGACACCATAGTCGGCGAAACATCCTACGTAATCAAAGCAAAAATGGCAAAAACCGTCCAGAAAGGCAAAACAGCCGAAAAATTCACGACGGAAATGGACAATTTATGAAAGCTCCTTGAAGCTTCGTATATTGATGAAGGCCGAACATGCTACTAAAGTCAGCACCAAGGAAGCCATCACCACAATGGATAAAAATTGTGAGCATGGCCGACTCAAGACAATATTGGAAGCAGGAAACTTCACCAACATGAATGAAGCCGTCACTAAGTACATACAATGTAGTACTTAAATGAGAATCCCAGCACGATATTGCATACCAGAAGAGGAAATAACTATCGCGGTAATAATTATACGCGGTAGAATGGGAATGGCTCGTATCGCTTTACGCGATTACCATTTGGCTTGAAAATAGCCCCAAATTCATTCCAGAGAACGATGACTACCGCTTTCTCCGGATTAGAACCGTCACAAGCATTTCTTTATATGGATGACTTAATAGTCATAGGATGTTCCGAAAAACATATGCTCAAGAACTTAACTGATGTCTTCGAGAAATGTAGGCAACATAACCTAAAGCTACGTCCTGAAAAATGTTCATTTTTCATGCACGAGGTCACATTTTTGGGACATAAATGCACTGATAAAAGAATCTTGCCAGATGACAAAAAATATGACGTCATAAAGAACTATCCAGTCCCACATGATGCGGACAGCGCTAGACGATTCATTGCATTTTGAAATTACTATAGGCGCTTTATAATAAATTTTGCGGATTATTCTCGTCACATAGCCAGGTTATGTAAAAAGTATGTAAAATTCGAATGGACATCTGAATGCCAGAATGCCTTCGATCATCTTAAAACGGCACTTATAAATCCAACCCTTTTACAATATCCAGACTTCACTAAAGAATTCTGCATAATAACCGATGCAAGTAGCAAGCATGTGGAGCGGTTTTAACTCATAGCCATAATGGACTCCAACTTCCAATTGCATACGCATCAAGATCCTTTACTTAAGGAGAAAGTAACAAGAGCACTAGTGAACAGGAACTAGCTGCTATTCATTGGACTATAACACATTTCCGACCATATATTTATGGTAATCATTCCACGGTTAAAACAGACCATAGACCATTAACTTATTTGTTTTCAATGGTAAATCCCAGTTCAAAATTAACACGTATGAGGCTTAAATTAGAGGAATTCGATTTTACGGTAGAATACCTGAAGGGGAAAGATAATTTTGTCGCTCATGCGTTATCCAGAATAACCATCAAGGAACTACAAACCATTACCGGAACTATAAAGTCACTACAAGAAATCAAATTAGACAGAAGTCCTGCGCAGGAGGAAAAAAAAAACAGAATTGCCTAGGCAATCGGATGAGAAAGCTTCAAAGCCCAACGTATATGAAGGCATTAATAATGATCAAACACGGAAAAAAAATTACAGCATGTTATGATGTTAGCGATTTGTATACTAATGGAACCTTTGACTTAGGTCAATTTTTCCAAAGGCTTGAAAAGCAGGCTGGTATTAACAAGATCAGCCAACTCAAAGTGGCACCGTGGGAAAATATCTTTGAACTCGTTTCAATTGAAAATTTTAAAACAATGGGCAATAAGATACTAAAATCACTAAGAGTAGTGCTAATCAACACGGTGACCGTAATAAATACGAAAATTGAAAAAGAAGCTATACTGTCTACATTCCATGATGATCCAATAGAAGGAGGTCACACTGGCATTACAAAAACCTTGGCCAAGGTCCAGAGGCACTACTACTGGAAAAATATGTCCAAAGACATAAAAGAGTACATAAGAAAATGTCCTAAATGCCAAAAGTCTAAAAGGACTAAACACACAAAGACCCCACTTTCCATAACAGCAACTCCAGAAAAAGCTTTCGACAGAGTAATTGTGGATACAATCGGTCCACTACCAAAATCGGAAAATTGAAATAAATACGCAATTACATTAATATGCGGTTTGACAAAGTATTTGGTAGCAATACCAATACCAAATAAAAGTGCAAATACAATAGCTAAAGCTATATTTTAAAATTGTATTCTGAAGTACGGTTCAATGAAGACGTTCATTACGGACATGGGAACAGAATAAAAAAATTCAATCATTGAAGATCTATTTAAATATTTAAATTATTAAAAACATAACTTCAACTGCACACCACCACCAGACTGTAGGTACCGTGGAGCGAAGCCGCAGAACATTTAATGAGATCATCCGTTCCTACATCTCATCTGATTGGGATACATGGATACAATACTTCGTATGTTGCTTTAACACACCCCCTCTATGGCACACAATTACTGTCCATACGAGCTAGTTTTTGGTAAAATTTCAAATTTGCCAAAACACTTCTATAGCATAGATAGAATAGAACCCCTGTATAACATAGAAGATTATGCTAAGGAATCCAAATTTAGATTAGAACAAGCATATAAGAGAGCTAGAATAATGCTAGATGATAATAGACAAAAACAAAAAGATAGGTACGACAAAACTAGTTTAGATTTTGAATTAAAAAAAAAGACCAGGTTTTATTGAAAAATGAAACAGGGCATAAACTAGATTTTCAATATACAGGTCCCTATAAGGATAGATTAAAACCATATATTTCTTAATTAATTTGGTTCTTTTTATATTCCACGCATGGCCATACATAGCATAAAAACTATATTATAACTATATAAATAACATTAGAATAAATAAAATAAATTAAAAAAAAAAATAAATAAATAAACAAAAAAAAAAATTTTTTAATACCAAAAAAATTTTTTATATAAAAAATATAAATATAATTATAAAATAACTACATTATATTACGTTATTTTTCAAAAGGAGGGAGATGTAGTATGCACATATATTGAATACCCATCGTACCAAGAATTCTTAGCGGGTCCACACTGTAACACTTTGTTGCAGTGTTTAGGCAATACAATTGCCGGTCATAAACCTCAAGAGGACGAAATATGAATCGCCCACTTATACATTGGCCCGCACACTAAGAATGCAAGTGTCAGCATAATTGCAACACGAGCGGACCAATGTATGTATGTGTATATACCTCCGCGCTCAGCTTAAGCGAGCATAGCTATGTATTTAAGAATATCATATAAACGTCTCTCCGCTGCCGCTGTTGGCAGCGCAGCTATAAGACTTAGACTTCTTTAATTCTTAATGTAGATCGATAAGTACAGATTATGTTCTGAGCTCTGAGCAGCAACAACAGCTGCTCTGACAAACCCAAATCTTTTGAAGAATAAAGAATCTTAAATGAACCTATAACATTATAATAAAATTTGCATTATCTAGAATTAAATGTTTTGGTATATGTGTATACGTTTGAGATAAATAGAATTGTTTTTTACTCGCAACATTATCAAATACCATAATGGAATTGTTTTTAGCTTCTTACGGTGACAAAACGGCATCATTTGTACAAAATGTGTGATATCCCATTCCTCGTATCGGCTTAATAAGTTTTTCCAAATACTCATATTTTGGTTGGTATAAACTCTTTGAAAATATATATAAATTTTCAAATTTGAATCCATTAGGACTCTCCAAATGCGAAATAAGAAGGTTTGTTTTTCCACAGTTTGATGGACCAACAATTAAAGCTCTAATTGTGTTTGGTAACAATGAGCTGTGACGGGGATGTGTACTCTCACCATGTGCATCACCTTCAATATTTCTTACTTAAATACTTTTATTTTGCCTTAATAAGCGCATGTTTTCGAGATGAGTACTTCATTCTATGACAACCACTCGATAATTCAGGATGATATAAAATGGGGACACATTTTTTAATATAAAATGTCATAAATCAAATGTCAAACAGGGTACTGGTCTCATAAATAAATTGATAAACACTCTACCCTTTGAGGCTCATATACCTGGAATGGGAACCAAGCAACAGAAAAAGAAAGTTGTAAAAAAATATCTTGCTTCAATCATCAAATAAGCAATAATTGAATTGCGCAAAAAGAAACCACTCGACTTAATGAATGCAGTAAAAGTGGCTCGCGACCCCGTATCTAAATCGATGGGATGTAAGAAAAATATTGTAATTCCGCAGGTTATAGCAGTTCCCAAGGTTGGTGGTTTTTTTACCATTGGTACCTATTTTAACAGCCCTTAGTGATGTGGGTAGTTTAGGTAGCGCAGCAATTGTCAAGTCTATCAATAATGCCAAGATGGCAAAGGCTCAACTTGAGGAAAACCAGTGACATAATAGAAAAATGGAATCGGTTGCATTGGGGGAGAGATTGTATTTACAACCATACAAGAAAGTGTACGGGATATCATTAACAAAAAATAATAAAAAACAAGAAAGGAAGCTAATTTCGGCTCACCGAAGTTTATATACCCTTGCAGAATTAAAATAGAAATTAACACCGAAATTCTGTAATAATAATTATTGGCCAAATCTCGAACATTTGAAAATCGGCTATGTTATTTTTTTTTTAATTTTCCTGATTGTTCCTATGGGAGCTATAGGATATAGTTGGCCGATTTTCATGAAATTTATATTGAAATTCTGAAATAATATAAGATGGCCAAATTTCAAGTTTGGTGAAAATATCTTAAAAACTGACAAAGTTATGGATTTTTCTTTTATTTTCCTAACTGTTCCTATGGAAGCTATAGGATATAGTCGGCCGAGTTTCATGAAATTAAAATAATATAAATTGGCTAAATCTCAACTTGGATGAAAATATGTTGAAAACTGACAAAGTTAAAATTTTTTTCTAAAAATTTTCCGATTGTTCCTATGGCAGCTATATGATATAGTCGTCCGATCTGGCCCGTTCCGACATATGTACGAGTGAGAGTATATAGAAGACTAACTACAAAGTTTCATTGAGATAGATAGGGTCGGAGATGTCTCCTTCAATGCGTTGCCAACTTTTGGCTGAAATTATAATACCTCGCAAGGTTATAAAAATGCAATTAATGGGTTAGCTGTCAAGATTAGGGTAATAATTAGGGTTAGATGTCAACCTGTCAACAGGAAGGGGTAATAAAGATGTAGTTTATTAGGGTCAGTGCATCTAAGAGGGTACTTTGTGACGGTCTGCCGCCCAGATTCCCAGATAGCGCAGGGACGGCCAGAGTCCGCCTAGTAGTTCGAGTGGTAGCTGTAAGAGAGATTTACCCCGATCCCCAGTAAGAACAATGGAGCGAATTCGGTGACTTAATTAGGGTTCTCAGTTTATTCAACGTTCGGGTTACAGAGGTGTCGATTTGAATCTCGCTTCTGTTGCCGCCTGGTTGTCTCTGCTTCGGGGCCACGCAGGTCAGCTCGGCCCGGAATATGTCGGTGTCTCGGTATGCCGACAGGTCAGCTCGGGTGATTGGGCGCGTCGCCTTCTCGACGGTCAGTTCGGCCCGGAAGTTGTGGGTGCCTCGGGATGTCGGATCGGCCGCTCGGCGAGTAGTGGGCCCGGGAGCTTGTGGAGAAGATAGAGAGGGAGAGAGAGAGAGAGAGGACTCGGAAGTCTTCCCAGACGGCGGATTCGGAAATCGTCCGGGAGTCGTTGCGGCGGACTCGTAAGTCTTCCGAGCGTGTGGTGGACTCGGAAGTCTGCGGGGTGGAGAGGGTGGACTCGTAAGTCTTCAGAGAGAGAGAGAGAGCGGTGGACTCGCAAGTCTTCAAAGAGAGAACTCGCGGTGGACTCGAAAGTCTTCGGTTGGCGGTAGAGAGAGGGCGGTGGACTCGTAAGTCTTCCGAGAGAGAATTCGCGGTGGACTCGAAAGTCTTCGGTTGACGGTAGAGAGAGGGCGGTGGACTCGTAAGTCTTCAGAGAGAGAATTCGCGGTGGACTCGAAAGTCTTCGGTTCGCGGTGGAGAGAGGGCGGTGGACTCGTAAGTCTTCAGAGAGAGAATTTGCGGTGGACTCGAAAGTCTTCGGTTGGCGGTAGAGAGAGGGCGGGTGGACTCGGAAGTCATCAAAGAGAGGAAGAGCGGGCGGACTCGTAAGTCTTCAGAGAGAGAGAGGGAATTCGGCAGGCCGAATTCTAAGTCGAGACTCGCAAGTCCTTCAACAATTTATTGGCAACCCAAATCCTGGAATTCTGGTCACCTATCAAAAAAGTGACTTTGGCTGCTGACTACTAGGAGTGTGCTACTAGACTCTTACCGCTCCCGATCGCTGTCGGCTGCTAAGTGATTTCCTTCAGCCAGCGGCTCGCCTTATATAACGCGTAACGGGTTCTAGTATGCCCGCCGCGATCAGCTGCTTCCTCTTCTTTCCCCGTGCAACCCTAGCTTTCTAGTGTGGCCTTTCCTCGGCGCGCGCGCGCATTTAATTCAAATTCAAATCTCATTCCCTTTAATTCCATTCAAATTCACATCTCATTACATTTTATTTCTTTATTTATTATTTATTTATTATTTTGTGCGCGGCACGCGTCACACTCCCCTCACGTTTCAACTGTGGCGTGTGATCGCCACGTGGTTTCCACGGTTGGAGACCACCCTCCAAACCACGCCTGTTTCCTCCTGTAGCCAGCGCTTTTGCTGGCCGTAGCGCTTGTTTGCCAGCTTCTGCGCAATCGCCGCCACGCACGACTCGGAGAGGACTGCCCCGGCCGGTAGTGTCCAGCCCCGTTCACTCCGCTCTACTGGGTGTAACTCCAGTACATCCTGATCTGGCGTCGACGGTCGTGGTACCAGGGGCGGTGGACCTTCCTCTTGCCGCGCTCCCGGTCCTCGGCTCGGCACCTCTGGGCCTGTCACCAGAGACTTTACCGTCGCCGACTGGGCTGGTATTGTTGCCCTCGGGATGGTTGTTCCTTGCCGCGGGACGTGCGCCACTCGCCGCTTGATTGCGCCTCCGACGCCCATTCTCCTGCCGCTGCCGTTCCGGGGGGTCGTGGTGGTGCCCTGTTTGCCTTCCTGCCCATCTCTGCCGGTTCCGTCCTCTTCCTCCCTGTTCCCGGGATTGCCGCTGCCTCCTCCTTCGCGTGCTTCTGCCTGAATCGCTCAGCGCTCTCTTCGAACTTTCCCATCTTTCTTGTAACGAAAAGACAGCTATTTTTAGTAAATCTTATCAATATGTTCCGTGCACTATGGTTATATACTGTTTCTGTTAATGGTCGGTTCTGAATGAGCGCAAGGTTAGAATCATAAGTTAGAGTGACCCCCCGCCCCTTATGTATCGATGTATCGAGATGGTTTGTAATCAATGTGTCGTGATTGGGGTCGTGCGCTAATTCCACGTACGGTTTCGTGTCTCCAACATAAGCCCGCCTTATCTTCCGTGTACGTTTGTGTTTTAACGTCACGATCACGGGCGAGATGAATTCCACTATCTTCCATGGCCCGTCGTATCTTGGTGCTAACTTTGCATTGAAATTTTGCACTGCGTTTGATAGGTGATGTGTTTTACACAGTACCAAGTCTCCGACTTTTGGTTTCCATTCTCTCTTCCTTAGGTCATAGCGTGCTTTTTGCTGTTCCGCCGCGCCCACCATGTTTCCTATTGCTCCTCTCCTTTGCTCCTCCATGCGTTTCCATCTGTCCTCTACCTTTTCCTCCTGGATTCCCGACCCTTCGGTGGCCCTGTCGAACACTGTTCCTGGCACCCTCAGCTCTCTCCCCAGTATTAACTGTGCGGGACTATATTTCGTTGTTTCAGAGATGCTACTGTTGAACGCCAACATTAGTTCTGATAGTTGATCGTCCCATTTTGTTTGGTTTTCTTTGTGTCCCTGGTTAACCCGGGCCAAAAATACCTTGCTTGTATTCTCCTAGTGGTCTTGAATATTCCCAGGTGTCCTGCTTCCGCTGCGCTATGGTTCTCCCTCATGATCTGCGGTATTTCGCGTGCGGTTGCACATAGCTTTCATTGCTGTTGGTCTCTCTTCCGTTCACTCCGCTTGTATAACCGCCACTCCGACATCTGGTACTCCTCACTCTGTGCTCCTCCTTGTAGCTCCTCCATCTTCTGCCTTATCCAGTCGCCCTGGTGTCGCAATCCCTTGACCTCCACTTGTGGCAATCTTAATAGGGCGTCCGCTACTACGTTGAGTTTTCCCTTCCTATATTGCACATCAAACTGGTATGGTTGTAGACCCAGGGCCCACCTCGCGACTCTTCCTGCCGGGCTCTTGATCGAGTTTAGCCATTTCAGTGTCATGTGATCTGTTACCAGCGTCAATGGATATCCCTCGAGATACATTTTAAACTTGTCGATGCCCTAATAAATGGCTAGGCATTCCTTTTCCGTCGCGCTGTATTTCTGTACCGTCTTATTCAACCTTCGGCTCGCGAACGAGATTACGTGTTCCCCGTCTTCCGCTTCCTGCGTCAGGACCGCTCCCAACCCGGTGTCGCTCGCATCCGTTTGTAGATTGAATCGCCTTGCGAAGTCCGGATACGCCAAGACTGGTGCCTGTGTCAAGCTCTGCTTTAGGCCGTCGAACGCTTGTTGATGCCTCTCCGTCCATTCAAACTTCTGTCCCTTCCGTATCAGCTCCTGTAGCGGACGGGCTCGTTCGGTAAAGTTTGGTACAAACCTTCTGTGTACTTCCTTCGCAGTTTTAGGTGCGGGTAGCTCCCGGATCGCCGCTACTTTCTCCGGGTCTGTGTGGATTCCCTGGTTGCTTACCACATGCCCTAGGTACCTCAGCTCTTCTTGGAAGAAGTGGCATTTATCAAAGTTTATCCGTAAGTTCGCCTTTTGCAGCCGTTGAAATACTTCCCGTAACCGCTGTAAATGTTCCTCTTTTGTCCTCCTTATTACGATGATGTCGTCCATGTATGCAAACGCATGCGGTTCCATCTCCGGTCCGATGATCGTGTCCAGTGCCCTTTGGAACGTTGCCGGTGCTGTCGTTAATCCGAACGGCATCACCTTCCACTGGAACAATCCTCTCCCTGGTACCGTAAATGCCATATATTGCATACTTTCCTGGTCCATTGGGATTTGCCAATACCCCGCCTTCAGTTCTATAGTGCTTATGTATTTTGCTTCCCGCAGCTGATCCAGGATAAAATTTATCCGTGGCACCGGATATGCATCCTTCTCGGTATTGTCGTTTAGCAACCGATAATCTATGTACATCCGCCACTTGTTGTTCTTTTTCCTGACCAATATTACGGGTGCACTATATGGACTTCTTGACTTTTCTATCAGGTCTAGGGACAATAACTCGTTCACCTGTTCGTCGATAATTGCCTGTTGCTATATGATATAGTCGTCCGATCTGGCCCGTTCCGACATATGTACGAGTGAGAGTATATAGAAGACTAACTTCGATAGGTTTAAAACTGAGGGACTAGTTTGTGTAGAAAAGGACAGACGGACATGGCTAGATTGACTCGGCTGTTGATCCTGATCAAGAATATAAGTTAACTAAGTTAACCGGGCGACGGCAACGACCGATCGTCCGATGGCTCGCTCCGGCCAAATTGCTGACACAGCGTCTGGCCGGAAGCTCGTGCATAGCCGGCAACCGCTAC
>VNJN01006929.1:0-91782 GCA_008042485.1 Drosophila mayri | reverse complement strand
AAATAAATCTTATTATTGCCCAAATTAAAACTTTAATTCAGCAATGAAAAATTTGGAAAAACAACAAATATGGCGGAGATAAGAAATACGAAATACAAAATACTTAACTAAGGTCTGTGCTCAGACTGGCGACGATCGGAGATAAGGCGCCCTGCAATTGCATTTTAAAAAAATTGAGAATCTGTGAAGCAAGATTATTCAGTTGCTGACCCCCTGACCTATATTCCGCAGCTGTACCCAATTTATTATTGTTTTCTAGTCTCACTTATGTATTAATGAAACACATTTTGACGTTATGGAAATTTCACCACTAAGCAAATTATAAAATTAATAGAATAAAATTCAATATGAAAGCTTAACTTTATTTTTTATTAAAAGTTACAAGAAATTATAATAATTTGCTGATCCATATCTTATCTGAAATCATTTGATGTTATCCTATTTTTAATATATAATTTTTGATCCATGATTTCAGTGATATGTAAATGGTATTCAAACACGCAAAATTTAGAGAACAGAAAAGATATAAAAACCGAGGCCCACTCATATCAAATTTCGAACTAAAAACTGTGTTGAGAGTGTGAAGAAATGTCGGTAAAATTATTCAAGTCCTTGCTGCTCCTGGAAATAGCAATCGTGGTGAGTAAATTGATACATAGTACAGTTGTATATATTAAAAAGGATTTATTTCTTAGGGTTCCGTGTGGGCTGTGTTCGATGTGCGCATCGAGACGTTTTCTAAAATTGAAGGAGACACTGAAACATTGATTGAGTTCAACTTGCGGCTGGTTGGACGCCAGCACCTACTGAACGGCACTGTGATATCTCACGTGGACTTTGATGATACCTATGAGATCCTCGCAAAGGTTGAGGTATTTGTGAATGGAGAGTGGAAGGTTACAGCTATGTCTGGACATTTTAAATTTTGCGTAGTAATGAATGGCATTTATGAAAGACATTTCGAGTCCTCTTTCAAGAATTCTACCATGCCCAAAGGTAAAAACAAATGCCCGTTTAGAAAGGGTAAATACTACATTATCAACGCTCTCATGGAATCAGATAATTGGTCATCGTACGCCAAACGAGGTCTTAATAAGTTCCAAGTAAATATCATGAAAAATGGCATATGCTATGGGGGCTTTGTGACTACTGGATTGATAACAGATCGATCCTTTTGATCAACCAAAACAAAAGCTATACAAATCTGGAAAATTAAAGATCTAAAAAATATGTAATAAGATTTAATTCGAAATAAAATAGTTTCTTGTTAATTGTTTACTTTAAGAAAACAAATATCCAGCAACTACTCCACAGTCATGATTTGATTTGAAGATCCCAGAGATCTCTTTTGATACACAATTTTTGTCAAATATTTAAATCAAAAATTTTTTAACAATTAAGCCCTGCAAAAATCGTAAATCCAAAGCAGATATTACCTCCTTTTTTATATAAATACCTCACAATTTCTAAGAAGAAGCTTTGTTCAAAGGCTTGAATTTCCCTAAATGGTGCTCTTCTCTTTTCCTGAGGGGTATAAGTATTTGTCAGGTGAATCTGCTTACGCCACATCAACGTTCAATGGGGTTCTTTTGGGCCACTCGAGTGCAGGCAGGCCTCAGGTTTCCCAAGTCCCACAAGCCTTACCCCTTTGTCTGTGCAACTCGAATGCGTTTCGTGTAATTATTTGGCTTTTGGAATTCGACAAACTCGTTTTAAGCTTTTTGTTTTAAATTACTTTGCTGCGCTATGGGGCCGGCTTGGCTCGGATCGGTTAGAGCTAGAGTTTTGGCTCTGGGCTTGGCCTGAATGAAAGGGGCTTCCGTGAGCTGCAAGCCACCCACCCAGATGACTCGCCAAGCACAACAAAGCACCCAAATCGGTGTGAGTTAGATGGAGTGGATCGGATTTCAGGGCAGGCACAGAGATTCAACGGCAGCGGAGTGGCAAATAATCCTCTTAGTCAGCTCGCTTCGGTTCGGGAGAGTTGAGTTTGAATGGGACTTGGGCTGGTACGGGGGGTCTGTTTCTGTATCCGTATCTGTTTCTGTAAATGTATATCTGTATCTGTATCTGTATCTCTAACTGGCTGTGCAATTGTTGTTGCAGCTCTTAATTGCACAAGTCACCGAAAAGTCACATGTCACCACCACCAACTGGGCGAGAGATGTGCCAAGAGATTGTGTTTTAATTTCATTCATTGCCCAAGAGATCTCTGTCTCCCACAAGGTGGCTGCCCAGCTGAATCATCTGCAAGTTCAGTCCAGTTCAGGCCACTCCATCCTCCGGAGAGTTCGCTGATCTGGCTGACAGCTTTGCCTTCCCGCACACACAGAGAACGATGGCCTCGATCATTGGCCAGGGTACAGTTTGGCCTCTCTCACGGTAATTGATCGATTTACGATCGAGTCAAGGGGCCCACTGAATGATTCTTAAGAAAGAGCGATTTTTATAATTACAGTATTTGCAGAGAGAACAAAAATTAAATTGTATTATCATTTTGGCCTTATCTACTATACTTCCTCACTTTCTCATATATTTAATTTGCTTTAAAAAATAAACTTTAAATAATATTAACAAGTTCCAAGCTACCAAATATAGTTTAAAGTAATCAATCATGAATTTCTAATATTTCTTGCTGTGTGCTGTGCTTGTCTTGGACATTTCAGCACTGGATGACAGCATTTCAAGTGGGTGTGTTTCTGCAAACCGGTATCCAAGTCGCGGAGGTACACATAGATCGGCATCCATTGGTCATTGGAACACTCGCTCAACCGGCTGTGAAGGCCGTGGCACGAGTGAGACACCAATTGAAACAAACAGAGTGACACAGATAACTCCTAGCCTTTTAACCTGGCAGATAAGAATGTTATATAATCGGGTTTTCTTGCTAAAATAATTACAGTGGCAAAAAATATGCCTTAACCTTGGCTAAGAAGTTGCAATCAATCTGGGAAATTGTGAATTTTGGTTTGCTAAAAAAGATACAGATACTTTTGAGCTGCACTGCAGTTTGACGTCAGCTCTTGGATAATAATTCATACTCACAGCAGATTTGGTGTGTGTGTGAGCTGTGTGTTTATTCAACTAAACTTTCTGCAGCTGATAAAACAAAAGACACTTGTGCCTTGAAACGGGAAGCTACAGGGTGGGGGCACGGAGGAACATGGCTAAAAGGGAAATGAATATATGGCTCTATCTCTGGGAAGCCAGAAGCAAACAAACAACAGTTATTAAAGGCAACATTTGGCTGAAATCATTTCTCATACCAGTTCCCAAAGCCTGGCCATATTACTCTTTAGTATATCACACAAATTTATATATAAAAGATTGCTGTTTGTGTTTGCATATATCTCGGGGCCATTTGACGCATGTTTGGGAATTATAAAGATGCCAAATAATTTAAAATGTGAAACAATGGAAGCCGCAACAACAGGAGCCATGCGTCAATAGTATCTCAGAGATAAACAGAAGATGCATTGCTGTAGTCTGAATAATTTACACACGTGTTTATATAATTAGAAAACAGCACAGTGACTTAAGGTTTATTTTGAGTAATTATTAACCTCAGTCTGGGTAAGTAATCTGTGTAAAAATAAAGCAGTAATCTTTTATTGGGTTGTAGCTACCAAAAAATAATATTGAGTTCAGAAAAGAAAGAATTCAAAGCAAAAGTAAGAATAAATATTCAATTAAAAACAATTGATTTTATGCCCTCCAATCACCATAACACCTCTCCAGAAGCTATATCTAAATTGAGCTCCAAATGATTAGAACAAACAAATACAAATCCCATTAAAACCGAGACAATCGCATTGATTTTATTGATTTCCTGCCACGAAACTTGTGCCAAAATCAGTGAGCACTGTGCGCGAGGCAATACTGTCAAAAAAATATGATAAACGTGGGAGGGGAGTGAAGTGGGAGGCATTCACATGAAATGTACAAAGCGTCCAATCGAACGAAACTACAAAAATAACTCATACGCCGGGTAGGCTTCCGGGGGATGTAAGTAGTAAGTGAGGCGGCGTGGGAGGAGCGACTTGACAACGACGCGTTTTTCGTTTACACAATCTGCTCGATGATTATAAATAGATTTTTACCACTAAAAAAAAAAGCAAAAACTACAAACATTCAGCCAATGGCCACAACGCCTTCCTCCTGCTGCTGCTGCTTGATGCTTGAATGTTGTCTCTATGTTTACCCAAGAATCCGAAGAAACAAACATTCAACGAGCTGATAATGAAGACAAATCAACAGTGCATACACCCCCACACAGATCGCTTTATATTAGAGGTCCAATCTGGTTGGATAGATCGGATTATGCTAGCCTAGATGCACAGCAAAAAAAAAGAGAGAAAAAACAATATTTAATAATTATATTTTAGAGATTTTTAAACAGAATTCATAATTCAGAAACTTTTATATTAAATTAATTTTAATTAAATTAAAAACTTTAAAGAAAAATAAAGATTTATAGCTGCAAAATAGCCCTTTTTATAGATTCCTCTGGCATTTCCCCTTAAATATATAAATTTCTTTCTGTGCAGCCCCTTGACTTGTGCTAAAAGAGCTTCACATTCGGTTTGTTTGTTTGTCCGCTTGTTTGTTTAGCATCTTCTCGCCGGGACTTAATCTGGGCATAGGGATTAGCTGGGGGCGAGCACATCCGACACATGAAAGTCATGGAGAGAAGTAGGAGAACTTCATAGAGGAATCCAACAAAGAAATGGGAACAGCAGCAGCCGCACAACTTTTGATCTCTGAATATGTAAAACTTTTATCGTACGATTTGTATATGCATGAATCCAAAGAGCAGTTCAAGAATCTCGCCCAAGAAGTTAACCAGAAGTCGCTTTTCTAATCAAAGAAAAGAAAGTGAGTCGAAAAATATGTATTTAAAATTCAGATGGCATAGAGTAGAGTTCCTAAAGGCATTTGATTTTTTTTTTTTTTGTAAAATATGAAAAGTGGGATAAAGTAAGGGAAGTCGCTGGTGATTTGTGGGGTTAAACTTTAATTGGCGTGTGCAGGCCAGCACACATCGGGTACTGTGACCCAAAAACGCCAACATGCGACAAAGTAAGAGCAATCAAAAAAAATAACAACAGGAAAAAGTTGAAAAATACACACACGAAAAATTAAATAAATAGGTGAATGGGTGAATCGAGTGAACAGCTGGGAGCTTGAACAACTGAATGAATGAATGAATGAATGAATGGGTGGCCCTAAGCCTCTGTTCATCGCAAAAAGTAAACAAAACACTGACTTGGCTTTGCTGAATTTCCTAAAATGGTTATCTTTGTTGCTATTGTTGTTATGGCCGCCACACAACCCAAAATTTTGTATAATTTCGTGGGGCTTGGCTTTGTTTTAAAATCGCGCTTTCTCCCGCCTGAGAATGAGAAACGAAAACAAAAGTCAATGACGAATTTGAGAAATTTGTTGTGGAACGTCTTTCTAGTAACCCTAAAAACCGGAATCAGGTGGCGTGACTCTATGTTTTTCCTTCCAAATGGAGCAGTTCCCCAAAAATAATAATAGTACCCCTGCCATTAGCTCTGGGAATGAGTATTTTTATCTTAACACTTTTTCTGAACACACATTTGTTCCTGATCCCCCCGCCGAGACGTAAACATTTCGCCAACTTATTTGTTAAAGTACTCTTTGTGTGCGCTCGTTTTTTATGTCTTTTTAATTGCCACTTTGAGATGGAAATTTTAAGTGTTTCCAGTAAACGGTAATGGGGGATATTGGGGCTATTTAAAGGGTAGTAGCAGCACACTCCCACTTGCCACAATCTGCCTAAATAAACATTGCCTCCGGATCTGCTACTTAGTTTATTGCTAACTTCGACTTCTTCTTCAAGATTTCTGCTGACTTTATGGAAAAAGTTAATTGAAATTTTCCGTTTCCCTTGACTTGATAAGTCTACCACTACACTTTGAGGCCACTAATAAGTTATACTTCCATGAAAATTAATCAATTTTCAAGTGCCATTAATGAGGTAACAGCGCTCAAGCTCTGAAGTCGAAGATTATGAAAACATTTCCGCCTATGACTTTTAAATGAAATTAAATTCAATGCTCGCTCAAAGGCGTAATTAGACAATATGTGAAAACTCATTCAGCGATTGCACAAAAGCCAAAGGCGAACACACATTTCACTGACCAAGATAAAATAATATAGACACAAAACGAACTGCAAGTCGAATCGAACAAAAAGGCAATAAACGAAGGCACCGGAGATATATAGCTCCGCGGATTGGGAAATGAAATTAAAAGTTTTAACGACTGCCAGCGACTATCGATGGGGGAAAACAAGTGACAAGACAGTCGCAGGGATTGTTAACTTAACTTAAACTTTTATACAACTTGATGGGAAAGTTAGAAAAGATTCAAGATAGTTCAAGAGTTCATTTAATATATTGTATATATATTTTTTTCCATTTAATTCAGGCTGCAGCTTAGACAATTATCTAACGATTTGAATAACCTCCTCCCATAAAAAAGGACATAAAAATCATGAAGAACGGATTCTAGGCGGCTTCCTGGGTTCTCGGCTAAGGTTGAATGCCCTCGCTGGCAAAGTTTGACAGCGAGGAAGTCCTTAAATCGTACCAATCACTGTCGCTTTAATCGATTTTCCCACATTTTTCGCAAATCGCAAAAGTTTTACTGCAGTTTCAGCTGTTGGAGGGTCTTTGTTTCAGCGACTTTGATTGATATTGTGTGACACACACTTCGGCGTCGATTCAATTTTAGTTTTCGTCACCGTAACTGTTACGATTTTTTGGGGGGGTTTTTGGTTTTTTGAGTTTGCCGAAAAAAAAGACATCACGTAATACCACATCTGAGATATTGAAATGCCAAGCGACATGATTTCTCAGACCTCATGAGTGTGGGAAGTTCACAGGGCAGCTTGCAAAATCCATTGACAAATAGGTTTTCCAAAAGTAAACAAATGAAAAATCAAAACAAATAAGTAAAGGAGAAAATAAAAGACTTAGAGGGTCCGTGTTCAAATTTAAGGCACAGCTAGGGTCCATTTTTAAAGAAATTACTGGGCTGAAAAGCGGGTTCCTTACAAAAATTAAGGAAATATATTTTCAGCTTAGAAATACCTGAAATTTCAGAAAGGTAATTTTAAAAATATTACAAACAAACTATTCCTTAGCTTGTAGAATATCTTAAATAATTTAAAAATTAAATCCTTGAAGACAACTCACCTTTCACTTGCTTTCCTTGCGTTTCCTTGCTTGCTTTCAATTTACACAGCGCCTTTTCATTCAATTCGATTGTTCACTGAGATTTATTCACAGATCCATTTGCGATTTTATGTGTAAACACAGATATTTTTCAGGAGATTCCCTCTAATTATTTGGCATTTAAATTGAACATTTTCGATTCACTGAAAATAAATGAGAAAAAGTATTTTAACTTTTCTGTTGAAACCCAAAACCAAAACAATCGCAAATATCTTTATCTTTTTCGAGAGAGATCCCTCTCTCTCAACGAAGCCGCTCTTCTGGGAGCAAGTCGAGCGGGACGGAGACTTGAGACCGGTTTGGCTTTTCCTAATCATCGGAAGAGGGAGGTGCAGAGCTGAGCTTATTGTCCAAACACCGTTAGAAAGAGAGCGCAACGCGATCTCTCGATTATGCTGATGCCTTAATGTTGTTGCTAGTGTTTCTCTATATCTTTTGGTTACGTGCGAAGATTTGGCAAGCAAAACCCAGCAGCGGCTAATTGGGGCTACCAACAAAAAAGGGTACGAAATGGAGGAGCGAGAGGGGCACTGAGCTTCAGCCAAGCGCAAGAAATGGAACAGGCCAAAACGAATATTGGAATTACACATCAAGGTGTAAATGCAGTGGAAAAATCACTTTAAAGAGACCTCGAAATTGGTAACAAAAGGCATATATATAGATATATAGACATGTGTGCGATGTGTGTCATAAGAAATACGAAAGGAATACCTTTTAAACCACAATTTTAGATGAAAAACTAAATAAATTTAGATATAAATACCAATGTTTATAATAAATTCGTTATAACGGAACTTTTATATATTTAAAAAACGTTTTATTGGCAAATTTCCAGGATTGTGCAGAAAATGTGGCACATTATAGTACACAGTTCTTAGAAAGAATTATCAAAAATGGGTTTCAAATTAAATAAATTATTTAGAAAAATCACAAAATTATAATTTATTAACTTTTAAAAAGTCCATTAAATCGAGTGATCAGTGTATATATATAGAGCTCTAAATATGCTAATGAACCCATAAATCAATATTTATTAACAGATTGAATTTATTCAAAAAAATGATTATAGATTTTTGTTTTATAAATAAAATGGAATTTTGTCATTGATTTATTTTGTATTTCTATGATTTTAAAGTCACACTTTTTCATAGAAATTTTAAAATATACTTTCTTTAAGCTTAATTTTAATAAATTAAAGTTTGCTTTTAACTCAAATATAACCTAGCATTTCAAACCAAATCAAAACTAAGCTGAACTAATTAAGCGAATTATTATTTACCAGTTAAACTCCAACAAATCAATTTGTTTAGTTATAACCGCAAAAAAACTAATTGTGGATTTCCCAAAACATTGTCAAATCGATTTGCTGGCTAAAAACACTTGGGTATTTCAAGGCTTTAACGCATTTTCAGGGTTTTATTGTAAAGTCACAATTAAGACGCCCCAATAGAAAGTTGTCGCAGCATTTCTTTGTTGAGCCCCGATTTTGGATCCATTTAGAACCCATTTTGTTGTTAGGTTCGAAAACCAGTTTCATTTTATTTTTCGGAATTGCTTGAATCATTCCCAGAGAAATAAAAGTACCGAATGCCATTGATCGTTTATCGGCAATCAATGAGGATATGATTTTGCCATTAGCACAGGTCTGCAAATCATTCGTCCTATTGTCAAAAATCACACAAGCCGCAGCTGTACATGCAAATAAATAATAAACAAATAATGTATGAAAATACATACGAGTATTTTGTACTTGTGGCAGTTGTACTTAGCGTGCGTTTTTCTGTTTTCGTTTTTTTTTTTTTTTTGTTATTTTCCTTCTGTTTTGTGTTTGCTTATGAGTTGGTTCCGTCTGGCAATGAGCGATTATGCAAAAATAAATCAATTGAAAAGCAACAACGTCGAAGAAAAACCGAAGAGAACGCCACAAAGGAAAACTCGGCGGGGGAGCGGTGAGAACAGGCAAGGGGGAATCTGTAACAAGTGCCTTCAAAAGGAAAAACAGGGTGTCCTCTCCGCTTCAAGGATTCTATTTTATCACCTTGGTAATGGCTCTTAAGAGCAATGAATAAATAACCATAGATACATTTGATAGATAGGAAAAGAGGGAATTTATGGGGAAAATGAGCAAGAAAAACCTGACACCTGGTGAGGAAAATGAGGTTTTTAAGAAACTTAAAAGAAACTCTTTGAATGTGTTCTGAAATATTAAGTAATGGACTAAAAATAAATGGTTTATAACAAAAATAATAATTTTTTTAGGTTTTTTGTCATCTAATTTATCATTTCAATATACATATATTTCTATATTTATAATATATATTTTTAGGTCTCTACTTTGAGCTACATAATTTATTAAAAAGTTCAAGACTTAAGATCAGGAAATTATTATTAGGAAATTAGAAAAACAGGGGCTTAGATTCAATATAAAAGTGAGACAATTTACTAAATTCGATTAAATAAAATTGGATTTTTAAAGCGTCATAGTTAATTTTTATAAATTGTCAGATATTTTGTATACTTTGATTTAAAGTAAAATAAAATTTAAAAAGACCTCGTAAAAACCATTCAAAAAATTATATATTTTTGAAATAATCGTTAAAAAATATTGGAAATTCCCTTCAGTTCTCAAACTGCACCAAATTTTTTTCAGATTTTTCAAAACACTTTTATTTTAAAAATAAACTTGTGGCACATCAGACTTTTATATCACTTTTCTGCAGAGATTTTCAGCACTTTTAACATTGAAATGCTCTTTTACACGTTTGACCAATTTGTTTATTGCATTATGAAAGAACAATAAATAGTTTACCACAGAGAGCGAGAGAGAGACCCACACTCACACATCCACATCCAGAGTTACCTGGGTATGTAGAGCGAGACGAGTCTGGGAGGCCAAAAAGGGACTGAGGGAAAAGGGGCTTGAAGACGAGACGGAACAGATGTCCACGTCTCTCACCCATACACACTCACAACAAATAAGAAACATTAGAGCACACACACACACATTGTTTTTTTCACAACGGTTGCATTCACCTTGCTCTCTTTGTTGTCATGCTCCTTCGACACTGCAAGGACTATCTGGTCCTTATCACTCACTGCCTTGTTTGGGGTACTGAACCGCAATTGCACATTATTTATGTTTTATCACACACACACACTCGCTTGGCCCCCCGGAGCCTCCGAAATTTGCGCGCGATGCTTTTCCGCGAAAGTAGCGCAAAATCAATCTTATTCCTTTGTCTCGCCGTGTCCTGCGTGTCGATATTCGTATTTCCGTTTGCCTTTCATAAACACAGCTGTTTTTCCGATTTCATGGATTATTTCTATATTACAGGCACTTTTGTGTTTTTAAGCAAATTAAATCGGCGAATCGTTCGAATTGTTGTTATTTTTTCGAATGCTCTCTTGCAACTTGTATTTATAGGCAGTTCTGTGTTGGCATTATAGCTCATTTCAGGCTATAGCTAGAGAATCGGGAAGGAACATCTGGCAACGCTTGATGCTGAACAGAAGTCATTATAATCGATAAAATAGGGAAATATAAATAAAATCCCCTTCTTAAGTATTATTTAATAATTGTAATTTAAAATTTATTTCTTATTTCACCTTTATTTTAATTTCCTAAATTCATGACAAGGTTTTAAAATTTAAAAAAATTATTATGCTTATCCGGGACACAAACCACACATTCAAAATTTATTTTGATTTCCCAAAGCTAAATTAAAGCAAGTTTCGAAATTATCTTTAAACAAAATCGCATTTTTAAGTATTTTAAGTAAGTATTTTAAAAGGTGATACAAACCATGTATTCCAAATTTATTTTGAATTTTTCAAAATTAAATTCAAGCACATACTAACTTTTTAGAGCTTATCCTTAAAAATAAAAAAAACAAACCACATGTTTTTAAGTAAATATACATTTATTTCATTTAATGATTTCTTGCTTTTTCCAACAATGTAAATATTCAGCTAACGATTTTTGCTCTCTGGTATTCAATCATCTTCCTGTGTCAACACATTAATTTCGAATTGCATTTAGGGTTCTTTTTAGTACAGTTTAGTAATAATAACTAATGGATTACAACGATCGATTAATACCCTCAATAAAAAAGTAAAAAACTCACTAGCTCGCCGAAGAACAACAAACTAAGAAACACAGAATGTGAGTGGAGAGAATATGTCAATACTCGAATCAATGCAACTACTAACGTACGGATCTAGTTTAGGTTTAGGTTTAGGTTTGGGTTGCGGTATGTGTGTATACATAATAATAATCCTTATGCTTAGGTATATATCCTTCATGAGTGTAGAATCACAGTCTTTTTATCGAACCATCAGAGTTCTGTTGTGTTTTGAATTGTCAAGTATTTCTGTTTGGGTGATATATGTATATATATATATAGGTATATCTAGGTCTAGGCATTACATATATCTAGTTTCAGTAATTTAGCATTGTATTTTCGGTTCTGTTAAACAATAATCGTTAGGTTGGTTAGGTTGCTTCGCTACGGTTCTAGGTACTAACGCTAACTCTCTACTAATAAACAAATAAATATGTAAGCGTGCCCTTCTCGGGGCACATTTTCAACTAAATCTCGGATAGTTAACTTGGAAATCTTCGCTAAACAGTTAATTCAATTGGTTACTAAGTACATTTACGATATAATAATTTGCAGGGCGGCTAAATAAACTAAACTAACGAAACATTATTACTGATAATCGGTGTCGAAGGCCACTTATTTTAGGGTGAAAGCACTTGTGTACAAGTTCATGTTCATGGGTGTTGCTAGTCGTCGTGTTCCCTTATCCTAGAGTTTGTTTGCCGCTGGGATAGCCGCCGAGGAATTGCATTTTGGCGCTCGATCATGTAATCGTTGTTATAATCTGATTCTTAGACCCATAATCGGTGATTCTGTAATGGAGTTTTTAAATTATTAAATAAGTTAACGAAAATATAGTTAAAAGAGCAAAGCAATGTACAAATAAAAAGACACAAAATCATAATAGTGAACTCATAAAAATGGAAACTCAAATCGTGCATAAGGAAAACTGTCATTGGGATTATTTTGTGCCTTTTTACCTATAGATTGATGAGGCTGACGTGGAGCGCGACCAAGTAACTAACAAACCCTCACCTCTGCTGCGCTCCCGCTTGCTCTGCAGTATGACTTTGGTGCTGTCGTCGGGACACATGGAGATGCGCACTGTGGTGAGCAGCAGGCTGCAAAATTAAAACAATTTTATAATTATGATATATATTAAATGGAATGAAAGAGATTCTTCTTACCGTGGCAGCACAGCCACCACTGTGGAGAGCAGTATCACCAGCCAGTGAACGGCGGAGCCAAAGCACACAAAAATCACCCAGTAGGTGGAGGGCAGGCCAAAGCAATTGAAGCACATCGAGTTGTACACAATTGAGAAGAGGTAGAAGGAGCCCAGGCTAACTCCAATGGATATGACATGCAGCACAGTCTGAAATAAGGGAAATATTTATTGAAATATGCTAAATAATTATATTTAAAAGGCGGGTGACTCACCCAGGAACGTATTTCAATGGCACAATGCACCAGATTGGCAAACAAACAGGAGGCCGTGATGGTGGTGCCAAACTCCCAGATGCCCACATCACTCTCCGCATAGGCGCACAGCGCCACAAAGAATATTACAAGGCTCTGGTAGAGGGCATCTAGAAGTATCAGCCAAAAGTCATGCGGTCTATAAGCCAAGCCCAGTCGACCCTGAAATAAGAGAGAATAATGTGTTTCAGTAAGGATATTATGGCTCAAGAGAGGCTTGAAACACCTACGTTTTTATAGAGATACGGATTCTTTAGCAGGAGATCTTCTGGCACTCGCTTGTCGTACACTCCAATGGCCAAGGGCGGCAGCGAGGTGAATATCAAGTTGTACAGCATCAAGTACATCTGGTCCATCATCACAGACCCAGAGAAGCCGCAATATAGCTGATACCAAAATATCAGAAATACAAAGGCCTGAAAAAGAGAGATTAATAAGTAAATCTGAAGCTAACAAGTACAGTAAGAGCAAGTACTTACCGCATTCTTGTAAAAGAAATATAAAATCATGCGGGATAAGCGATCGTAGCACCAATAGCCATGCGAGAGCAGCAACCGCTCCAGGTAACGAAACCGGGAGAGTGTGAAATCGGCGGCCATTACAGCCTGCATGCCCTCCTGCCCGGAGATGCCCACACCCACATCAGCCATCTGGATCATGGACACGTCGTTGGCGCCATCGCCAATGGCCAGGGTACGCAGATTCAGCTCCTCCTTGACCACTTTGACTAGGTATGCCTTCTGCAGCGGCGTGGAGCGACAGCAGAGCACCGAAGCGCAGCGCTTGGCCAGCCGCAAAAATGGCAGTATCAGTTTGGACCTGGAAGAAATGAAAAAAAAACAGAGATTAGGAAAGAAACTGAAGCAGATCTTATGAGAAACTCACTTGGGATCCAGGATAAAGGTAAGCGTCTTGCCATCTACAACTAAGGCTCTCTGCTTTTTCCTCAACGTTTGGCCATAGCCCAGGGAGGAGGAGGTCTTGGCATTCTCCATGTCAGTCAGATAGAAATTAATGGCTGTTTCTGCTGCGTCGCGAGATCGAGCTGTCAATCTAAAGAAATTCATTCAAGAAATCGAATGAGTTAGTAAATTATATACACCTTGCTCCTAATCTTTGTTGCACTTACTTGATCAGCTCCATTTGCTGAGTGAATAGCTTCGCAGAATAGGCAATATTTATGGCGGTCTCGGGCTTATCTCCCGTCAACACCCAAACAGAGATTCCCGCTGATATCACCGATGCTATCGTCTCTGGCACTCCATCCTGCAGGCGATCCTCAATGCCTGTGGCCCCAAGCAAAGTCAGATTGCTCTCCAGCTTGGCAAATGAATCGCGCAGCCTGCGCTCGCGATTTTCTAGTGACATTTCAATCTCCTGATGACGCGCCCACCAATCTGTATAGTCGGCAGAGTTGAGGGTGCGTTTGGCCATCACCAGGATGCGCAGGCCTTCGCGGGCATAGCGATCCAGCTGCTGCTGCGTCTGTTCCCGCAAGATGCCTATAATTTTAGAACAATTGTTATAATAAATAAATCAAAAAACTATAAAACAGAAGCACGAACTTACCCTCGGGACTATTGTGTGAGCAGGGCGACAGGACGGGCATTATGGAGCTATCGGCTCCCTTGGTGTATAGCACAATCTCCTGGGTGCCGACACGCCGAACCACAATCGACATGCACTTGCGACTAGAGTCGAAAGGCAGGACTTTGAGTATTTCATACTCCACTGTGGCCCCCGCCGTCGGCATGCTGACCAGAATTTGATTAGCACTGCGATTAAGCAGGCAACAGTCGTAGCTATACGCCGCATTCACCAGAGCCAACTCATCCGGGCTCTCGGCCTCGTACAGGGGTCGTCCATCGGCTGTTCTGTATATTGTCTCTGTTTTGGTTGAACTGGAAAATGGGTTAATTAATAAACTGATGCTTAGAAGGCAATCAAACCAAGACCTACTTCATCTTCAATCGCTTTCCTTGGGTCTTGGCATTCAGAAAGGTGGCTATGCTGGTAATCTTCGAGTTGATGACCGCCTTGGCCCTTCCCGTGGGTGAAATACTGTTGGACAGGGCCTTATTTTTCATCGGAGGCGATGGGGACTCCGATTCGGAATTTGGGGACGATTCCGCCGAACTACTGATCGGCGACAGCGTCGGCTGATGGCTCTGGACGGGCAGAGCGAACAGCAGGTTGGGCGGTGGCGAGGGTGTCACCGAACGAGACTCTGCCAGACGAATATAGCGATCTGCCGGTATAGAACCCGGTTGCTGTGGCCCCGAACCATTCAGTATGGTAGTTGTGGTCGTTGTTGTTGTGCTGGCGGCCAGCAGCTTCTGTCGCTGCTTAGCGAGCTTCAGGTTCGCCGGACTATTATTGCCCGTTTGCTGCACCTCGATAATGCCACTGGCATTCATCAGATCGCGATGAGGGGCGGCCCCAACAATGACCGTATTGCAGATGGCCAGCACCACCAGGAACTCCTGGATGCGTTGCGCCGGCGACGTCAGATAAGCTCCCTGAGTAAGCTGCGCCATGTCATTAATCAGATTATCATTCGGCAGCAGCGGCGGAGCTGGGGCTCCCGGCTTTGAGTAGATTTTCTCCAATTCCGATGGCGGATGGTTATAATCCGCACCGTTGACCACACACCGCCTGAAGATCATCTTGTTCTCGGTGAGAGTGCCGGTTTTATCAGAGAATATATGCTGAATCTGGCCCAACTCCTCGGTAATGTTCATGGCTCGACATTCCGTCTGCTTATTGGTATCCTGATCGTACAGATCGATGTTGTTGTGGATGTGAAAGACCTGCAGGATTTTGCACAGCTCGATGGTCACGTACAGGGACAGTGGAATCATCACCTGTAGAATTATGATGTACGTCCAGAAGGTCCACATGCCCTCGAGGTTGGCATTCACCTCGAAGGGGAGATACGGCACCGGAAAGTTGGTGAAGGAGCTCAGCCACATCCTGCAGCCGATGGCGCCGACAACGCACAGTAACAACAAAATTATCACACACCTAAGGGGGAGAGATTAAATAATAATTAATTAGTTTTCTGTGTATATTTTAGTTTCTGCTTTATATTTAAATCAGTTTTGAGGAAGTTACACATTTCCTGGTAGCGGAAAGATGCCTTATAAGGTCTCTTTATCTTAGTTTTGTGAGAAACTGATTAGCTTGTCCATTAAAGACTATCTTTTAATTAATTTAAAAGCCATTTCACTTGTTTTTTTTGTACATCATCTACATTCGCACGGTCAATGCACTCACCATATCACATCAATATTCATTTGCTGTTCCACCTGGGAGCGCTTGTACCTCGGACCACTATTGTTCAGCATCGACTTTGTTTCATGTCCCGCATAGACCACGATACCCTCAATAAAGTCCGTATTCTGTGGGCGAGAATTTGACAAGATCAGATTAGGGATTGCTTTAGTAATAGAATGTAGTTAGGACCCACCTTCAGTCTGCTCTCTCTCAGCAAAAGGCACTCGGTCGATATCGGCACACGCTCGCCAGTTGGATGTATTAAGGCCCCATGGAATCTATATAGCTTCGTTGTCGGTGCATCCGCCTCCACGCGACTCACAAACTTGCTGGGCACAAAAATGCTCTGCATTTCCTCGAAGCCACGTACAACCTGCACAGAAATGTCATAGAACGGTGGTTAGTATCACGTATCTGGTTTGGCTACTTGTCGCCTGCACTTACCTCGCGACGCTTCAGATTCGTTTCCCCGTCCAAATCGCAGGTGTCTATGTAGCAGACCCCTTGGGGGTCGCTTGTCCGGAGCAGCAGGATGTCCGCCGGCACTGTCTCGTTGTTGGACAGGTGGACAATGTCCCCGACACGCAAGTCCTGCCATTTCACCTTTTTATAACGTTCCGTCTCCCTGCAAAGTCAAATTATTATGGATTTAAACGTAATTTCTTTAATAGTTTTCAATTAATTCAGATTATATTAATAATTAATAAATAAATTATTTAATTTCTAAAGACCTAAACTTCGAATTTATAAGTTTAAACAAAACTTGTTATATTCTTAAGCTGTGACGTGGTTTGATTAAGATATTTGGAGACATTAAATGGTTGGGCGAACACGTTTTTCAGGGAGTCTACGTCGGCTCGAACCCCAAAATTAAAGCATATTTAATGGCCAATATTCAATAAATTTTAAAGTCATTGCTTCGTTATAGAAATGAATAGTTTATAAAGCCAAAGAACGAAGCTCTGAAGGCTTCCCAAATGTCAGCCACTGGTCACGAAATGTCGCTCAAGCTGTCATAACTATACAGATATGTAATCCATATGCAATATTCATGGAATGCCCCGTCATATAACCGAAACTCAATTATTGTCAAATGAACACATTGAACATGGCTGGGCCCAGAGCCACCATTTACATGCGAGTTAAGTGGAGCTGCTTTTCGGCTTTGTTTGCTTATCCGGATGGGTTAAGGTCAGGGATGGGGGATGAGTGCGCCCGCTAATGGAGAGGAAAGGTGTGGGTGTAGGCTGCCGGATGACGGTCAGGGGCTCGCATGTGGGCCGGTTATTAAAGTAACAAGTAAATTGCAAAATAATACCCCATCACTTGGCCTCGACCTTGGCCGACCAGGCAGACAGGCAGGCGCAGAGATGAGGGTCTGGAGTTTCCCTCTGCGTCATGGTGAAAGCATTCCGCGGTTAATTTTCATGGTTAAGTTCCATGATGATGTTCTGAATCCCTGTAATGGCGTCATCTCTGCAACACCCTGCTTAGATATTTATGAAAGGACAGACAAGGGGAAAAGCAGGAGTTGAAGCCAAAGCCAAAGCAAAAGCAAAAGCAAGTGCAAGGACATGGACACGGACAGGGTTTTCCATTTCATTCAAGTTATGGTTGTTGTAATTTTTTAACAGTCGCGTGTTCGACCCTCACTGCTTCTGGCTGTGTCATTGTGGCTGGCCAGTGTCCTTGCAGTGCTTGAATCCATTCAGATTGCAACTGTGACAGGTCCTGCCAACTGCAGGCAGTCACAGCAAAATAAAATTAAGGAAAACAGGTCGCCGGTAGTTCGGTGAAAGCCAGCACAAGCTCACTCATACATATAATTGGGTCATTAGCAAGATTGCACATTCTAATGCAATTTTCTATATACATATGTACAAATGCAGGTTCCCTCTTCTCCCCCCTTTGTGGGTTGTGTAATTATATTAGTGCTTGCCCTGCTCCTGGCCAACAACTCTGGTTTTCTTTGTGTCGAATGCCATTCTGTAATTGGAACAGTTAACAGCATTGTCGTCGTCGTCTTCCCCATATATCACGTTCAAGTGCATGCCGACGCATGGCAGGCAGTTTCTTGAAAGCTAAAAATCAACTTTTATATCATTATCTCGTCATTTAAACCGATAAGATATTGATTTGGTCACTGTGAAGTGGCTTATTCTCGTGTATAACCTTTATTGTTCAGGGTTTCCGACTAGAAAACCTTAAAATTCTAGGAATTACTTTAGATGGCAATTCTTTAAAGTTTAAAGTGGTTGCTTTATAATCAATCAAAGTGACGAGATTTAGGTCTTTGAGATGAGCAATATTTATCATTAAATCATTAATATTTTCAAGTAGTTTTGATAAGACTTAATTTATTCAATAACTCAAATCTGGGTTATGTGCTTAAAACTATATATAGGAATCACTGTTAACTTTAATATTTTATTGGTTATTTTATTGACCTGCTTATCGGGTCTCACCTCATTCCTAAATATACATTTCAAGCACCCCTTTTTACAGCCGGAAACTTGATCATCAGTTTGTTTATAATTATGCCTTGTTCTTTTTATGACTATATATTTATTTGTTTTGATTTTGACTTTCCCTCTCACTTACTTTCCTTGCACCTCTCCAAGTTTGCCATATTTTTATGTGCTGTTCACTTTCACTGGCGATGCTTTTTGGGTCACGCGTTAGTCACCCACCGTCCACGTCATTAATCATATAGAAAAACGGATAGAAAAACATACATATAACCTTCGATAGGCGGAACAACAAGTGCAAGTTGTAGTAGGGAAGGTGACAGCTGTGGGTCTTGTAATTATCGCCATCATTACCAGTGCCCCAACGTCGTCTTGTGGCGCGTGACCAACTGTTGGCCAAGTGTCAAGTCCATTAACAAACCCCGGATCCCATACAGACAGACAGTGTCTTGTGGCCCCTCCTCAACTCTCCCTCTGAGGACATGCAGTTGTCAGGACTGGGCGTCTGTTCCCCCCAGTTAGCTCACAACTTCTCCTTTGGCTTTGCCATGTTGCATGTCACCTAATTGGGACCAACCCACTTTAGTCGCGGATTCATATTTACCCCGAGGGCGTCCCGAGCTGTTGAATCTTTAATGGCGCTTTGGCGAAGTGCAATTACCGCGGCTGACTCGATTTATTAGGCGGCCGCCGGTCGGGTCTCGCGAAATGCAAAATTAATGCGACTTTAACTCGACGATGAGCACGTTGATTGCTGAATTATTGTTTGCCCAACGAAAAAAATAAAAAGCAGCCACTTGGCTTCATAAAAGTGAAACTCACGCAACTTCGCAACCCGAATCCGAGTTTTGTTTTCCGATTTCGATTTTGGGAGGCGAGAATGTGGGTCGAGTGGGTTACGCCTTTGCCGCTTCCCTAAACGCCTCTCTCCGTGCTTCTCAAGCACCCTTCTCCAGGTTTCTCACACGCCCTCCTTGGTGCCTTCCACCCGCCCTTCTTGGAGGATAAAGTTGGTTGTTAGTTTGGCTTTGGGCTCGTGTTACTTTTCCCTTTCAGCCTGTCAATTAAAATTGTGTTGGTATCGATTTAGCCCAAAGGCAAAATTACATGGGTCTTTCCGAAATCATAGTTTCAGCTGAATCATGACGATCTCCAGCGTTCCCTGCCCGTATAATTCATTATTGATCCACGACCTCTTGTGTGTTTCATTTAATTAATGAAGTTTTACATCATGATAATAAAAATATATAATTTGTAGTGGTGTTTTCTCATGGCAGCATTTGAAAGTGGGGTTTTCCCCCAAACTAATTACTTTACAAACAATGCAATGCAATCTATTTATTATGGCAACGGCAGTCAGTTTCTTATCAGTTTTTCTCTATAAATAAATTCACTTGCAATATCATTTTTCTTTGTTTTAATGAATAAGAAAAAAGTGCATTTATCAGATATATCCACATAGATCCCAATGAATCAATGTAAAGCATGTGTTTTACAATTACGTCATGGGCTTTGCTTTATTACAGAATTACACTCCGTCTCGAAGATCTCAGGGGCACACGATTGTGCTCAGTGTATTGAACCGTGCATTTGATTATTTTAGCGCTCCCATCTGGCGAATGTGCCTCCTCCTTCTCCACATCGTCGTATACATGGAAATTTATGTGGCCAAAGTGGGTCATGCATGTTCATTTCGGAGGCAGGCAGCCAGGCAGTTATGGACCTGGGAATAGTAGGGTAATTCTCCTAAAGTTGGCAAAAGTGGGCAAAAGGCGGAGGCCCGGGCTGGGGTCCGAGTCAATAAAATTCTCGAGCATAAACAGAAATCGCTGGAGAAGGAGTGGAAGTTGCTGGTAAGTTAAGGCAAGGTTGTTACTTAAAAGGCATTTTCCGTAGGCCTAAAGTAAACACGAGTGGGTCGGCGATTAGACCAACTAGTAAAAAAAGTAGCTCCACTAAGGGCTGGCGGAAAAACACACAAAAACACTGACTAGAGCTGCCTGAACAGGCATCAAATTAGGCAAAAGCCAACGAAGCATTAGCCAGGTTGTGTAAACATAACCAACAGGACTTTTAGGCAGTGGAAGGACCATCCCTCCACCCCGCAAGCTACTGTCATAAATAATTCAGCATTTAATAAGTCTATATCCCGCTGAATTCCCGCGCTTCCAGCAGACAAGGGACTGCCAGGTACTCCTCCACGGACAGACGGACAGACGGACAGGTAAATTAACACATAGTCGCTGCTATTTAACATTCAGAATATTGCCTGAAGTTTCGCCTAATTGGACCTGATCGATATCACATATTTGGATTAGTTTCGGGGAAATTGTTCATAAATCATAATTGTAATTTCCTTAACCTCCAGAAAAATAAAATACAGTTTATCCTTGACATTATTCTCCTTGATTTTGTGTAATTACAAACAGCATTGAAGTAAAGAAAGCGTAATTACATTAAATGATGAAGAAAATATCCTGAAAGCAACCTTTAAATGGTCTTTATTTTTCCTTCCCTTTGGCAATGACATCAACAGCCGGCCACAATGTTTCATTAATGAAAACTTCACCCACAAGTTTCACCACTGCCATTGCCCACCCACTTTGAAGGTCGTCCTTGCAATGTCCATCATGCTGTGTCGAGCTTTATTGTTATGTGTTAATGCAAGCCAAGGCGCACCCATTTCCTTAGAAGGAAAATCGGGGGGAAAAAGATGGATAAAGAAGCGAATAGGAAAAATAAACCCGACTAAGAGATGACCTGTGCTTAAAAGTTGGCATAAAACGATAAATTTGGTAATAATATTAATAAACAAAAAGAAGCTGATAATATATCTAAATTAAATATATATTTATCAGCTCATAATCTTACAATATACTAATAAAAGCCTGGCAAAAAATTTAAATAAATTAAATGAAGTTTTCTACACAATTGCAACAGATTTCCAACTTTTAAAGATTCCTGTAAAGCTCCTAAAAGTTGTTCAGTTTTAAATTTAAAATATTTTTAATCAAAGAACCCAAGATACCCTTACATTTCCCACCCCATTAATGGTTACTGAAAAATAAAAGCCAGACAAACAGAGCCACGCAAGTGATTTTTATAATCAATTTTTAAAGTTTGCCCATTCAAGCGGACGAACCATTTTCAGGTTGTCAGTAGGGGCGGCGGAGGGTGGTTGTAAAAACAAAAAAAAAAGGTAAAAAAGTAAAAAGAACGATACAAAGATACGCCCCCACACACAGACACACTCCAAACAAAACGAAATGAAACTCGGGCCACAACGAGGCGAGAGGGAGAGGGAGAGGGGCGAGCGGTGCTTCATTAACTCGGCTAAAAGCCATCGCGCATGAATCAATCATGTAAACATTATTAAAGCATTGGGCGATGGCCGATGGACGAGGGAAGGTGGGTGGTGGGTGGTGGAAAGTGGGCGTTGGGTGGTACAAAGACTGCGGTTCGATGGAGCGAGCACAGACGACGAGTGTGTACTCAAACCACCTCGGGCCCCTGCCCACTCCATCCACCAAGAAATGAAAAGACAGTTTGGTCATGTAATTAGCTCGCTGCACGCAACTTGGAGGAGGACGACGTAGTCCGTCCAGTTTGCTCAATTGCGCGCCTGAATTAATTATTAATAAAGCACTTTTCCCCAGGCGCTGGCGCTGCTGGAATGTGTGCGCCGCCGTCAGGCAAAACTCATATGACAATTATCGGCCGCGGCTGCAAGTAAGGTCAATTATTGGGAAAGGCCAAACAAAAGTCAGTTTATTTGTCCAACTGATGTCGATGACGATGGCATGCATCTGCCCCCTTGGGCATTTATGGCATAAATTCCACAGCTTTGGGAATACTTAGAGAGCGTCATACGATATCTTGGGGCAGTAGTCATATTTATCTCTGAGATTCTTCTTGTATCTAAACAGCAATTTGCACTCGGGAATTGCCTGTTGGAGGAAAGCGGAATTGGAGTGGAGGAAATGTAATTAAGGGAGTTGGCACAGCACAAGACAACCAGTTCTGAGCACTAATGGAGGCTTACTGATTGTGTAACCAAACACTCAGAGTCTTCCGCTTGGCGAAGTCTAAATAATATTTAACAATTACACTCTTTGTCTGGCTAACAAGTAATGTCATTCAAATGATGTGTTTGGTTTTTTTTTTAGGTAAAGTTTGTTCCAAGGCAACAGAGTGTTTATATTTGCAAAATGCTAAAAGGAAATAGCCTCAAAAACACAAATATTTAGTTTAATTAATAAACATTTTACTAGATTTTTTAGACTTACAAACTCCCTCGCTTTAGGAACTAAAATTCTTGTCTCTCAAAAGTATTTATTTGAAATTTTATCTGCTTAAGTATGTCATTGCTGCTGATCAAATATTATCTCAAGTGTTTCAATTGCTTTGCCCCGAGCGGGATAGGAATTTATGTCTTTCAGTTTCACTAAACAATAATAGCAAGTGGGGAAAATACATATATCTACGGATGTTAGAAGTGCTAAAAAACAAGATTAAACTTTAATTCAATTATTTATGACTGCCATATCTCTTCACTGATTAAATAGGGAAGTTGGAAAATAATTGATTTGTGTTTGTGTGAGCATTTCCTGGCAATAAGATAATTTTCCTCCATTTATCAAGACTCTGAAATTAAATGTACTTCAAAAAGATAGCAAAAATTATATTTAATGTCAAATACTGAAGGACAAGCCAACATCAGAAGCTAAATTGGTTTTAAGAAAGATTATTAAAGGTGTCTTATTACACAGATTTTAATTGAATTTTAAAAGAAATATTTTGCCAAGTAAAATACTGAGAAAATTGGGTATGAAATACTTTATTAAAGGTGTGTAGTTACCCCGAATTTTATTGAATTTTAAAGAAGATTTTTATAGAACAAATTGTACTATTTTAAAAAGAAAAAAAAAATTAACCCAATTTTTCCCCTAACTGAAACTATAGTTTATGCATTTTGAAATCATAATTATTTCCCTATTCTTTGCAGCCTTAAATCTTCGTTTCTCCATCTTTGTGTTTCTTTGAACCCAAAGTCATCACCTTGGTGGTCATATTTTCCCGCGGACTCCTCAGCACTTCCCCGAGTCTTGTCCCTGAGCCCCTGAGAGACTCTGCCCTGAGCTTTGGCTTTGGCTTGAACCCAGACTCAAATGGAAACTGGCCGATACGAGTCAGTGACACTGCAGCAAACAAGTGAAGACAGCAAATGGGAAAAACTTGACCAACAGCAGCAGCAGCTAAGAGCAAACAGCAAACAGCAATTGCAGCATGGTGTTAATGGTCTCTGGGGTTTGTTAACATGGCCATTAGATGGCCAACTTCTCAGGGTATCAGGTTTTGGCCTGACTTGGGATTCTGGCTCCAACGATTCTTGCTAGACACAAACGCCTCTGTGTGAGTCTGAGAGCCGGAGATTGAGTCTGCGACTGAGATCCAACTCGGAGGCAGTTAACAGCGATTGTTAACCGGTTTGCCTGAATGGGGGGGGGGAATATGGAAAAACCCGTTTGTCTGTTGCTGCTGTATTTTAGCATTTTCAATGTCATGAGTTCGGACTTACACACAGTGCGTGTAAGCGTATGTGTTGTGGCAAAAATAAAGCCTTTTACCAAACGGCAAACAATGATGCCAACGGCCAAACATTAACCCAAAACCGGAGGAGATCAGCACAATGGCACGAGAACAGAGATCCGCCCCAGTAGAGCATAACTATCGGTTAATCTGGAGATTAAACACAGGAATAGAGGTTTATTGATGATATCATCAGCTGGGCTTCCTCTTTTCCCCCACTAACTGATTTGGTTTTATAGCTTTTCAAGGTTCTTTTTTTTTCTGTGGCCACAAAACCAACGTGCTTCACACAAATTCTTCCCACAACCTTGGCGACTTTGATTTCTTTTATTTTGTATATATTCTGTATTCTATTTATTCTACATTCTATATGCACAGACCTTAGAATCGTCTGTCTGGCTCTGTCTCAGGTGTTGACACAACAGTTGGAATATTATTCATGCAGTTTCGGAGAAAGTGCACACTTGTCACCTGGGAGAAAAGCCAGCTGATTCCACGCCCTTCAGTTGGGTAAGGTTTCACCTATATAGTTAAGGGCTCACTCCTCCGATATTCCTCCTGGAATATCGGAACAGACAGCTTGGTAAAAGTTTAACAAAACTCAGGTTAAAGGGAATTCTAAATGCGTATATTGATTGTTGTAAAGCTTAGTCAAAGTCAAAGAGTTTTCATTCGAATTTATGGAAGAACTGCTGCCAAAAGTAAGCAAACAAATTAATATAAATTCCCGAAATATTATTACATTTGTAATAATTTACATTTAATGACGTGTCCAAGTACAAATCGCTTTTCGAAAATAGTTCAAGATCCACATGTGTGTATAATTTCACACTACTTGGCTTTATAACTACCATAAAAATGCCGATTTTATGGTCCACGTTTCTCTCTCATTAATTATATTTCAATATCATAGGTATTCCCAGTGAGAAACCACTGGCTGGAATGCAATTCTGCTGGAAGAAATAATATTTATTCTTTTATTTATTGCAGTGAGTGAGTGGCAATTGTTGTTTACGGTTTCCGCTTAATTCCGGCACGATTCTGGACTCGTTCAGATCGCCAGATGTCCGGAGCGTACGTTATTGCATAATATTCTTACATAAAGTGTGGGCGCAGCACAAATGCAATTCTGCAAGCTGAGAAATTGTGACTTTGTGGCAGCAAACAAAAAAAAAAAAAAACCAGTGGAGTGACCTCGTCCGTCGTTGGGGGGGAATTTGTGGAGATATGTGCATATACCATATACAAACTGTTTTGATTGTGAACTTATGGCATTCTTTCAGCAATCGAGTCATAGTCATATCAATGGCAGTAAGTGAATGTGGATGCAATCACTGGGAATTGACTCAAGCGGAGCTCCTCCGTTCGAATCATTCGGAAGGAGGAGGAGCCAAGGGTGTGGGTGCTTTCGCTAATTATTGACTCACTCGAGCTGCTTTTTTAAATATCTTTTGTGAGTTTTTATATAGGTCATTTTGACAGTTATGAATCATATTTTATTCAAGCTTTTTAGTTAAACTTATCTGACTTTTTACCCAACTCTTTTTATTTTTTTTTTATAAGAAATCCATAATTATTTCCCTTCTACTTCCTGAATATACATGACTAACTCTCTAAAGATTCATTTTGTGTGAATTGATTTGGGAATTTAATTAAAGCCACAGACTTTTCGCACTTCAATTTGGGTTTAATCACCCGTTTAGCACTTGGCCAGCGATTCGATTGGGTTGCAATTAACACACAGAGAGGCAGGGGAGAAATTTATCCAAAACAAAATTAAATAAAAATAAAAGGAAATTCAAGTATTTCTCAGTCTTCACCTTGATCCAATAATTTTTGCTCACTCGAAATCACAATGATAGCAAAATATGGAGCACTGAAACCTCCAGCAATTCACCAACTCCATGATTCATCATGAATTCGATGGTCTTGAATTTGATTCGTGGACAAAAATCGGACAAGCGTGAGATGGTCAGGGCCGTTAAACTGGTAATGCCCCCCTCTTGGCGGTGTGGGTATGGGTACGGATACGGGTACCGGTGGGTAGGCCTGTTTCCAGTCTCTCAATAGCCTCAACCGGCTGTGAGTCAGTTGTCCAGTCGGTTGACTCCAAACTGCCATATTTAGTGTAGCCCGTAGTATGCGTGTTATTTGCATGTAAAGTGAGGCCTTTGTGAAAGGACAGAGAACGGTGAGCTCCACTGGGCTATTAATGGTGGCCAATTTGTTTGCCCTTTCAAGTGGGTTAAAGTTTATTATTCTTGATTATTTTGGGTTATATTTTGGCATCATTTCTCTAAGGATTTTTAGCATGTCTTTGGTATAAATATTTGGTAATATTTAAGGAAGGTTCGGCAAAGAATACCTGGTTTTTTTTACCTATTTGACTGATTTTCTATAGTTCATATTTATATTTTTATTAAATATCAACTTTCAACCACTGTTCACTATACATTCAACAAACAAACAATAACAATACTGCTTTGGTTTATGACAATTGTTCGAAGAGCCTCAAAAGAGCATAGAGAAATGCAAATATAATTAGCAGCCAACAAAGTAAGTTCATTGGTCAGCAGCACACATGTTGGACAATAGAAAAATCGAAAAATATATACACGGATTGATAGGGAGGCGAACTATAGCTTTTTCAGCTGACCAAGTCTCTTTGTCTTTATTTTGGTTAGCGGATCCGTGGAAGCAATTGAATAGTTCGAGAACAAATATAAATAAGAGATAGTAGAAGACCCTTCAAAACGAAGAAAACTATATAAATATATAAGAAAATTACTATTCAATAATAAATACAAATAAATTATAAAAAATATATTAAAAAATATATATAATTTCAAGAAATATCAGTCTATAAAATTTGTGTTTTAATTTATATAGATATAAAAATATAAAATACATATAAAAATATATAAAAAAAAATTAAGGATCAGTATAATAAATCTAAAAAAAAATATACAAATATGTTTATAAAGGCATGATGCCAAGCGAAAATAATATCTTTGAAATATCTTGTAAATAAGTTGATAAAATTTATTTAAATTGAGAAAATTTACACTTTTAATATCTTTTTATACTTCTTCACTATAATTTTATATACAAAACCCCCTTTTGTGCCAGTGTAAGTACACGTGCAGTGCAAGTAAATCGCCGCTTTGGTTCGAAAGTCTTGGCCCCAGCAACAAGGAGAAGAGGAGGCACACCGGGAGGGGGGGAGGCAGGTAAAAAGTAGTATGCGTCAACCACGCGCAAATGTGGGACAAAAGCCCCGGCACAGTCCCAAACCCGCACTCAAGCCCAAACAGAAACCACAAGAGGCAGCAAGCAGATGGATGAAGGGGCGGCAACGGCAACGGCAACGTCGGTGGGTTCAGTTCAAACACTGAGGGAAAGTTTACCCAGCCACCGCTGCCGCCGCCGCGGTGGCTGCTTATCGATTTCTAGATCACGTTTTAAAATACTATATATATGTATATATATATACCAAACACAAATCGCAGACAGAGAGGGTGGAGGCACAAGCCATTTCCATGTGCAACCAGTGGTCGAGGGAGCGAAAACAAACAACAATCCAGGACAGAGACAGACCCCACACACACAAACCAAGTGGCTGCTCGTTAAAATCTGTGTCTAGCCTCGAGGCAACAACGAAATCTGGCCAACGGGAGTCATGTTCCTCAACTGTTATGGCCAACTTCTGGAAAGTTTTTCGGGAGGGAGAACAACGTGATAATAATGGGCAAGAGACTTGTTTGTAAGACTTTGAACCATTTTATTGATTAAACGATTTGTTTTCATAGACACAGATTTTGCCACATAATTCAATTATTCAATTTAAAGTCGGTTTGAGCTAGATTTGTGTATAAAACTGGTTAGATGATTATATTATTATTGAGGCTGGCGGCTGGTAAATTACATTGTTTGCCCCATTTTGTAATCATTTTTTGGGGGCTTACTGTTTATTATTTTTTATCAAATTTTGTGATAGGGGTAAAGCTCTCCAATTCACTGAAAATTATTTCTTTGTTCTAGTCTATGAATCAGTCTATAAGTCTTTATTTATTTACCTTTAGATAGACCTATTCAAAATTTAAAATTTTTATCATTACGTTTAATTTACAAACATTTTCCTGTCTAACTTTTCTATTAAATTTCTTGCTTTAAAAATATCAACAAAATATTATAGATAACTCACCCATCGTACACCCTGCAGGTGGTGTTGTTAATTCGCTTGTCGGACGCCCTTCTTCTGCGATCCTCAAAGAGATCCTTGACGGCCGTCACTCCCAGGACAAATAGCACTGGTATCATGGCCACCTCCTTGCCAAAGGCATTAATTTTCGGCACCCAATTAAGCAGGACAATGAAGATAAAGTACAAGTTGGCCACTCGATGGAACTGCTCCAGCAGATTCTTTGGGATGAAGGACAGCAGCGTGTACTTGGTCGTCCGGATCTTATTGCCCACAAACTGACCGTTCGGGTGATCCCTCTTGGGCGTCTTTGGCGGCACTGTGTGATTGGGCACCACCATCCGGTAGCTCCGCTCCTCGAACTTATCGCTGGTGTTGTAGTTGCACAGGGTGAAGCGCTTCCACCACGGCGGCGCCTCCGTTCGCCGCAGTGTGTAGATGGACTCGGAGCGCGATGCTTGCCGGGAATGCCCTCGACCGCCAGTTGCTGAAGTCGGGGCAGAGGGCTCCCTCACCGGTTCCTCCTTGTGACCCGGCGGTAGGATGAAATCTGTTTTGGAACCCACGCGACTGTGACCCCTTCCCGCGGGCGCTGCACTGCCGGGCGGTGAGTCCGTGATTTGGCCTTGGGAAAAGGCTCGCTGGTGACCCTTCATTGCGGACTTAATGGGTCGTCCATTGGCTCCAACGATGGCGCCTCCCCCGTGACTAATGGAGCGGGCATGGCCGCGCGAGGGAGCCGCTATAGCCACTCCGGGAATACCCTGTCCTCCGCCGGGAGCGCTACCTACCACGGGATTGCCACCGGGAAAGACATAGGTACGCTCCGGTTCGCTCAGGCCCATGCTGAGTGCAGCACCACCTCCCAGACCCGTGGAAGTGGTCATCATCAGGCTGGTGGTGGCAGCGGCATTGGTAACCGCCGGCTGGAGGCTGTCGCCGGCCAGATTGGGCGGTGCGGAGCGCTGCTGCTGCACTACTAGAAACTTTCGCCGCAAGTCTTCGGTGTTCGCTGAGGGCATCTTCGCAAGCCACAACCATCAGGTTACCTTGGCCTGGCCACGATCTCTGCCTCGGATATGTGGATGACTCTGCTCTCTGTGTTGTGGGTGCTTTCTTTTTTTGATTCTGGGTTTATTTACAGGTGGCTCCTCCGAGTTGTTATCCACCCAACAGCTGTCCAAAGGCTGATCCTAGCACCTGGACACGAATGTTGTGGGCGTCATCACTGACCCCTCCTCAGCTGCAGAGGTCAGGACCATCTGAAAGGATAGATAAGGATGTATAAGTAAGGATTTATATATTCTTTTAGGGGAATTAATTAATTGATTTATTTAAATTATATTATTAAATTATTCAAGTCTACGGCAAAGGCAGTTTTTAAAGAAAAATAATTATTAAGAATATTTTATTGCATTTCTATGGAAAAGGGAATGTTTGAATTTTAATGTTTAACTATTATTATTTAAGAAATAATTATAAAGAATATTTCAATGCGTCAAAGGCTGAAGCCTTCAAAATTCTTATAGATAAGAAAGAAAAAAAAATACGACACTGAAATCATAATATTAAACCATTTCTATAATTTCTATGGAAAAGGAAATGTTCGAATTTTAATGTTTTCCAGAAAATTATTTCATTTTAATCTAAAATTTTAAACTCCTTAATTTTGTACAACTTTATTAATAATAATTATTATAGCCTCCCCCCAAAATAAGCCCTTCATTTCCTATATACACTGAAATTAAAGTTGTAAAACAGCAAATAGAGTGGAAGATAGCAATTACAAATTATATTTCAGAGCGATAAAAATATAACGAGGCTGGTTAATTGCTGCCCAAAAGTTTATCGAACCCAAGCAGAGGCACTCAACCACCAAAAATACAAATATAAAAACGAGAAAAAATAATAAAAATGCGTGCTTTAAGTTCGCCCTTGATTCGAGACTTGAAGCTGCCGATAAGCCAGCCCAAAAAGAGGAAAATAAAACATGGAAATAATGGAAAACATCACGAAGAGAGCAGTAGCAAGCTGAAAAGCCCGCAAGGTCAAGCGTAACGCGGTTGCAGGCGTTGAAGAGGCAAAGGTGGGGGCGTTTTCTACTCCAAAAACCTGCAAGTGGGCGCTTGGCCATTGTTGCTCTTCAAGATTTTTCAATACAATCGATTGTCGCATTGAGAGAGAGATAAAAAAAAACAACAAAAAACAAAAAGTTCAAGGCTTCCAAAGATACTACTTTTCACACTGCGCTTGAACTTTGATTTTTGAGCTGTCAAAAGTGTCCGAAGCGAGGTCACATTTTAATGAAACATTCTTTCAAATTCGCAAAACTGGTTGTTGGCCAACGAAATTCTGCGTGTTACTTCCTCTATTCCAAAAATAAATTCTTGGCAACCCTTCTATATGTATTTTTGTACCCAATTTCAAGGTGGCAAGTGATTGTTCAATAAATCCAGTCTGATCGGACTTCCTTTTTATAGAAATAAGCTCTTATAAGGCGATTAAAGATTATAAATGGGTTCGAAACGGAATACTGAATTTATTATGAATTTTTAATTGCTTTGATTTGTGGAGTCCAACATTTCGATTTTATATTTATTGCTTCGCAAAGTTTACTTTTCTAAAAAAAAAAAATCTAGCTTAGTTCGGTAATATTTGATATATGGTTTAAGGAATCCAATATATTGTTTGCTTAGCTTAGCTCAGCTTTATTTTATTTTGCAACAATGATTATGATTTATAGCTTAAAACAAAACCATATTTTTCTTTAGAAAATTTATATCTTAGGTTGAGGAAAAACAGTAATAATTCATTTATTAAAGGTTTGTTTAAACACCATCATAAAGAAAATTAATAATAACTGAATAAAAATGGAAAAATTTCTAAGGAGAAAATAAGATATTAAAAAAATGTACTATTTTCTTTCTTCAATATTTATTTAAAGAAATCTTAAGAAAAGAGCAAACACTTATTTTTAATATTTTTAAAGAAATCTTTGAAGTCATTGACATTTAATCATTCATTTATAAATTATTATAATTATTAAGCAACTTAATTAATCAAATATGATTCAATTCAATAAAAAACAATTTAAAGTTAATAGGTATTATGATGTTACATGCTTTATAAATTCCATAGATATTGTTTTTCGAGGTCTTTAAATTATTAATAAATTCCATTCCTTGTTGTTCGCTTGCCAGCCTTATAAATTAAATACAAATTAATGCTCTCCACTGGCTTGTATCAATTTGTATTTAATTTAATTTTTTCATTGAGTGATGAACTAATTCGGGAAGCCATTCCGAAGAGCAAACTTGCGCCAATGGCGTAATGCTATTGCCAAATATATACATATATCTACATTCATGTTTTCCACATACTACATACATACATATATGCACATTCGATTGCGGTTTCTATATATGTTCGTTATATTTACGAATACCAAAAAAAGAATCTTCAGTGGGCACAAGAAAGCTAAAAATGAATTTGGCACACGACCGAATTCAGCTTTAAATTTTCTTTCTTTATTTTTATGCGATCTAAATTAGTGAAAATCAACGATTTTGGGCAAATATCATAAATCACGCAGAGAAATAAAAACTTTCTTTGTCTGAGCATTTTAGTTTCAATTTTTGCTAGACTTTCTTGTACCTAAAATTGTTGGTCATTTGGCTTTTATTGCTTTTTCTACTCTGTCATGGCCAAGAACCATAAAAAGACACCCCAGACAAGATATATATATATGTATGATTCCAGTATACAGAAAAAGAAAAGTGCAATGAAGAAAAGAACAAAACTTTTACCAAGTCTCCATGTCTGGCACTTTTAATTTTCCTTTCTTTCCGTTTTACGAGCTACAAATTTACAAGAAACAAGAAACAAAACACAACAAAAAAAAACTTTCGAGTGCCAAAACTTGATTTATTCACTTGGCCGATGGGTTAAACGACCCCAGCAGGCCAGACTGATAAGTTTACTCTCTGTCCCGGGCCTGGCTAATTAGTGGAAGCCACTTCAATGGCTGCTGCTGACTTCAAAGTGCCTCCTATCTATGTGGAGGTATCTCCCGGTGGTATCTGGCCATTAGCTTTTGCTTTTGCTGCTGTCGATACTCCAACGAAACGGGAATTATTTTTAGCCACGCACATGCGAAATATATTGAGAAGATAAACACAATTCCGGCCAGGCCAAGCCCAAAACCGGGTGTGATTACCAACAGAATCAAACAGAAAAAAAATAAATAAAAATAAGCCAAAAGAGAAATGGGAGCGGGGAAAAAGTTATAAAAATAAATGTAAAGTTCATTGCATTTTCAATAGCAAACATAAAATATATAAAAATTAAAAACAAATCAGACATTCTCGATCTCATTTGTCTTTGTTATTGAACTCGCAAGGGGAAAATCCATTTGAAAATGCCATTGACGAGGTGAAAAATTCCCTCTGATAAACCATAAATATTGAAATATTGAAGCTTGGGCAATAATTTTCATTCGAGTGCTCACTTTAAGTTCAATCCGATGGCCGATCGACCCGACCGACCTTGCATTGAAAACGCATTTATGGTTGGGCCAATTATAAATTAATTATAGATATGTGCATATAAAGCGAGTGAGCACAAGTCATATTTGTTAAGTAATTATTATAATTTGTGGTGTGTTTCCCAAAACAATGCTAGGTTGAAGCCTTTCAAATATTTAATCAATGATTATCTCGAATTACAAAATTATTTCAATTAAAATTACCACAAAATATATAAAAGCGGGAAACCTATTTTTAACATTTTATTTGTTTATGGATTTGTATAGCAATTGCTTCTTTTGCTATTTGTATATTTTTACAAAAATCTATCAAATTTTTAAAATGCGCAAAAGGTCGATTTGCTTTATTATTCCCAACCGCCCCCTCCATATGGTCAAAAGGTGAATTGAAGGCAAATGTTTACACATTCAAAATCGCACTCATTTGAATTATTCATTTGTGAAACAATTTATTTTTTGAAGAGTTCTCTAACCCATAAACAATTTGGCAAAAACAAAAATTAAAATAATTTTTCGTTTCTGTAGAATTCTGATTGAATTTTCCATTTTATTTTCTTTTCTTTTGTTTTCCCATTATCATTAACTGGGAAGCAAATAATGCATTTGGCCAGCTGTTGTGCCATTTTTCCATTTTCCAGAGATTAATGCCCGTGCAACGGGGCGTATAATTGATATGGCATATGGAGTGATAAATAATGAACTCCCTCGATAAGAATAAGAGCTGAGCTAAGCTCGAAACTAGAAGCTAATAATTACTCCCAGACTCCAAATCTTATCGAGTCAACGACCAAGACAAATCGCATGCAAATCTCTATAGAGAAGTATATATATTTTCCAGTCATTCCTATGCTAATTCGGTGGGCTGGCTTAATTAAGCCATCTTTGTGAGTCCAAACAATAGAGTTCGAAATCTACAATCTGCGCTTTGGCATTTGACATGGGAAAACTTCCGACTGCCCTGAGAATATTCGCGTCAACGAGACAAATTTCAAGCTTCGAGCCAGGCAAAAAAGGCTACAAAAAGCGAAAAGCCCCAAACAAAGTTTCACAACTAATTAGAAACTGTTGACGGGGGCGCCGCCACTTGCCGCCTATCTTTTCAATTACATCAACGCAACGTCACAACAGATGACAGAGGGGCGGGCGGCAGTAGGCATGCCACAATTTATATTGCAGATGAGCTCGTGATCGTGACAAATTAACTAGAAATCAATTTGAATTTTTTATGATTTATTTTGCATTGATTTTAAAATGATTTTCTAATGATTTTTGGGTATTTGAAAGGGTTACAATTTTTGAATTAAAGAAAACTTTCTATAGTTTGTTTGGTATGGATCTATACATAAATAATGCAACACTTAAATACCTTTTTAAAGATTGTAATCATCTCTAAGAAACAAAGAAATAGTATATAGACTCTAAAAATCAAAAAATCCTTAAATCCTCACGACTCACGACCTCAGTCTTAGACTCCCCTCTGGCTTCCTTCTAGGCCTGAACGCTAAATTTCCTGCTGATTGAACCTTTGACACAAGCAAAGAGCTCGAATTGAAATTAACATACTAATGTATTCAATTATTCGCATTCCTTACTAATTTGCCACAGTGCCAGCCCAGAGATCGATTGGCTTTCGATACGAACTAAGTAAGTAATATAAAACAATGGGCGCCCTTACACCTGCCACACAAGTCGGAAAGTCATTAAATTTAATGGGCCAAAGGCGAGGGAGTCAAGGGAATGTAAAACAATTTCTATGAACTAAGGGACAAAAAAATAAAACACGCAGCTGCGGCTCTGAAAAGCAATTAATTAATTTTAAATATACAAAAAGTTCCATCTCGGCTTTGCTTTAAATTACAAATAAATATTTTTGATTAAGCTAAAAACTGTTGTGGCTGGCATCCGTTAATAAATAAAGCAGTAAAAAAAAGGCGATAACCTTAATCAAAATTATTTTGCTTTTCTTCACAAAATTTAAAGATTAAAGAACACAGATTTATTGTTGGTGGTCAGCAGAAACTCATGAATGTTTTTTTTATAAGCATTTGCATGTGTTTCCGTCTTTACTTTTAATCTTCATCATTGGTCACCACATGGTTATTTCTCTTGAAGTTAAAGATTCGGATATTTTTAGAATTTTTCATTCTGTTGCATTGTTTTTTTTTTTTTAATATATTTTTGATTACTTAACAAAATTCCAACGCTTTGTTTATAAAATTGAATTAACATTTGCAAAGAATGAAAGCAAGCTTTTGTTTGTGACAAGCCAAAGACAAAGTAAGTTGCGAAAGATAACACTGAACCCTATAAATTGAGCCATAAACCGATAAGGTAAAGCACAAATCATAATGACAAAATGGGGAGTTTATGAGCCTTATCCATGCAATCACAAATCGAATATTTATCAATGTACAATATACAATCCAAAAAGCGAACACGAAACCCAGCAAATCGCAGGCGAACCATGAGAACGCAATGAGGAATCAATTAAGTTAGGCCAGTTCCCAATAAACTGAAAGTGTGACTGCGCCCACTTGATTGGAAGAGCTATACTATATACTATACTATATAGCTAACATTCTATATTTGTGAGTACATATGGTATGTGTACCACTCTGACAGCTGACGTAGTGATAAGGCCCGAAGGCAAAGAGACACGTACGCCCAGATACAAGAGGCATGTTACCCGGAATTCGCTTATCACGTTACACGCGTTGAGAACAACGGTTAATGGTTAATGCCCGGAACTGGAACTTCCTTTATACATATATAAAAAATAACACATTTCCCTAGAGAAATGGCATGGCAAAAATCCCCAATAAACAAGTAAGCTTCCTAAAAAAATTAAAAACTCTAGCTAAACCAAATTTCTTAATAATCCAATGATTATATACCCTGTATTTGGGTAAATTGCGTTCCTAATTACTCTTAATGTTAATTGTGGAAGGCAATTTTGATGATCTAATTATCTGATAAGTTTATAAAACATTCCAACCAAAACATACCAAAAAAAACGTGTATATTTTGCCTTTTAAGTAGAAATTTTATCTGAAAATGGAGTTAAAATAAATAAGAAAATAGTAAAAAAGTAAATTAGAATCTATGCTAACCATACAAGTAAATAATGCCCAAATATATTTTATTTTTTGTTCAATAAAATTACCACCAAATGATGAGACTCAAAAAATAAAGAAAATATTTGAAATATTTGATTCTTATGTTTTCAATAATTTATCATTATTTGTTAAACTGCTAAGTGACAGTGTTATTTAAATGCCAGTATCTGTGAAGTTTTTATGCGACACGTCGCAAGCTCTAGGTAAATTTCAGCCATAAAAATCAAATACGTACTAAGCCCAACCATAATCAGCAGCGTTAAACTGTAAAAGCGCAAAAATAAAACTGAGATAAAGTCAGCTGTGGCTTCCGTTTTTTTGGTTTTCATCTTTTGTCTCTGCTTCATCTTTGTTTTTTTTTTGTTTTGCGAATTGAAGTCAATTGCCTCAAGCTCTACCCTAACGGTACCTGGAGCAATAAGAAATGGGGTATGGGGGGAGAGTGTGAGGGAGTGCAAGAGAAAGAGAGCGGCTAATAGATTGCACATACAGATACAGATACAAACAAGGAGCAAATAACTCATCAAGTAACCGTTACTAGTATTTAGTTTGTCTCTCTCGACTGGAGAATCAGCGAGTAACGTCAACTAGCTAGAAGAAGAGAAAACAGAAGATGCTTCAAGAAATACTCAAAGACATCGCACAGTGGTTGTCGTAATAAAAAAAAACGAAAAATAGAGTTCAAAACGCCATGGCCTGACCCAGAATTCTAAACTCAATTGAAGTAACCCCCTTCTACAGTCGTAAAGTGTAGACATCGCAGGAATTTTAATTATGTCACAGGTAGATGGGCTTCAATTTGTTTTTCAGCTCGCAAGACATGTAAATAACTCCAAGTACATGCATAAGGGGAAATTTTCGACAGCTGTTTGTTTAATTTGTTTTGTTGAAAAACAATACGGTTTTTTTTTTTAATTATTTAACCTGAGACTTGACTTAAAGTTGACTATATAATATGTAGACCGATTTAGCCAGTTTTCAATTATTTATTCCCTCCTTTTCACTGTGCACCGTGTGGCAATGCATTGCTTGTGTGTTAGTTCTGTTGCAGCTGCAACAAAAACAAGCAATTTTAAAAACTGCCGCGACTCTTTGAATTTGTTTGCTTCTTATTAAATGCCGGGTGAGACAGAGAGCGCCCCGGAGGGAGAGGGAGGAAGAACGATCGGATGCTGTGCCCCAGCACGGTGAGAGCGAGACAGCCAGCGACGGGCAGGTAAAAACCCGTCAGCTGTGGAGAAGGGGGGTGGTGGTGGCTGGCGGTTGGTCTGCAACGCTTAACTGGTTCTTGGCAACCAACTTGTTTTTTCTGTAGATTGCCGCCGTCTGAGGTTTATTATGCTTTTTTCTCTGTATTTTTCCCCGACTTTAGCCTTTGCAATTTTTCAACATGGTAACTTGATTTAAACAAAAACAAAAAAACCAATATAACTTACACAATTAAACAATGAACGTGGGTTTTTTATCCTCTGGGATCGAAGTATTGCTTTTGAGGGTGAAAACAGTTTTCTTTTTGGTTTGGCTTTCTTGTATTTATTTATTTTTGTATTATATTTTTAGCTATTTTTCAAAGAGAATTAATTTTCAGCATAGCAACAAACACAAAACATTCAAAGCAACAACAACAACACCAACGCGAGAAACATATGATAGCCGAGGTCAGTGCGAGCGAGAAGGCAAAACGCGAGAGCGAATTCCGCCAATTTGTTGATTTTTCAATTAATATTTCTATTTAATTACGGTTTCCGAAAGAACAACATCAACCGCCACACGAAAGACGGCCAAAAGAGGCAGCAAAAATGCCGCTCACTTTTTCATTTCTTTGCCACAACCTTTTTCGTTATTTTTTTTCTTCACTGCGCTTTTCCGTGTTTTTCTTTGCACCTTTTTTGCCACAAATTTAAGCTGGTCTTTGTTGTTGCTGAGAATTTCAATACAATTATGGCCCAGATAGCATTTTCACTTTTCCACAAACACGCACAACCACACGCGCAATACAGGAGGCTCGATTGTTTGGCTCCGTTTTAAATGAAAAACAATCAAACATTTACATTGCCGTGTGTTTCCTTCCACGAAAATTATGTATGATTGGAATGGTTTGGTCCGCCAGCCGCACGCGAAAATCCAACGAAACAAACAACAAACGGCGACAGCGCGGGGGAACGTAACAACCAAAATAATTCACCAACACAAAACGCGACCGACGCGTTGGGAAAACAAAAATGAACTTAATTTTCCAGACGGGTCAATTTTCTGGCCAAGAGTTGGCCACACTAACGTGTGACCAGTTCGATGTCATCGATGGTTTTAATTTTTCCTACATCGATATGTCGTGCCCAGCTATGCATAGTTCGTGCTCGAATCGGTAATTGAAATCCCAATTGGTGATTGAACGAAATGAAGAGAAAGGTGGGCATGAATTCCCAATTGGTAATTGAGAGGGCGTCTGTTGATAATACTTCGAAATATCAAGTCAACCAAATTTTCTTGCCAAGAGTTGTTGTTGTTTCGGTGTGGCCAGTGTTCGTTGCGGACCGGCGGGCAATCCGGTTTCACGAAAAAATATTTCAAATTTAAATGAAACTGAATTCTGCAATAAAACTAAGATCAGCTAACTCTCTTTTCCAAGTCTTTAACTCTGCTATAATTCTTTATATTCCAGAGAATAAATTTTATTTCATTTCTTTTTTAAAAAATATCTACACTTCAAGATTAAAATAAGGGTTTTTTTTATTATTATTTTTAGAAAACATACATTTTTGAAAAAGCGTTCAAAAGCTATCTTTAGCCATTTCGCTGCAATTAACTTTTAAAAGTGTCCTGTTTTTCTGCGAATAATTTTGAATTAAATTTAACAATTTGTTATTAATACAGCATTAATATTTTTTTATAAAAACGCGCTTCTTAATAGAAGTGTACAGTAGGAGCTATTAAGAATACTTTATTATATAAAAAACACAGAAAATATAAATTTTGCTAAATAAATAATTTAAATTCTCAAACACGAATATGAATGAAACATTGACAAGTTTCCTGTCATTTAATTTATTTAAAAAAAAAAAAGAAGAAAGCGCGCCAGGAATCTTTTATATAGATTCTTGGAATTCATTGATAGTTTTAGCATACATATTTATAACAATTAAGATTGTGGCAAATATTAACAAGTGTCAGAGTGTCAACCTCATAAAATACATATACTTTTTATGTGAATTCCGTGGAATAGGTTATTGCTTTGTTTATTTATTTACATTTTATTAATTAAAAGGCGATAAGCTAGGCGAAGCTCGAGACGAGCTTTGTCTGCAGGCGATAAGATGCGCCTACGAGTATAAATGCAGCCTCTTGGTGGGCGAACTCCGAGTATTTGCAATTTCAGCCGAGATGAAGTTATTGGTGAGTGTCAATCAGCATCCGATTAAACAATAATTTAATAAATGAATCTCAATCCTTTAGGTAATCCTGTTTGCCGTGCTGGCCGTTGTGGCCATGGTTTCTGCCAACAATCCTATGTGCAATGATGCGGCTCAAAGCGGAAGTGGTTATCAGGTCTACGAAATGTCGGCCCAGGCAAGAGCGGCGGCAGCAGCAAGATCGCAGCAAGCGCCTAGATACAACAACAATTATGGCTCCTCAAGGAATTTCAATAGAAATTCTCGCTAAACCCAAGACATTCTGTTACTTTGTTGAAGGAAAAGATACCCATTGCCATGAAAATTAAATAAAATGTGTTATAAATTATAACATTTATGACTTTGTCCTAAAGCTTTCTTGTTTTTATAAACCTTTATTCGATTTCGTAGTATTATTAAAAGCTTTCTACATAATATGCCGAATCTATGTAGGAGGCGATATTTTACTCATTGTATTCTATGTTCTCATGTTGCGATGACCACTTCTATGTTATCCTTTGGAGCTATTAAATGCTATGTTTTTAATTCTATGTTTATGTTGGCCTTGTTCTATATTTTAAGCTATGTTTTCGTAAATCTATGTTCTATTACTTAGAGTAGATGCTTTAAATCTGCCATCCTATAAACTAAATTCCATGACAATTAAAATCCTGATACTAATCCAAAGGATGTACCTAGTTCTACTATAATTTTCTTAGTTTTGAAAGGATTAAGCTTCAGTAAAAGCTTTCAGCAACGCTCAAGTCCATTTACAAAATGGTAATATTTAAGGAAACAATTTAATATAAAATATATTTATTTAAGTACAGAATTTCTAGGTCATCTATAAGATTAATCGTGTCTTGCTCCTTGTGTTTTAATTCGTAGAAAAATCAGATATAGTCAGTATATATATTTATGCACAATCAGGGTCACTGTATAAATTATTGTTTGCACTCTTATTCTAGGAAAAACTGATTGTTTTTAAATTGTTTTATTTTTATTTTAATAATAAAACATAGAGATAACCTTGCTTGCTGTTGAAGTTAAAGACAAGCTTGTTCTTTGGGCGATAAGAATCGTCTTCGGGCATAAACACAGCTCGATTGCAAATTGAAATGAAATTATTGGTGAGTGTCAATCAGATTCCGATTGAAGAATAAATTATTCTTCAGGTAATCAGGTAATTTATTTATTAACTAAAGACTGAATACCAACTCTACTCGACAATATAGGCTGCTGAGAATTGATTAGCGATGACTGCACTTTCGCCCAACTCATGAGAGAAAAATAAATACAAAAACGTTGTAAAAATGTGCACATAAGCGGCACTTTAAATTATATCCTTCTATTAAAACAGATTTACTCAACTTGTTTTTAAATTCCCGCCCTGGAATTACATCCCTGAAAACGTAAACGTTACGTAGCGTAACGTCGTGACCAGCAAATGACGTGAGTGCGAACGGGCGGGCGAAGCGGACGAGCGAGTGGCAACGAGTAGAGAAAAATTATTGAACGAAAAGTCCACCACCGGAACAGTGAAAAAACGGTAGAAAACGCAAAAGCCGGACACGCAGTAAAGAACCAATTTAGCCCCGTTTGGTGAGAAAAATCGAAAACAAAAATGAATGAGGAATACGACGCGATTGTGCTCGGCACGGGCCTGAAGGAGTGCATCCTCAGCGGGATGCTGTCCGTTTCGGGCAAGAAGGTGCTGCATATTGATCGGAACAAGTACTATGGCGGCGAGTCCGCCTCGATTACGCCGCTGGAGGAGCTCTTCCAGCGCTATGGACTGGAGCCGCCCGGCGAGCGGTTCGGGCGTGGCCGGGACTGGAACGTGGACCTCATTCCCAAGTTCCTGATGGCCAACGGCCAGCTGGTCAAGCTGCTCATCCACACGGGCGTCACCCGCTACCTGGAGTTCAAGTCCATTGAGGGCAGCTACGTCTACAAGGGCGGCAAGATTGCCAAGGTGCCGGTGGACCAGAAGGAGGCCCTGGCATCCGATCTCATGGGTTAGTTGGTGCCCCTTTTTTTGTCCCCCTTTCTTTTTCGCCTTGCCGAAATTGTGCAAATTACCAGCTGTGTGCGTGTGTGTGTGTGTGTGTATGTACTCGACTCTTATCTGAGCCCTCTACCTTCCCTCTTCCGTTCTCTCTAGCTTCCTCTCTTTCGCTCTCTGCAGCCTTTCTTTGTCTCGGCTTTCACACTCGCTGGAAGCCAACGTTCTTTATTGTTGTTGTTGTGGTTTTGGACTGACACGTATGTGTGTATGAAAAACTGCTGTTTTTTTGTTACCAGATAATTTCCACAAATTTCCACACCTTTGCAGTCCAATTGGTTTATTTGCTTAATTTATACAGTCTTTATGCTGATTAGAATTCTTTTGCTGGGGTTTTTTGTTCGATAACAACAACAAAAGAAGGTCAAACTTGCACAAGTTAAAAATTGAAAACAAAAATTGTAATAATTTTATAAAAAATTAACATGGTATGTTTTATACACTTGCTTAATTTGTTTAAAAAAATATTAGAAAGTCTTGGAATTTGAGTTATAGAAGCTTCGCTGTACTCAAAAATTTAATAGTAGATGATTCATACACCTGTCGTTAATTGCTCTCTTCCATTTTACACTTGATATTCGCCTAACTTGAATTTAGCAATTTTTTACCCCTTCTCCGTGGCAGCCGCCACCAAGTGCAATTAGTCAACACGCTCTATTTATTTATGATTGTAGTTTAAATCGTTTCTGTTATAGTTTTGAGTTTCTGCAATCCAATTTTTTGTATTTTGTTTTTTTTTTTTTGTGGCGCATTGAACCCTTTCACTTTACAGTGAGACTTGGCAGGAGTTGATATTTATTATTATTACAATTTTATTAACTAAATCGAGTTAGAAATTAATGGAAAAATAGCTTTATCTATTAAAAATTCATAATTTAACAATAATATTCATAAAGACTTGAGCAAATTCCTTTCGAAAGCCGCTTAGCTGTGGGCTCGCATAATACATATGCTCCGCATGACGTCACTCGATGGCCAAGTGCTTTTTGATTGTTGGTGGTGGTTCCACCCGCCCCCTAAATTGGTGGTTTCAAGCTATGTTCTGTGTGTGTGTGTGTTTGTTTTTGACATGCAAATGCAAAGGGAAAAGGAAACTTAAAACCCTGGTCATGCACTCCCCCCTTATGGGGCAGATCCTTTTCCCAGAACTGACCAATATGGCATTACGAATACGATATTTAAATGCAAATATATTTACAGGTATGTTCGAGAAGCGTCGCTTCCGCAACTTCCTCATCTACGTGCAGGACTTCCGGGAGGATGACCCCAAGACCTGGAAGGACTTTGATCCCACCAAGGCCAACATGCAGGGCCTGTACGACAAGTTTGGCCTGGACAAGAACACCCAGGACTTCACCGGCCACGCCCTGGCCCTGTTCCGTGACGACGAATATCTGAACGAGCCGGCCGTGAACACAATCCGGCGCATCAAGCTCTATTCGGACTCTCTGGCGCGGTACGGCAAGTCGCCCTACCTCTATCCGATGTACGGCCTGGGCGAGCTGCCCCAGGGCTTTGCCCGGCTCTCGGCCATCTATGGCGGCACCTACATGCTGGACAAGCCCATCGATGAGATTGTCCTCGGCGAGGGTGGCAAGGTGGTGGGTGTGCGGTCCGGCGAGGAGATTGCCAAGTGCAAGCAGGTCTATTGCGATCCCAGCTACGTGCCTGACAAGGTGAGACTTTTAAATAAGACTTGAAACAGTTGTAGCACCAAAACTGGCAGGGCAGTCCCAAAAAGGCCAAAAGAAAAGCTAGCTGGAAGAACGTTTCGTCTAGATTGTTTATTATTTCTAAAAGCTTTGGTCTTTTCTACTAATCAAAGACAGTTATGTACTTCTTGGGAATCCCACAACAAAGAGAAAACATTTAATCAATTACTTTTTTACCAGATAACAAAAGAGGCTGTAATCGGTTGAGGAGCCTCACAAATATGGAGTCTCTTCAGTTCACATTCCAGATCATTCAACCCTATGGAGTCTTTAGCAGATAGCACCACATCGCAGTGTTCATTGCCACCGTCATTATTGGGCTCTCCCTCATTCCAAATGCTATCCAAATTTACTGATTCGCCAGTTGTAAGCCATACATGTTTTCCGGTATACGCCAAGTCTGTGCCAGAGGTCCAAAATATACCCTCGATGCTGTTGCTCTGCAGATAGAGGATAACCGAATTCCATTCCTCCAAGGTCTGAAAGGCAACTAACTGGGCGTCCATTCGCCGACATGATTCAAAGGCAGCGAACCAATTAAGGTTTAGACTCCGTTCAAAGTAATAGTAACCATTTCCGATCTTTTCAAAAGATTTTCTGGTTGTATTAAATGTCTCAGGAACACCTAGGGGGATGGGGGTACAAATAATGCAAAGTTTTAAAGTAAAATGTTTGTTTTTACCATCGGTAATTGTTGGCGTTATTTCAATAGCCAAAAACTGGGGAAATAAACCCAAAATCAGAAGAACACAGAGCCTTGAGACCATGCTGAAACGACTGGATTAATCATTTGCAAAAATTAGTTCTTATATTCGTGGTTTTAACCAGTAATCAGTTTTCATTTTCTTGGAATAAAGGTTTTGCGTCGCTTTTTTGCACACAAAATAATTTATGATTTTTGATAATAATTGATAATCTTTAAGGTTAGTAGTAGCAGCAGTTCAATCTTTGTTTTCCATTCACATAATCGTATCTATAACTCTTGATTAAAATCTCTGATTAACCCATTTACCCATTTTCATTGGCAGGTTCGCAAGCGCGGCAAGGTGATCCGGTGCATTTGCATCCTGGACCATCCGGTGGCCAGCACCAAGGACGGTCTATCCACGCAGATTATCATTCCACAAAAGCAGGTCGGCCGCAAGTCGGACATTTATGTGTCGCTGGTTAGCTCCACTCACCAGGTGGCCGCCAAGGGCTGGTTCGTCGGCATGGTTTCGACCACCGTGGAGACCGAGAACCCGGAGGTTGAGATTAAGCCCGGCTTGGACTTGCTCGAGCCGATCGCACAAAAGTTTGTGACCATTTCGGATTACTTGGAGCCGGTCGATGATGGAGCTGGCTCGCAGATCTTCATCTCGGAGTCGTACGATGCGACCACGCACTTCGAGACCACTTGCCTGGATGTGTTGAACATATTCAAGCGCGGCACTGGAGAGACGTTCGACTTTTCCAAGATCAAGCACGAGCTGGGCGACGAGGAGCAGTAAGCGGGGACCGCGAGGCCTCATCTGGTTATGGTGCATTTGAACAGCTCAACATCAGCCACAAACACATCCGTAAATCGTCTCAGCGTCGTGGCCAAACCTTAATGAAAAATACCCAAGATAAAAATAAAAACTAAAAAAAAAAACTAAAGAAAACGAAAATCCAGAAATTGTATTACGAAAATGCTTTTCCATCGAGAGATGAAGTTTTAGATGTGAAAAACGACATGCTTGCTTCGCGCAATATTGGATATGCCTAGAAAATATATATATATACCACACACACACACTCGAACTATAAAACATAAATTATACAACAAGCAGTCGCGAATGTATGTACGTCTATATATGTATATGTATAACTATGTGAGTGTTGGGCGACTAAATCAAATTCACACGGATTCAGCATGTTGTTGAGGGTCTAGGGCGCGACATGTACCCACTTTTTCCCCCAATCACCGCCCCCACTCCCAGGCCAGTCAGTCACGCGATTATTCTTGGATTTAAGTTGTACGAATATACAAAATAAAGTATATATCATATATATATATATTGTCTATGTATATTGCCCTCAATAGTTGCTTGGTTCTCTTATTTTGTGATTGTAAACCACTCACCCCCCACACACCCACACTCACGTGCATAATGCAGCATTATAAATGTAATCCCAAGAAAAGAAACAAAAAAAAAAAACAAAATCGATGGTATTGAAAATGTAAACAAGCGAAAGAGTTCATCGCAGCAGCATACCCACAACAAAAAAATATTGCATATGATCGAAGCGCGGCAGACGACAACACAAAGAGGATGAAAAACAGAAGAAAATCTAAACTGATTGTCAATGGTCTTGAGAACTATGGTATTCCGCATTTTCAGAATTTACATTTTTAATAAAAATTACAAAAAAAAAAAAGGTAAATGTGTTTCTTTTTGGGGCTTGAGTTAAATTCCTAATTTTAACGATAGATTTAACTTGAAATCATTATATTAGGTTATTATATTATGGATATTTTCTTTGTTAATACTCTTTAAGGTATCTGGATGAGACTTTCTCCCTTTTCTAACTCTTGAGGCTGGCAATGTATAAATCGAAAAGGATCTTATTAAATAATTTAGTTGTTATAGAAGCAGTTAGCATGATTCCTTAGCTTTCTCTATTTGTTCTTACTGAATTTTAATATTACGAGTTTCAAATTTACCGCCTCCTTTTCCAACTATTTCCAGCTTATTTAGCTCAAGGATTTGAAGCTATGTCCTGGAGTTCCATCCTTTTGAGCTGATTCTTTCGGCCGTCATCCTAGAGCTCACGGTTCCACTTAACGAAGGAACTGAATTTTGTATTATTAAACTTTTGTCACACACTCAAGGGCGGTATGTTTAAAAAGGACCTTTAAAAAAGGATACAAAAAGGAAAACTGATTTGTAAAATATGAAAAAGATGAACATCAGAATAAGTTAGGACGACTATTTAAAAAGAGTTTTTAATGTAAAAATATTTACTAACATATTTTAAAAGAATCATGTTTTGAAATTTTAAATGTTACAACAAGACAAGTTCCTGTCAGGAGTTTGGGCGGATTGTAGGATAAAGTCCTGACTGCAGGCGCCAGTTATATGGAGATTTCCCTTTATAATGTATTTTCTAAATTATTAAAAAAGAAATGGGAACAAAATTCAGATGCCAGTCTTTGAACAGGAGTTTATTTTACGCTTTAGATTTTTTATTTAGCTCTTCAGGATAAAATGGAGACCTATGACATTTTTATAATAATTATTTTTAATACTTTAACAAATATACTCAACATTTCTTAAGAGTAATTATTTTTAATTTAATTTAATTTAACTATTACTTGAATTTAAAAACAATTCCTCCAGAAAATCGACTCCATAGGTTACTTTTACCCATAAAATAAGCCTTATATGTATATAGATTTGAAGAAAACCAAAAGTCAAATCAATAGTTTAAGTATCAACTATATTAATAAAGGACTCAAATGTAAATTAGCTAACTTTACAGGATTCGTAAGCGACAAATGCGAGGTAAGCCGTTTCTGGGTTTATTAGCTTTTCGATGCCTTTGAATCACGTAGCCATAAAGGTTATAGTTATGGCCAGGACTCGTCGCTCCTTTGTGTGACACAATTACGAATTCCGCAGCAAGTGTTTGGCATGCATTGGAGGAACACTGTGCCCTCCCGGTCCGACCCTCCCGCTTGTCCAGGTTCGCGTTGGTTCCTTGGGTGCACATTGGCAAGTGGAGAAATTCTTATTGAATTGCATGTGGCATGCCACACGGGACTGGGGGGGCTGGATTTGTTCCCCTCTTGGGTCCTGTGTCCGGGCTCCTTCGACGTTCCGGGAATGTGCAAAATGCTGAGAATGCCGCTCTCGATTCTTGTTAGTTTTAATGCTGTCGCTGACAGTTTAGGTTCCTTTTTTATTTTGCTGTTTTACTTTGGTTTTTTATATTTTTTGCCCTGCGAGCGAGCGACCTGTCCAAGAAAATGCCGCTAGCATTTTTCCAATTTCCGCTTCCGAGAAGAGGCAAAAAGTGCAAAGACGTCTCGCATTATTTTGCCCTGCGCGGTCTACTATATGTACGGTTTGTACATTGAACTCGTCTGGGTCCACAAGTGTTTTCGAAATATTATAATAAAATTGGGCTATGTGGGAATAAACCGATCGAAGTTATATATATATATGTATTTAAGACTGAAATGTACAAAATTGGGTATATAAATTCTTAAAATCGAATAAGAATCTCCCTAAGGGCGTCAGTTTTCTATAAACAAATATATAATTTCTATTCCAGTTTCTATAATATTTCTTTTGTTTATAATTCAATGCTAAAATGCTAAATGCTTTATCATTTATAGCTTCTATATTATATCCATTATATATCCATAACTGCTCCAAATTCCTGTCACAATCAATCCATCTGCAACTCCCTCATTGAGCCTGATTTGGCTTTGGCTCTAAGGATTGGTATATGGGATCTAACTAGCCCAATTCCTTCTTTATCTTTGTTGTTGCTCCTGGTGATGCTGATGCTGATGATGATGATGTTGGTGATGATGGCCCTGCCACTGATGTGGCCAAAACACGTCGCCCCAAAAGCTTGGTCAAGTCTTTCACCACATTTTCGCTCCTCCAGCTTCCGTCTTGTCTTGGCTGTGGTGTATCTTTTTTATTTCTATTATTTTTTTTTTGGAAAATGGTTTGAAGAAAAACGAAAAACACGATGGAAAAACCGCCAGAGAAGACCAAAATTTGTAACTGGGCAAATTGAAGTCAAAACTTTGGCGCTCAGCGCAGCATGCAAGTCACATACAACCGGGGGATGGGCTGCACGCTAAGAAATTGGAGTCCTTGTACACAGGATACATTTTTAAAGATTTTTTGAAATAGATTTTATGATTGTTTTAATTTATTTGAAATAATTAGAGTATTTTTAGAGAGAAAATTTGGTTTTAATCTTTGCTTTCAAGCTAAGCGACTCGCCTGGTGATAATAATGAGGAATTGAATCCTTGAAAGGTCTTTCTAAAAAGTTCCAAACTTTGATATATGTACAAATATGATTTTGTGGGTTTTGAAATCAAATAAATAATTAGGGAAATATATTTACCAAATTTACCTTTTTTTTAGATTTAAAATAAACTTCAATTGACTCAATTTTTAACTGTGGAGTAACTAGAAGGAGACCTGACAGGGATTGGAGATGGAGATGGAGCTGCGATGTCGACGCAGCACTGGCAGGCATGACTAAGCTGCCTGGCCCCGTCCGTGTCTGCATCTATATTCGTGTCCTTGTTGGCCATGGCCAGGCTAACGAGCCAGGGTTTGCGGGAAGCGTGGAGGGTGGCGGTGGTGCGGACTGGGCTGGCAAAGTGGCTCCGGCTCGTAATAACAGCCAACCGCAGAAGCGAACACACGCCCAGAAAACAAAGCAACAAAACGATGCCTTTGGGGTCAGTTGACGGTGTTGGAGCAATGATTTGGCGGCTTATGGACATTGCCCATGGCCGCAGCATCGCAGCTAAATTGACGCAGTGGACATGACCATCCTGCTGCACACACACATACACATACATACATATATGCTTACAAGGATACTGGCGCATTGGGTCAAATTGAATAAAAGTCTGGGGCATTCCTTAAAGCGTAATGTGATTAATTATCCGCGTTATGAATATAATGCATGCGACATGTTGTCTCCTCCGCTCTGGCATCATCGTCGTCAGCCGCCTCATAATTATCGCCGGAGACAACCAAAAGAAGAGCATTAAATAGCAAACACACACCAAGGAGAGGAAATTATGGATGCACTGGAAGAAAATATGTTAGTTATAAAGCTGGGTTATCCATAAGGAATTCTAGAGATAGTTATTTTGAGGAGGAGTCTTAAAAACAAAGGAAACTAAATATTTGTCTAAATAATTAATATTTTTAAATGTTTTAAATATAAAATATATTTTTTAATGCTTATAATTAAAATTAAATATTTTTCTTTATAACTTTTATTTACTTAAATTAAAAAGAATAATAAAAGGAACTCCACATACAGATTTTTATACATTAGATTCAAAACTTTATTCTTTTTTTAATAACTGAACTTTGTTTCTATTTTTTTGGTACTTATTTCTCGTAGTGAAAGGCTTTCTTTTGGCTGCTCTTCAATTACTTGCACTTCTTATTCTCATTGTCATTGTTGCTGCTGTTGTTTTGCATTTTCTGTGCCTTGAGCTTGTCAACAACTTCATTATCGCTTGCGACACTGTGCAACATCAGATCCCCCACCCCACTGTGCCACCGTACCCCTCATATCCCCCTACCCCCTCTCTGCTGCCTCACTATCTCCTTACTAGACAAGCAAATTTAAATCAATTAAGTAATCTTATTGCCACTGCCTCGCTCTCAGCTGCTGTTCGTTTTGTTGCAACCTTTTGGTATCTGCCTTGAGCCCTCTGCCCTCTGACCTCTGTTCTCTGTTCTCTGCCATTTGCCATTGCCTGCTTTTAGGCACTAGCACTTACTTGTACACAGCAAGGATATGAGTGGGTTTCAGAAGGATCTATTTCTGTTTTGTATGCTAATAAAAGAAGGAATGTTTGCAGAAAGAGTTTGCTGGAATATTTTAGTTAATTGATTGGGATTTTTGGATAAACTGGCTATAAGTTGGTCTTAAATTTGTATGGTTTTTGTTAGGTTTAAAAACAGGAATTTCAATTAAAACTATGATTATTTAATAATAATAATTAAATAGAAAATAATCCTACATATTTGCTTGAACTGAAAGTTATAAATTTATTGTTAGTTTTTAATGATGTTCAGCCCACCATCTTCAGTTTATTCAACATAAATAATAAGCTAGCAAATTTTTAATGAACTTATTTTTGATTTAATGCAAAAGTAGTTAAATATTTAATAAAGTTTCTATATCTCACTAAAGAAACACATTTGTAACTTCTGGTAAACCACTTAAAATAACCCGGAAACTGCTTAAAAATGTTTGACAAAAATGAGATAGCTAGATGAGAAAGATAGATATCACTTAAAGATTTAAAATCTCTATAAGTTTTGTAGATAATTTATTATATATTTTAAAATATTCGACTATTTTTTTAATATATATTTTCACCGTGCACACACTCACTCTTTCGTTGGGTGGTGGCATTATAAATGCGGCAATTTCTTCACATCTTCACATCATGTGCGTGTGTCTGGCCTCATGTGTGTTTATGTGTCTGTCTGCCTTTCGGTGTTTTGCTATTATTGTTGCTATTTTGTTGTTGTTGTTGCTGCTGCTGGCTGGCAAACTTTTGCTGTGTTGCATATTTTGTGCAGATTAATTAAATTGCTGGCATGAAGACGGGTAACGGTAAAGGAGCTGGAAGGTGGCAAAGCAGGATATCGAGGACGAGGCGGGGGAAAAAGCTCTTTCGGCAACTGTGCTCAAAGATTGAAGCGCATTATTAAATGTTTTTTCTTAATAATTCATGGCGAGGCAAACAAACAAACCAACAAACAAACACTTTTTCCCCCCAGCTGCCCCATCTTCTGAAATTTTCAAGAAAAGTTCATTTTCCGCAATTAGTTAAAAAGAGAAGGATGCCGGCACAAACTTTGCTTTTGTTAGAATGAACTTCCGGACAAGCTTGTAAATATTTGTGGTTCATTAAATAATAAATAGAGAAATAAATAGAAACACCAGCGGTTAAAAATAAACTATTATGACAATTATGGCTTTGTCTGATGGGGTATTATTTGTTTTAAATAATTAAATCATTATAAAAGTACTACATTTGTAACCTTTTATTATTGTTAATTTATTCATTGATAATCTGGTTAATTGATTGTTTATTTTATTTAAAAATATATCTTTACATTAAATATTTATCCAATAAAATGACCAAGTTTTGTATTTGTAAATAAAATTTAAAAGTGTAGATTTTATTTAAATTCAGGGTAATAATTAAAATAAATTGTTATTTTATGTGTTGCTTGAATTGTCATTGTTTGTAGTTTTCAGAGGAATTTATATTTATTTTATCAACATTTTCTGTTGCCACACAACAGAAACATTACATTAAAGCTGCTGGCTTACAGCCTGTTAAGTAAGCTGTCTGCTGATTAACAGAGTGTCCCTAAAAATTTCCCTAACAGAAAAATCTCCTTTTGGATGCTGGAATGTTAACTAGCAGGGTCCAGGGGCTAACATAAATATGTTATGTTATGTTAGCACCCAGAGATACACCTAACATATGTTAGCAACAGCAAGGACCTCTGCTAGCCGACAGAGCTAGTAAGTCGGCAGAAAACTTAAATCGGATTCACTTCGTGCGTTGACTTATAAGTTTTCCGAAGTCACAGGAAGGAGAGGATCTTGCACGAATATTTCATTTCCCAATTAGTGCGGTAGTTTAATGCGTTACAAAATAATTATAGCCTATGGGAGCCTTGAACGCTCCGTTCAGGACATATCAAGTGCACTCGCTGCTGGGGCTTCCTTCACACACGTAAGCCACAGCTGAGGTGGCGCCAATTGTCTGAAGACCCTTGGCCCTTTGGCATTTGTTAGCAATTAAATGTATTCACTTCAAGGAGCAAATTGCCATTCACAGATTTCAAAAGGCGGCACAGGCAAAGGTTGCCTCTGCCGCACAAAGGAACTGTGAAAAGTCTTGGCCAAGTTTTAATACGGCCAAACAATGGCACGCAGGCTAAAGAATGAAAAAATGCTCCTGCTGAAAGTTTCAAATAAAAGACATTTTTATAGCCTTGGACAGGATATTTCCTAAAGCGAGCAGCTGAATAAAAAATATGTCCTTAGTTATTAATGTTAACTATTAGCTAAGAGTTAAGGTATAACTTGAAAAAATCAACAAGTGAGTGATTGGAATTTATACTAAACTTTAACAATTTAAATTGCTGGCATTTTTATTTATTTCTGGTAAATTGGAATTTTTGAATAAACAAACAAACGCATTCACATTCCTGTAATTTATCCTTTTTTGTGGCAAAGTGAAAGTGAGAGCTGGTATTTGGAATTTGATGCCAGCTCACCTTGGGTAAACATAAGTTTAACATGGTATAAATTCCTTGGCAGATCCTGTTCCGTTTCCTTTCCCCTTGCCTTTGCCTGCATCCAACCGAATCCTGCTGCACCAGCGGCTGACACTTTATGAAGTATTTATCTTACTTTACCCAATTCTCAATGTGTTTGTTCTCATTCCCGTGTTCCTGGGCTTGTTTACACTTTGCTCCCTGCTCGGTTGTCGCCTTGGCCCCGTCTTGCTGCCATTAAGTGCCATATAAATTCATTTCCACAGTCAGTCGTCGTCTTTTCACCTAGTTTTTATGCAGAGTTTTCTTTTTCCTCTCTCTCTTCCAGCTTTTAAAGGGCCCGCGTGCATCCTTGCCTTCCTTCCTTTGGCTGCTGCCCCTGTAAGTATGCAATAATTTCGCACGGCTTAGGCCAGGCCAGGACTCTAGCAATTGTTGCTCCTCGCCTGCAGCCTGAGTTATGTTACACAGACAGACGGACTCTGCGACACTCCGTAAATTACCAGGAAAATCGGCTCAGAGGACAATGGCCGCTTAATTGCTGTGTCCCGATGCCATAAGAGCGATAAGGCGACAAAATTACCAGAAAAACGATGCCCGGAAGCGATCGGAGCCAAATAGGTTGACTAAAAACAAGCCTTTGCTGGGCCTGCAGTTTGAAATATTACGCAAAGTGCAAAAGGACGAGGAAAATACCACCAAGTTGAACAGGATTAAATGAGATTAAATCAGCTTAAAAGATGACTAATTGCTTTGATTCGGGGAATATTAAAAATTATTGAAAAATTTATAAAATTAAAACAAAATGTTAAGCTAAAATTAATTATTAAACTTGCAGACAAGCGTTGGCCATAATTTATTCATTTAATTAACTCTTTTCGTGCACCAAATTTCATGACACAATTTGTGGCGCTTATTAAGTTAATATTTGATTACTACTATTAAAAAGTATATTGATTTAAATGATTGACAATCGATTTTTTGTATCGTATATATTTAAAAATTTTCATTTTGATTCGGAACCCGAAAAAATGCAAATTTATTTTCCTGTCATAAATACCACGCTCAGTCACCGCTCGTCCTTTTTCCTGTTGCCCAACTGCTGCAGCTGTGTTTACCTTGAAATTTTGGTTTTCAATAATATTTGGCTTCAACTCGGTTGTGTGTGTGTGTATGTGTCTGCTAGTCTGCATGTCTTTTGCAAAAATAGCAAATGCATAAATGTGGTTACGCAGCGGAAAAGGGAAAAGGCAAGCAGGAGAAAGGAAAAGAAAGGCAGGGCGGGGAGTGCACAGCGCGGAAAGCGGTGAAAGTTCAGCGGTGTTAGCGTTATCTGTGCAGCGACAGCCATATTTACCTGCCAACCGAAAGAAAAAAGAAAATATATATATATGTACATATATGTATGCGTGATAGCTACTTGAGTTCAACGGGAAAATTTCTTGCATTTCCCTGGGATATGTGTTTCCCGGCTCGAGTATTTTCGTGTGTGTGCTCCAACCAAAGCTGCCACCTTTATGCCACTTCAAAGACCAGGAGATTTGATTCAAAGGATGCGAACTGGCAATGCCCTTTTGTGGCAGGATATTTGAGGGTTTTAAGAGCATAACAAAAGGTTTTTGGTTTGGGAAATATCTTTACTTAGTCAACAGAAATCAGAAAGAAATTTAATATTAATTTAAAACCCACAAAGATAACTTTAAAGAATATTTATATATATTATATTTTCTAAGTTATATAAACTGTTGGCATTTTAAAATCAAACTCATTTTAATCAACCGTTTTGATTAACGAATTAATTAAGCGAACACAAAGGCATTTTCATTTCTTCCTTCCATAAGGACACGGATTCAATGTCTGCATCCGAACACAATGGTCTTCCAATTAGCGGATTTTCGAGCTGTTTTTCCACCCGCAGGCGGTACCAGATCCCCCAGTCCTTTTATCCTTCGCTCGTGTGTCCATTAGACGAGCCTGTTGGCTGTTTGGCTGCATTTGCCGCTTCCTGCCAAAACGCCACATTAGCTGACGACGACGCTCTGGTTGTTGCGATTCGAATCCTTGTCCTTGTCGATCTACTCTTATGCCTTTTTTTGAGCTACACCATGAATGCACTGAGGAGAAAATTTTAATAATAATAACAATTATAGTAATACATATAATTTAAAACAATTAAATTGGAGCGTAACGAAAATGTGTGTATAAAAAAGGTAATTTTTAACAGAGAATCTATGATTTTGATAGTTTAATTTTAAAGCATGCGTTGAATATGAATATATTTTGCTTGATATCGGAACCTTTATCTCTAATAAAAAAAAAACTATTTATATAGAATGTTTTGTAGATTTTTATTATTATATTTTAAAATATTATTTATAAGGATAGGGATTTTACATTTAAAAACATTATTTACTATTTCTAAATTTCGATTTATCAAAATTTACATTAATTTTGATATTATCCTGTCGATATCACATTCATACTTGCTTCTATAGTCCTTTATTTGTTTAAATCCTTTTCAACTTAAATTAACAATTTTTTAAAGTGGAAAATTGTGTTAAATGTTTATATTTTTTTTTGTATATATTTAAATCAAAGCCCAGACAAATCCATCATAATTTCATTTGTCACTTAGCCGATTTTTTCGAAATTTAAAACGAATCCTTTTTTCAGGGTGTACCCCCCTCTGACCGCCCTTCAGTTTTCGTGAGCTTTTGGAGTTTTGAGCGTGTGTGTCTGTGTCTGCGTGTCTGTTTCAGCTATTTTTATACGATTTGCTATTTTTTCCGGATTTTTGTTTGCCATTGTTGCTGAACTATCACCCCGCCTCCCTCCCGCCGAGAGTTTCACCTTTTTTTTTGTTGTTGCTTTGCTTTTCGCATAAAACTGACGCCAAATTTCTTTGGCGTCAACCAAAAAAAAAAAATGGAGAAAAAGTAAAAAAAAAGCGAAAAGGAATTGTGAAAAAAAGACAGCACCCACACACATACACGAGCAGGAAAAAAAGGAAATTGTTGGTTTAGTTGGTGGCTCTGACTTTTCGCGTTGTGTCTCTCGCTTTTTTTTCCCACAGTTCGATTTTCCAGGTTGTGTGTGTGGGTGGGTGCGCAGGGTAAAAATATCAAAAAATAATAAATGCGTTGCCCCATATGTGGGTGTAAGTGTGTGTGTGTGTGTGTGGGTGCAAGTGCACTTTGTCAGTTTTACCAGGAACTTCCTTGCCTTATATGTATGTATGTATATGTAAAGGATGCTGTTCGTCCCTTTCCCACCTGGATATGGCAGGAAAAGTTTTGCCTTCGTGCATATTGGTAATTTATTAGCATAAAATGCCAGCAGCGCGTAAATAATGCACAAACATTTTGTTGTTTTGCCAACATTTAGCTAACATTTTACTAACCCCTCCCAGGCTCCTGCATCCTGCAAAGGAATAGATTTTATTGGTTTTGCCTTGGCTTCCCACACGCACACTCACACACCAGTGAGTATAAAATTCATTTCCGCCACATTTCTACGTCGCTCACATGTCACCGGACCTGAAGGCGGCGCATAAGGAGCAGCAGCAGCAGGACCTGGTGGAGAAGGAGTTAGTTGGTGGACCAGGTCATGGCAGTCATTCCCTGCATTTTCTTTTTATTTTTTACACAGACTCCATTATAACCACCGCCACACAGATTGGGCAATACGGAGTTCCACATTTCCGTTAAGGGAGCGACGTTTTCATCGACTTCTCCGGCTGCAGAGTCCTTCCGGCTTTGAGCTCTGCAACCGGGGTTCAGGTCGAGTGCTTTCTTCTCGCCATTGACACATGACAAGTTTGTTTTTCTTCATCGCCAGGGATTATTAAGGGGTTAAAGTTGGTTATGATTTCCCCCACCAGTAAATATTTTTATAATTTAAGAGATTCCTAAGGACAAAGCCGGATTCTGACATTTGTATTTAGTATTTACATGTGTTTCTTTTGTTTATTGAAAATTTCTAGGAAATTCTTATAGATAGAGGTGAAGTTTTTGGTTTTATTATTCTTGGCTTTCAAATAATTAAATATTGAATCCCCTCAAAGAATAATAGATTTCTTAAGAATCTATAAAGAAAATTAATTTTCTCAAGAAGCAAAGACTATTTCTAGCCGTCACATTGCAGTCATCAGCTAATGCTGAGATTAAAGAAATATATGTACCATAGATATACCGATATATATATGGCAAATTCTCTGAACCGCAAAAGAAGCTCCTCTCAAGCTTACTTTGTGGCCATAAAGTGGGTCACGAGTCCTTCGTTAGATGGCCGCCCCAAAGATATTCGCCAGGATATGGGGGAAAGGTCTGTGGAAAATTCTAAGCTGAAATGAATTTCTCACAAAAAAAAAAAAAATTCAGCGACCCAATTCGCGTAGCAATTTTAGTTATTTTTGTTGTTAATCAGACAAATGATGGAGACAGACAGCGTCGACGACGGCCCTAATTCGGCGGCTGGTTGTACCTTTTGGCCATAAATAATTAGTCATTTGGCTGTGTGGCCCACTTACTAAACCATTTGCATGCTCGGAAAACTGGGGAAAACACACACATGAGCCTACTTAATGGCGCCAAATGCTGCTCGTTAAATGTTTCGCCGTTTGCGGTATGCGAATTGTTTTAATTGAAATGGAAAACGCGTAAATTGAAGTGAAATTCTTATGTATATGTGCCAGTTTGTTATTTGTTTTTCTATTTGCATTCAATTTCACTCTGCAACACACACACACAAACGCACACTCCAAATTGCAACGGACACTAAAAGTGGACAAAGGGAATGGGCGCCGCTGCTCCCCTGTTTCGGTTCTGTCCTTTGGCTGGCTGGCAACGAGCAAAGTGTTTATTAACTTTGGCTGTTTGATCCACTTTGGCCAGGCAGCAGCTGCCACCCCCCTCTAACCCCCTTCAATGGCTGTTGTCTGCTGCCAGGATCCGAGGATCCCAAGGATGTTTGCCATGTGGTGGCAGCTACCCACAAAAAGGGAGCACAAACGCACCAAATGAACGGAGCCAGGCAACTGAATGAATGCATGCTAAGGGGTAGGGATTGGGCAGGAGCAGGGACAGGGGGCACCGAGAGCGGATAATTCAAATGTAATTTACAAAAGCACTCGTTTGATTTGTTACTTGTGCCTCCGCCGCCCTCCTCCTGCCGCCGCTCATCGCCGTTGGCCGTTAGCTGCATCTGCATTCGCAGCCAGAACAGGACGAGCAGGAGCAGTATGAGCTGCTGGTGCTGGTGGTTCAGTAAATTAGTTGGTCCTGGCTGAAGCCAAAGAAGCGGGGGAGCTCCTGGCTAACAAGCCGAAACCCGAAAGACCAAACAAAAACACTAAAACCAATAAAAAACCAATGGAAATCCGGCCCTTGGGCTGATGAAAGTTTGGATACCCTTAGGGGCTATATGGGTAAGTTTAAATAAAGTTAGGAAATGCTCAAAGCACCAAAGAAAATCTACTAAACTAAACTCAACAGATAAAGAATATTTTTTATATTTAATTTAATGTGAATAGAGGCTTTCTTCGCTCTCCATTGAATCAAAAATTAGAAGAATAATAATCCTTATATGATATATAAAATATTAGAAAGAGTAAACTTCAAGTAGATATTATTTTTATTCTATTTCGAGCCTTTATACCCTCAACTAGAACCCTTCTGTGGAAGTTAGAGTAAAGCGGAGCTTCATCATTCCCTTTTAGGTGGAAGTCCTTCGAAAAAACAAATACTCACCCCAGGTTAGGTCCATCTTTGGCTTTCTATTATTTGAATTGAATTATCTAACTAATTGGATCGGGTCGGTGCTAACACTGAAACTCAACTAATTAGCCGCACACAAATTATAACCACATTTATGCGAAGATATACGCTGATATCCGAATGGCCAAAGTCATATCCTGAAGCCAGACCCGACACGCCCCGCCTTTAATTGCCAGAGGATTAAATTAATGCAAAGACAAATGCAGATTGTGGCTATATCAATGAGCAGTTTAACTTGTTTTAGTTGGCACATTAGTCTGGCCCCGGGATCCCTTGGCTCTCGCTAGGTTCCAGGAGCAAGTTAGCTAATCCTTTGGCCAAATGACACGTACAACAAATTAACTAAATTAATGGCATTTATTTGACTGAATAAAAGCGAAATGTGAGATAACTGCACCCAGACTCCAAAATACAGATTCTGTGATTGATGCTGGTGGGGGGCTTTGTGGGATTAAAGGTTCGGAGATAGTAATGGGAATTTTCAGTATACAAATATAATCTACAAATAAAAACATCTATCATATTGTTTGAACTATAGTTTCAAGTTCAAGTGAAGATATGTACTTTCTTCTTCCTTTGTTAGTTATTTATTTAAACTCTTATCTATCATTCGAGAATGTTGTAATTTTCTTATCTCCTTCAGTTTCCGTATAAATATCAATTTTGCATTTCCGGCGATTACTCTTTGTTACAAAAATTATATTTTTGGTGAAAGAGGCAAGTCTGAGGTCAGTTCATTTTGAAACTTTAACGGCTACTCATCGACAGCTCGCTCACAAGATGTGTACTGCTTTATTAAAACGCATTACGCTGTTCTCGTTTTACTGGGGTACCGTCACACCGTGGGTCTACAAACATGTTAATGTTCAAGAATTTACCTTGAACCCATTCAAAATATATCAGATGTTATTAGACCACTTCGAATTCTGCCTTTTCATCACGACCGGCTACCTAGTGTACCGCTTTATCACCCTGCGTTTATGGAACCTACTAAGCATCTGCTGCAGTGCCTATGAAGATCAGTTGAAAGAGGTAGTGGTACAAAAGTCAACAAATGTCACCCAAACAATACTCCAAGCAGTTCCAGTACGTCCAGCACCAGCACCTCCTAAAAGTGCCAGCCTATCGAATCTAGTCGAGCTAGGAGCAGCCAGGAATGGTAATGGCAACATGTTCCAGCCAGCTTCAAATACCCAGAAGAAAAATCCTGCCTTAGAAAAGCGAAGAAGTGTCAGCCAAAGCCATCTGCTGGCCCCAGCTCCCAAAATGTCAACCGCAAGGATGCATCCAGATTCAAGGAACCCCAAAGCGCCAAGCGCTTCCATGCACTCATTAACCCAGGTGCATAAAATCTCGGGATACATAGTAAATAAAACATAAATAATTTATTATTTAAACGGTAATTAAAAACTTAAAAATGGGAGCAAAATGTACATATTTGACAGTGAATTTAAAGACAGAATAAACGAGTTTTCATTTTTGTAATTAAATTTTATTTATAAATCAAAAATATCAATCTAATCATAAAAAATACATTAATTTGTGCTTAAAATTATTTGAACTAATTATTGATTAAAAAAGGTAAAAAAGCATCGGGCTGAGTTTGAAAAGATTTTTTGCTTTAATTTTTATTAAGTTAATAAATAAGAAATAAATTAAGAAATTCAAATTGTTGACTATTTTTAATAAATATAAATTTTTGAAATATTTTAAAAATTATTTTGTTGTGTTTTAATATTAATTAAAAGCAACTTTATTTCCAATAGAAATATACATTACTTTTGGCAAAAACTGGCTTTCTGGAAAACTAGGACCTCAAGAATTATAATTAATATTGATTATTTATATATTTTTCTTTTGCTTTAAAATAAACTAAAAATTAAGCGAATAGTTAATGTAATTAATTAAATTATTGTTTTGGCGGCAGTATTTTTATTACAAAAACTTTTGACAGCTTTTCGCCGTTTTTCTCGCTCGAGTCTGGTCACTCTGCTGCCACCAGCGACGGTCGAAAAAGAAGAAAGAAAACGATAATTACAATTAGCAACCAGAACCGCATTAAAAGCAGCTGCCAACATGGATGTGGAAAGCCCCGAGCACACGCGCGAGTTCGCCGAGGTGGACATCAACAACGGGGCAGCGTCGGCGTCCGAAGACGAGGAGGAGGAGGTGCCAGCACCCGGCAGCGTTACGCTGGGCAATGAGAGCAGCGATCGGGATCTGTTCGTTTCGGCCCTGAGTCCCAGCAGCATCGGAGATGTGCATGTAAGTAGCCCGCTTGGCTGGATGAGCTCAATCACAACAGGATGCTTATTCAATTAGCTCTAATTTCGGGGCGGCGCTCGCGCTTTATCAGCTGCGTCGTCGACTGTTGCTTTCGCTTTGTTTGGCTTTCGGGCGGCGACGTCACGAGTGCCGCCCCCCCAAGCCAGCGGAGAACCTTGTTGCTTATCTATTTAAGCTGAACTTTCTCTCTCCCCTTTTTCCACCCAGCCACTGCAGGAGGTACTTACCGACGATGGCGACTACTTCATCAGCATTGTAGTGTCTGACCCGCAGAAAGTTGGCGACGGAATGGGCTCCTATTTGGCGTACAAGTGAGTCATCATTTTGGTCATTCTTATCATAGAGCAAGCATATTATTGACACTGTTCGTTCGGCTTATCGCGACCGATTTTAGGGTTACGACTAAGACGAATATCCCCAAGTTCAAGCGGACAGAGTTCAGCTCGATGCGTCGCTTCAGCGATTTCTTGGGCATACACGACCTGCTGGTGGGCAAGTACATGCGGCTGGGCCGCATCATTCCCCCGGCACCGTCCAAGAACATCATTGGCAGCACAAAGGTGAAGATTAGCCCCCAGCAGAGCGAACCGGGCACACCGATGAACCAGGAGTGGGTTGAGATTCGACGAGCAGCTCTGGAGCGATTTGTGCACCGCACTGCCCAGCATCCGGTTTTGCGCGTTGACCTGGACTTTATGAACTTCCTGGAGAGCGACCAGGAGCTGCCGCGCTCGGTAAATACCTCCGCTCTGAGCGGAGCCGGCGTGATCCGGTTGTTTAACAAAGTGGGTGAGACCGTGAATAAGATAACCTACAAGATGGATGAGAACGATCCCTGGTTCGACGACAAGATCACCGAAGTGGAGAGCCTCGATGCCAATCTGCAGAAGCTGCACAATGCTATGAAATCACTGGTCACCTCACGGCGAGAGCTATCGTTGCTGACGGGTCTGGTGGCCAAGTCGGCGGCCATGCTAAGCACTTGTGAGGAGCACACAGGTCTGTCGCGGGCGCTCTCTAACCTGGCGGATGTGGAGGAGAAGATCGAGCTGCTGCGCTCCGAGCAGGCCAACTCGGACTTTTTCATTTTGGCAGAGTTCATCAAGGACTACCTGGGCCTGTTTGGAGCCATCAAGTGCATTTTCCACGAGCGCGTCAAGGCCTTCCAGAACTGGCAGTACGCACAGATGCAGCTGTCTAAGCGGCGTGAGAATCGAGGACGCTTTGAGCTGGCCAACAGGGCGGACAAGCTGGACCAGGCTCAGCAGGAAGTGGACGAGGTGAGTTTTAATCACAAGAATAGCTCTCTGACTTGGTGTTAATTCCACAATTCCTAAACTCCAGTGGCAGGGCAAGGTGCAGCGCTGTCAGCAGCAGTTCGACGACATTTCGGCGGAAATAAAGCGTGAAATGGAGCGGTTTGAATTGACCAGAGTGAAAGACTTTAAGGTGAACATCATCAAGTACATAGAAGACCAAATGGCGCATCAGCAACAGGTGCGTACACATATTTGCCCATACATACGCCAAAGCGGTTCAATGAACGCCTCTCTCTCGCTCTTATTTCAGATCGTCAGCTACTGGGAGGCATTTGCCCCGTTTGCCCGCGAAATCGTTTAACTTTAGCTTCAGCAAGCAGATTCTCAATGCATTTCCAGAAACTTTTCAAACAGCTATGCGCGCTAAGAAACTTATTATTCAGCGGGACCAAATTCGTTCTTGATCTACAGATTTGGAGCTACAAAATGTATTGCCTTTAGCACTTATCTTGCAATTGCCGCCACTGCTCGTATTTCCATAAAGAACTTGATCTTTAATTCCCCTCTCTCTCCCCCTCGAGCATAGAAAAATGTTCAACTTTATCGCTGCATTCACACAAGCGCAGCGTAAATCTCCTTATTCCACACTAAACTCAGTAATTATTATCAAAGCTCGTATACATTCACAGAAAGCTGAACGATCGTGGCTGCATATTCTCATTCTAAGCATTATATATTCGGTATTATCTAAATCGCGGCAATGTGGTTCTCATAGATGTATGAAACAGAAGACTCATTGGCCATTTCCAAATTGAAGTTTATACCCATTATTCGTGATTACTGTTGGCATATATTTATGTATTTATATATATATATATATTCCTATTAAACATTTTGTATCATGACAAACGAGAGCATTTCAACAATAAATTTGTAAATATGTATAGTTGTAAATAGTTGTACATAGTTTGTTTTTTATAAAATTTGAACTTTTGAAGAGATTGAAATTAAATGGACCTAGCCGATGCAATTGATTTAAATATCACCCGTTTCTAAAAATGTATCGCAGTCATTGCTTTTATTTATATAATATTTTTATATGCGTTTTTTTTTAAATATAAATACTTTTAAACTTTCTATGGAAAACTCCATATGGATTTTCAAATTACGATTTAAGTGTTACCAACGCCGCGTAGGGAAAGTGTGGCAAGCCTTTTCAATAAAATTACCTCCAAAAAATAAGTGTTTAGTCATTTGTCGTCCAAATCGGGCTTGTTCTCGAAGTTTTCCAATTATTCAGGGAATAAAAGAAGCCTTAATCTTTTGGTCGAGCTCAATCCCAAGACAACAGCAACCAGACAAGTACACACCATGGAGTTTCCACATCTAGGCCAGCACTGCAGCGAGCCCACCTGTAACAGGCTGGGTAAGACGCAAAAAAAGCGAGATTTCGCAACCAGGAAGCAAACATCAACTAATTGAATTAATATTTCGCCTATTTAGATTTTCTGCCCGTGAAGTGCGACTCGTGCGACAAGGTCTTCTGCGCCTCCCACTACAACTACGAGCGCCACAACTGCCCCGGAGCGTACAAGAAGAACGTCCAGGTTCCCATCTGTCCGCTCTGCCGTGAACCCGTGCCCACACCGCCCGGAGTGGAGCCCGATGTCACCGTGGGCCAGCACATCGATCAGCAGTGCAAGTCGGAGAGCAAGAAGATATACACGAATCGTTGCCATGCCAAGGGCTGCAAGCGCAAGGAGCTCATCCCGGTGAAGTGCTCAGCATGCCATTTGAATTTCTGCCTACGTCATCGCCATTCGAGCGACCACGACTGCCAACCAGCGAGTAACCCAGCCCCAGCTGCATCATCCAGCAGCGGAGGGTGGCAGTCTATTTTTAAGTCCTCGGACACACGCTCTATGGCTGCCCAGGCGGCGGAGAAACGCAGACAGAACAAACCGACAGCGAGCAATGTTGGTACCTCGAACCCCCGACCGAGAGCCGCAGCAGCAGCCACAGTGCAGGCCACACAAGTACAAACGATTCAGGGAAATATGGTAGGCTTCTTTAGAGTCTAGTCTGTTCTAGAAATATCTAATAAATATCATTTATTGCAGAGCGAAGACGAAGCCCTGGCTCGCGCCCTCGCCTTATCAATCATGGAACAGGATGACGCAGCGGAACGCACCCGCCAGCAGCAGCCCCAAAGCCAAAACAACGCCCAACAGGTGACTGTGGGCGGCAGCCAGCAGGGAAATGCCAAGGACAAGTGCCTGCTGTCCTAGTTCACAAAATCTGCCACCTCAACCTCGACATATCCATCACTTGACCAACTACTAGCTCTTAGTTAAACAAAAGAAAAGCGAGCATTCTGTTATTTGTAATATTTTGTTGGTAATTTATCTTGACTTCGTCACATTCTACGTGTTTTAGCAAAAATAAATCAATGTTAAGTCTACATTTTTGGAAAGAATTTATAGCGAGCTGTATTCCACACGGCTGATCTTCGTTACAGATATAAGGAAACGATCTCTAGGTGCTTAAATATGTTACATAAATAGATACACGTACAAGGTTATAGGGGGGGATACATTGCAAATTACTCCGAAATGGCCTGGCTCGGTGCGGGCACCTCTATCTTCTTCTCCTCCGCTATCTTGTCTGCTGCTGGGCCTTCCGCAGGCACCACTTCTATCGGGGCTTCCTCGGTTTCCACCAGTTGTGACTTATTTGAGAGCTGAGTGCTAAGCTTTCTGCTCGCCGTGGTTGCTCCATCCGCCGAGGACGACGTGCTGATTTTCCTGGCAGCCGCTGCAAAGCTAGCCACTCCCTCGGCGGCCAAAATACTGGCGCTGGAAAGCAATATGGACACTTGCTCGGCCGATGGACAACTCGTAATGATCATATCATCGGTGGAGTAACCATTCGTGGTCAGCAGTTGCTCCAGCTTCACAAAGGACTGAATGATGTTGTTCTGAAAGGGACAAATTAAGGATAAAACTAGTGTCAACAGAAACCCTTGAATACCTACTCTAATAGGTCGAAAGATAATGAATTCCGTATCACGATTGCTTAGATATAGTTGCATTGCACGCTGGAGAACTGCCAGCTTGGCCTTAATCAGGCGCTGCGTCTCCTGGATAATGCTGCTTATTTGCTGTGGACTGGCCCAGGGGCTTTGCCTTAAAACGTAGCTGGGCTTTGTGGATTCCGGCGACTGCGTTGCTTGCGCCAACAGAGACTGTGCCTTGTCCAGGAATGTTACCAGCGGACCCACCAGCATGTGCACCGCATCCTTGATGTACCGATCGCACACTGTCTTCAGTTGACGGTCCACTTCCTTACGCGAGTCCAGTAAGTGCTCCTTGATCTGCGGTGTGCCTTCCAAAAGGAACTCCAGCAGGGCATTGTTGCTGCCCATGGAGAAGAGCTGCTTGCGCTTCTGCAGCAGCCCAAAGGCAGCTGTTTTGACCTTGCTGAAGTCCAGAGACGTCTCCTTCACCGTAAAGTCCACACGGAATGGGGCAATCTGTTCCCTTAGTATAAGTAGATGCTTAATCTCGAACAGTTCCCCATCGATGGGCGTCTTGGAGGCAGCAATCTTTCCAGCCGCATGCGAAACACTCTGGATACACAGCTTAAGAGCTTCCTGCGAGAGTCCCTGAAAAATAGGCCGATCTACGCAGCGATACAGCCGAGAGAGACAGACCAGGGTACGGCGTACCGTTGGATACCACATGCCATGCAGGTCAGCGGGGGAATCTATGGGAAGGTTATTAGTATTTGTTTTTTTTTTTTAGTTTCCTTTTTTTTTGAGAACTCACTCATCTGCTTGACCCTGTAGGCCGTGTCCACGCTTTCCGTTTCCACGACACTCGATACGCTGGATATCATGGACCCGCGTGAATCAGAGCGTCGCAAGGGAGCAGGATCTTGTAGGGACAAGGCAATGCTCTGCAAGAAAGTGAAGGACAAATTAATCATCAAAAAGAGGAAAGCTTTAAGAACTCCCAAATACCTCCATCATTTCCAACTTCTCGGGATAGGCCAGGTCTCCAGATGAGGGATTAAAGTTCTGAATATCTGATTGCAGATACAAGTGGGCCCGGAAAACCAATCGCTCCTGCACATCCTGGAGCAGTTGGTGTGCAATAGTGGCAAAGGCCTCCAAGGCGGCAGCTGCTCAAAGAAACCGTATTATAATTGCTATCTTCAATAACAAAAATATGATATTCAACATACGATTCTGCTGGACATGCTCCTCCAGCATTTCTATACGCAATATCGAGCAAATCTCTGCCAGCGTTTCCAGGTGATTAATGTGAATGATAAAGGGCCGCATTGTGTCGTAAAGTATAGTGCACAATCCCTCCAAATAAACTCTGGATTTTTAAAATGAAGTTAATGCCGAAACAGTGCCCATGTCTAGGGATAAACTCACGTTAGATGTGGAGCACCTGTGCTGAAGAACTGGTAGAACAGACGTTGCTCGTCCTGGCACACATGGACGAGAAACGCACAGGCACTGCGTGTGAGCGAGCAATGATCGCCTTTGTGCGCAACCTTCACGTTTTGTATGGAAAGATTCACAGCCGGCGACATCACACTCGCCCGCTGAGCCAGATAGTGCTGCTGCAGATCCCCCATTAGCTGGCCATACTCGTTGCTGTGCTCTGCCCGGGATTCTATCAACTGGGCCACTCGTTTCACCTTTGCCGCAGCGGTTTGATACTTGCCGTAGTACAAGGCAAAGGCGGCATCTGGAGCCTCTGGCAGATTGTTCTTGGGATGCAGGGTGGCCTCGGTGGCCTGATTGATCACACTGGTCACATAGTTGCGCACCAGTCCCGAGGCCTTGGCCAGGCACTGCTTGTATTTCACATTATAGGCGGCAGCGTCTTTGAATTTGGGCTGAAAGTAGAGCTAATTTAGATATGAACAAGCAAAGATAAGGGAAACCACGTACGTTCTCCTCGATGTACCTCAGGCAGTCGTCTATCTTATTGAGGCACTCCCGGAAGGCTTCACTGGCCACCGACAGCGTGGGACTCTGCAACCGCTGGTTCAGCAGCTCCACCTGGCTGAAGTAGTGCAGCCGTCGTTGGATCTCGTTACTCAGCTCCTGGAGCTTCTCCTGCTCGTCGATCAGCTGTTCGCTGGCCGTATTCAAAGCACTCGTCTTCTGCGACACGAAGTCATACTCGTCGCAGAGGGCGCCCAGCCGCTCCATGGCCCCTGCGATCTGGCCAAGCATGTGCGAGCATTCTGCCTTGCGCTGCTCCAGCTGCTGCAGGTATTTGTGGTAATCGGCATCGCCACGCTGCTCGATCTCGGCGCTGACGTCAGCGAACCAGAGCAGGAAGTCATTGGTGTTATGCAGCCCATCCGCGGGCAGTTGGATGTCCTCCCCGCTGCTCTGCGGAGGAGACGTGGACTCCGGACCCACATTCGTTGTGGTGGGTGTGGTGGTAGGGGCGGCCTGTAAGGGAATTGGAAACAAATTACTTGGCAAGCTGCGGGTATGGGAGACATATTCACATACCGATGGCCCACTGTCACGCCACAGACTGGTGAGGACATCCAAGTGCTCCTCCTGCTGGACACTTAGCGCCGCCAACGGGTCCGTTTTGGACTCCCACTGCATCAGGCGATTGCGAATTTTGCGCAAGTTCTCGTTCTCGCTCTGTGCCGCGGCGACGTCATCCCTGGTGGCCAAAACTCGGTCGGGTTGCATTTTTTCCGGAATAATTATGGCGAATTATCTGAAAAGAACAACTGCAACGTAAACAAGTTTGATCAGCTGGCGGGGAGAGTGGCTGCCGCTCCTGCCAGCCCGAACGGGCAGTCCAAAATGTTGGTCACATTCAAATTGGGTTTTGTTTTTCAAAGTTTTAAATATATTATCCTTGAAGTGATAAAAATTATACTACAGTTACCTAGGGGGCCAATGGGTTGCATTTTGTCCTGTAGATTCAGCGAAATCCTTAAAAAGATAACCACATTTTTAATAGTTTAACCACACTGAGCAATATCAAGTGTTTACCAGCACTGGCCACCTCGAAAAGTTTATTTTGCTTTGCTGAATTTCGAGAAACTTTTACGCGTTAAATAAAGGTCACCATGGCCCCACAGCCGGTGGTAACGGGCTTGTCCCCAAAAGAGGGTCCTCCTGGCACCCGAGTCATCATACGCGGCGAGTTCCTGGGCACCCGAGTGCAGGATTTAATTGGTAGGCGTAGTCTTCAAACACCGCCTTCGTCATCGCAACCTTTTTTAATGTTCTTGCATTTCAGGCCTGAAGATCTGCGGCTCCGACTGCCTGCTGTCCGCGGAGTGGAAGTCGCCCAACAAGATCATAGCACGCACGGGCCCAGCGAAGGGCAAAGGCGACATCATAGTGACCACTTTGAGCGGCGGAGTGGGCACATCCACGGTGCAGTTCCGGGCCTATCATGAGACTATCGGACCGCTGAAGGAGTCGGCAGTGTGGATCGAGGAGTCGCCATCGCAGAACTTTGCCTGGGGACGACGCACCTTGGCCCAATCGGGCCTGACGCAGGAGGATCCGCTGGGCCTGTCCATTGAGGGCAACGAGCAAAAGATACCAGAGGACTTGCGGGATCTATTTCCCGACGCCTGCGGCGATCTGTCGCAAGAGCACTTTTCGCCATCCTGGTTCCTGCTGGAGAATCATCTGGCCACATCGTTCGAGGATCTCAAGGCAGGCCTGGCATACCTAAAGCGCAAGGTGGAGAGTCAGAAGGAGGGACAACTGTCGTTCCTGAAGTCCAATGCGGGATCTGTCATCGATCAGCTGGACACGCTGATGAACATCAGGGACAAGCTGCAAGAGGATGTCAAGCTGCACGGAAATGAACAACTTAACGTTCTAGAGGCATCCATAGAGAGTGAGTTGGCGTATTTCTGGTGGGAATAAGGTTCTAAGGCATTTGTTTCCTTTCCAGACTCCATCAGCGAGTCACAGAAAATATTTACGGATGTGCTCGTGCGCAAGGAGAAGGCGGACTCCACGCGTTCTGTGCTGTTTGCTCTGTCGCGTCACAAGTTCCTTTTCTGCCTGCCCAACACGGTGGATCGTCGGGCCAAGACAGGCGACTACGACATTGTGGTCAACGATTATTCCCGCGCCAAGAATCTCTTTGGCAAGACGGAAATCCCCATCTTCCGCAAGGTGCTCGAAGAGGTGGACCAACGCATACTATCGATTAGGAAGCAGCTGCACGAGAAGGTGGTGAAGATGCCGCAGAGCGTGGAGCAGCAAAAGAAGTTGATCAAAGCCCTGACCAGCCTGGAGCTGCAGCAGAGTGGCACGCCCATTGGCGACAAGCTGCGGAATATTGATCCCGCCTGGGATGCCATCGAGGCCAGAGCCAAGTATTTGGAGGCCACCTTCCGGCAGACATTCGAACAGCACGCCAGCAAGGATTCGCCAGGCGCGCAGGAAAAGTCCAAGAACAGAGATCCCAGTCAGACGCCCAGCCGAGTGAACTTTTGCGAGGAACTGTGCGACATTGCCGCCTCCCAGCTGCCTGACTTGTGGCGCCTGGGTCAGCTGTACTTCACCGGGGAGCTGCGCGGCCCTCATGATCCCAAGCCGGGCGACTTCAAGAGAATGGTGCTGACCGCCATTGAAAAGTTCTGTGTTTACTTGCGTTTGGCCATCCTAATTGCTGCGGATCAGCGGGCCCTGCGTCAGACTAGTGGCCTCTCCTGGCCAATTGGCTCTGCCTCGGCCACGCATCAGTTCTTGCCCTGGATTCCGCAATGTCTGCGCTACACGAGGATCGCCTATGCCTCGCTCATCAGTCTGGATCTGCCCTCGGAGGCACTGGATATCATTCAGAAACTTATTGACGAGGTGCGTCTCTTCTGCTTCTCGATCATCTTCAAGCGAGCCACGGATCGCTGCAAGAAGCTGGGCACCCACGAGACCTGGGAGCTGGGCGTGGAGGAATATCCAGGCGCCACTCTTCTGCCGGCCGCACTAGAGGCACTCCTCATTGAAACGCTGGATGAAGTACAGACGGTTTGCATGCAGCCGGAGGCCCGTGAGGGCAATCTACTGGAGCCGCAGTCGGATGGCCAGCGAGAAGTGACGCAGCGCCTGCAGGAATTCCTTTCCGCCTTCAGCGGTGTCATCGAAGAGCTGGCCTTTCACTCCCACGACGAGGAGACGCCCACGCACAATGTCTCGCAGTTGCTGGGATTCCCAAACGCCCAGCAGCCTGATTCAGTGGCTGGGAGTGGAGGAGTAGGCGGTGGCGCGACAGCTGTCACCTGGGAGCAGCGCATGCTCTGCTGCCTGGCCAACTATGCGTATTGCAACAAGAGCTTCTTCCAGCACGTCGGTGAGATCTTCATTCGCTACGGCTACCCACTGCCCACGCTGGCCATCGAAACGGCCAGGTATACGGTGAACCAGCTGTTCACAAACCTGCTGGAGGAGTATGTGGAGCACAAGGGCGACCCGCTGGTAGGAACCATCGAGCCCTCCATGTACCTGGGTCGCTTCCAGTGGGATCACGAGATGGAGATCGGTCAGCTGCGGCCATACGCCCACGAATGCTGCGACAATCTCGTTGGTGTCTACTCCGAGATCTACAGCATATCGCCGGCTCTGCTGCGGCCGATCCTCGAGTCGATTGTGCAGACCATATCCGAGGAGCTCGCCCGCCTGATGAGCTGTGTCCAGCAGTTTAGCTTTACGGGAGCGATTCAGGCGCATGTGGACATCCGCCTGCTGCGGGACGCCCTGGAGGGATATGTGAATGAGACGGCCAAGTAAGTGATAACTTTTGAGTTATTAAGAAGGGTTAAAAAACTCTATTCTCCCCTAGGAACTATTTCATGGAGGCCCTGGAGGCCATAAATCCCCCCTTGAGTGGCGAGCAGAAGCGCAAAGCGGACGAGATCCTGGAGCGGGTAAAGCGGAATATGCGGCTGCAGCTGCTCTGTTTCGGCGTCAAGGATCCATAGGCACATTCCACTGCCAACTGTTAGATAGATAGCCTTAACGATAATAGCTTGTGATGACTCCCGATCTTCTGGGATAAAGATAAACCTTTATTGCAAACACTTTCTCTCTTCTGTACTCCAGCCTAGAATCCCAACAACTTCGGGTCGAAGGTAAAGTTGCTGCCCTCCTTCTCGTACTTCTGAGCCATCAGCTTGATGACCTGCTCCACATCGATGGCATTGAACTTCTCCTGCACACGTTGCTTGATCGGGTTCTCGATGGCGTCCATGATCTGGTAGCGCAACAGATTGGGTATCACGTTCACCAGGAACTCCATGATGTAGTCCAAAGTGCCAGCTCCGTCGCAACGCACCTGGATGTTGCCCATGTCGAACTGCAGATCGGTGACCTGTGCCCGCTTGCGCGTGTCCATGGACTGGCTTATGCCGATGGTGGCACGGATGTGCTGCACGGTGAACTGGACATGTCCCACGCGAGTCATCATGCCCAGGCCCACCTCCCACTGGCCGGCGCCGGTTATCTGCTGAGTGCCCAGCTGCAGGTGCACCGACACTGTCTTGTTGGCCATGCCGGCGGTGATGTTGCCAACGCGATAGAAGCTCGAGACTCCATTGATCCATGTGTGGGCCAGCTGGACACTGAACACGCCCATCGTACGATTCATATCGGGCAAGTGATACGGGTCGTAACCCTTCTCCCGCACTATCTTTCGGCCCATGGCGATGGCGCTGTCCAGCGGTGTGATAGAGTTGGGCAGCTTCCGGTCACCCAGCGACGTCTGGATCATATTGGCGATCTCCAGGCGCATTTTCTTCTCCGCCTCCTGAAGCATGAACGGCTTCATGGCGTCAAAGACTAGATTTGGGGCAGAGTTAACCACGCTCTGGAAAACTGAGCCCAGGAAACCAAGGTTCTGGAAGTCCATGGCCATGTCGGCAAAGGTAATGTCGATCTTAACGCGATCCGTGTCCAAGTGGCCGTCGCGTGCAACCGCCAAGAAGGCCGTTGCCTCCGCATAGACTTTTCGCAGGAGCACGGTGAAGGGTCCCTTGGTCTTTGAAAAGAAGGAGGCGAGCTCATAATTTCCCTTGCACAGCATCTCATCCAATTGAAGGCCACCATTGATCTGTGGGGAATAATTTAATTTAAATTTACCATAAAAAGTACATATTTAGCCTCTAGCTGACTCACCTTCAGCTCCTTCAAGTCTAGGTTCAGTTTATCGATGCGGAACTTGGACAAACCGTGAGCTCTCACTTCCTTCATCACCAACGTGCCCATTCCCAGGCTCTTCTTAACATCGGGCACCTCCATGGGATCGGGAATTGGGACACCGGGCAGGCCCGTTGGATCCTCCTGCTGGAAATGCTCCAGCATGGCTTCAACCTGCGCAGCAATGCGAACCTTGCTGGCTTCAATGTTATCTGCGTCATCGCCCGCTTCCTGCTCGACGGCGGCTGCTCAAAGGTCGTGAGTGAAATTTCCGTTTAAGGGCTTACAATTTGATCGTATCTCCTCCCACTTACCTCCGACAGTGTCCTGGGCATGGGCGAGGTGGCAGCAACTGGCCAGCATTCCCACGAGTAATATCATTATCAGCGGCTTCATCTTGCCTGCGCTTAGGTTGAACTTCTGCTTATCTGTGTGGCAAAAACAAGGGGAACGGAACGCACCAGCCTCTCCGCTATGGATTCTGGGAACTCAGCTCTCGACTCGGGACAAACACGCACTGAGGACCGACAACTACCGCCGTCGCGTTAATCAAGAGATAATGATGAGCAAGCAACAGCAGGCGACGGCGGCGGCGATTCGTGGCTTATCTAAGGGCGACTAGTCTCGTGGAGCCGCTGATTAAACTCGGAATTGAGAATGAATGAGTGACTTCACTTGAGCTAAGATACTCCCGGATTTTATTTCGTTTGCAAATAACTCATGGCTGAAACGCTGGTGTTCCAGAGGCCTCGAAACGGAAATCGTAATATTTCTTTGGATTTTAAAATTAAAATAATTATAACAACTTTACCGACTCTATGAAAATAAGTTTTTTAGATACTTTTTGTTATTGTTTTATTATTTTATAAATCATTTCAGACTTCCAAAAACCAAAACCCCCACTAAAAATCGTTTGAAATACATTTGGAATATCAATGCATATATTTATGTATATTTTTTTACATATTTTATATTGTTGCCTATATTAATATATGGCTTTGTTTTTTATTTTACCTTATAAAAGGTTCACGTGCTCAAAAAAAATGTTCATGCTCAAAAAAAGTTTCTTAACCTATTCAAAAAAATTGTCTTAGCCTAAAGGAGATGTCTGTTTTTTTTTTTTGTATCTCACAGTAACCGCATTCTGAGCAAAGCATTCAAAGATTTCCTTACATTTCGTTGTTCGTTAAACGAGAAAGAGGAAAAAAGAAATAGGTATGACTATTGCTTTGCCCTTTTTTAAGCTTATAAATAGAGTTTTCGCCTGCGGCAGCTGAAGAAATTGCTTTACATAGTCAGTATGTAACCTTCCTTGCTTAATTCTACACGACTAATTGCTTAAGATTTCCGTTTTGGAGGAAACATTGGCTTGGTGTTTACAAAAAGTCTGGAAAATCCTCATGCAGAATGCCCCTAAAAGATATTTGGGAGTTGATTTGTGAGTTGGTTGAGTACAAACGAACTACATAGTTGAAAATAAATACATTACATGTACAAAGAAAAAAATAAACAGAAATCGCCATACATTTAAAATGATTTAAAGAAAGGTGTCAAAAAATATGATTTAACATATTTAAAGGCTCCTGGTTCCAAGGCTTTACATTTCTTAGCACACTCTGGACAGTTTTCCTCTATCAAATTCAAATCTACAGCGTTTTCTGTGTATAAAATAAGAGTATCTGAAAAAGCTTGACTAGTTATGCAGGCTCCCCAAGTCTTGAATAGTAAGACTATCCAAAACTTTAGGAATCTGGACACACACGAGTCAAAGATACTAAATACCCTTGAAGGGTATTCTCCAATCATCACAAAATAAACAAATACAAATACAGAAAAAAAAGGAAGAAAATAAAAACTTAGGATGGAGACACAACATCTATGCATGAATCGCCGTGCTTACAAATCATCCGAGCCCGACATGATCTCCTCGAACAGCGAGTGAGCATTGTCAGTGGCTGACAACCTGACGCCAGCGGCAGAATTGCTCGTGGATCCGCCACTGACAAGCTCGTCCACCGTATCAAGGGCCGAAAAGTTGGCCATTCCTCGCCTTGTTCGACAGCCAGTCCTGAACTTCTTTGGCGGTGGCTCAATTACTTCTCTTTCCGGTGCTGGAGGAGGTGGTGGAGGTGGCGATGGTGCTGATGGCGGGGCTGGAGTTGTACTAGCCGGTAGTGTCGGCGGCATTATGTAGGCATATTGAGGAATGGAGCTGTTGCCATCGTTGTTCTGCAGCTGAACACGTACGAAGCCAACAGTTTCCGGGTCAACGGCTTTGCTGCCCTGGAAGATGTTGAAGCCTGCAAAGGGTGATGCCTTAGAAAAGAACCAATACTCGCGTAAGTGTATGCGAACTTACCCTGGTACTCGCCGTTCTCGTTTTGGACCAGCACCAACGGATGCTGTGATTGCTGTAGATTGCTAAGCGGCACCAGGCTAACGCCGTCACTGGCTGGGGGAGCAGCAGGTTCTGGAGATGATTTGGCACTCTCCACCACTTGCGGAGCAGGCATTGCCTCCTTCTGTTCGCTGTCCTTTTCTTCATCGCTCTTTATCGCTTCCTCCTCATCCTCGTCATCACTCTCGATGAAGTCGACTTTGTGGGGATTTTTGCAGCTAACGCAATTGCAGCCGGAGCAACTATTGCCGTTCTTGTAGCAGGGGCAGCGAGAGGTGCGGCAGGTTGTGAGAGGATTGGCCGTTTTGGCGATACCGCAACGGCACTTTGACTTTGGTGGCCTCTCCTTCTTGTTGTCCTTGCCACGAACTCGGCGGAAGGCACTCTTCGCAGACTGCAGCTTCGTCGCCGGCTCCGCTTTAATTTCAGCTTCGATTTTCTCAACTGGAATCTTGGGACTGCGTGCTCTCTTGCGTGTAACTGGGCCTTCGGGGCTGGCCGCCTGATCTTGTGGCTCCTCCTCCTTGACCTCCTCAGCTTTCGGGATCTTCTCCACTTTTACCTCGTGCCCCTCCGGTTCATGATCTTCCTTAAATTGATCTAGTTTCCTCTTGCCGCTTTGCATCTTCACTGATTCCTTGGACTCCTTTGTCCCGGACAGCACAGCTAATTTCTCAGACTCCTCCTTAACGGATGCCACAGCCAACTCCTCGGATTTCTCTTTGACGGAGAGCACAGCCAGCTCCTCGGGCTCCTCTGTGACGGACAGCAGAGCCAACTGCTCAGGCTCCTCCAGCTCCTCTGTGGTGGAAAGCACGGCCAACCGTTCGGGCTCCTCTGCGACGGCCACAACATTTAGGGAGAGGCTTTCCTCGTTTTCCTCGAGGTCTTGTAGAACGGCCAAATGCGGGGCTTCCGCCTCCTCCTCCCCCTTTACGGGCTCCTCAATGGCTGTGAGCACAGCCGTTTGTGAAGAGTCTCCGATTTGCACCACCTGACCAATGTGTAGCTCTTGGCCATCGAACGGCGTGGATGCTCCCGCTGGCATAAGGTAGGAGACTGCAAAGTTTGTGTTGTTGCTCGGGAAGCTGGAGACCGAAACGGCCTCGGAGAGATCCACTTGACCGGTCCACGCCTGCTCCATAAAGCCGGACTCCGTGGTGTCTGTAGTGCCGCTGGTGAAGATAAGCTGCGCCGACGGCGCCTGCAGGCCCATCCGCGAGCCCGTTGGCAGCAGGGGCAGCGGAGAGAAGTGACCTTGCTCGGCTGTGGCCGCCGCCTCCAGTTCCATGTCGCTGATGGACAGCTGCTGATGATGCTCGGGCAGGTGCTGCTCGTACGGTATCTCCGGTGTGGTAGCTGCCGTAGTGGGTGGTGTCTCGGCGGGCAGCGAGGAAGGCAAGCCCTTAAGGAACGGCAGATCCGGCTGCGGCATGAAGGTATCACGCATGTCGTCGTAATTGGATCCCTCGCGAATGAACTCCTGGGTGCTCTTTGGCGGCAGCTTTATGCGCGGCAGCAGCTCCAGCTCCCTTGCTCCCACCTGGGGACGCAGTCCCGCCAACTGGGCGTACAGCGAGGATTGCAGCAGGTGGACGCATAGAGTCTTGTAGCAGAGCAACTGCAGGGCCATCATTCGGTTCTCCTCGTAGGTTTTGAAGTCGGAACACCCCTCGCACTGCGGGCAGCTGGGAAAGAGGCGCTTCTTGCCCCGCAGGCACAGCCGGCACACATTGTGCTGGCAACGCTTCCCCTTGGGCGAGTACGGGTCCATCAGCAGCTGGCAGCACACAACGCAGGAGAGCAGGCGGCGCAGCTCTCCGATTTCCGAGTTTAGCTCATCCACGCGGCGCTTAGAAAGGTTCGAGGCGGAGCGCAGGGAGATCCGTGTCACCTTCAGGTAGACGGACTGTGCCAGCATCGTGTCTATTATATGTTTATGTCTGGGACTGTACCAATCTCGGGTGTTTGTTTACCACCCACAGAGGGCGGAGACTCCGCTGGCCCGGGCTCCTGGCCGCAGACCACGCAGCAGTGCAGATGCTGCTCCTCGCTGGCTTCCCTGGCTGCTCCCCGCAATCGACCGGCAATTCTTGGCGTTCAGATTCAACAGCACATGCTAGGTTTTCGCGATTATTCTCTTCGTTTTCACAATAAATTGACTTTTCACAAGACGCTCTTTGTGTTTCACTTTTCCGTTGATGCTAAGGCTTAAAACTACTTTTCACGTGCAAAAAAAAAAAAAAATAAAGTTGGTTTATAACTATGTTTGGTCTCAAGTCATTGTTAATACTTTAAATCACTTAAATGTTTAACAATTATTAAGACAAAAAAAAAAAAAAAATTACCCAAGCAACAACGGTGGTGAAGCAGAGCGAGTGTGTGAGATGGGAGGGCGCCGATAGCCACGTATAGGTCATCGCGATATTTGCCAGGATGTGCAATCGATATCTATTGATAGCTCAATTTTTAAAGGTTTTACATTTAGAAAAATAACTATGAAGTCGTAATGTGCGTTAGCGTCGAAACGGAACGGTGGGAAAATTGAACACGTCGAAATTTTTGTATTTTATTTATACTTTATACTTTAACAGAAAACTTTAAAATATGGAAAGTACCTGAACAGAAAATTTACAATTTTATGATAATAAAATCTTTTCAGGAGAAGTTATATTTGAGATTCACTGTATCATATTTATCGATATTAATATGGGTGCACATTTTAAATAGTACAGTAAAATCTGGATACGGAAAATATTTGAATTTATAAATTTACATATAAATTTTGTAGATAATTATAAAATCTTTCTTCCCGGCATAAATACCTTTTGAATATGGTTCTTCGTCGGCCAGAAAATACTTTTCTTCACTTTGTTGACTTAGATTTGATGCGAATTATTATCAAGACCAATTTACAAGGCCTAATCAAAGTTTAATCAAATCAGCAAGAGTTAGCGATAAGCAAAGGAAAACCCAACTCAACTCTTTTTCTTATCCTGCACTGAGTTCTTGGCTAGCCAGTGCCAAGATGTTGCTCGACCGCGCCAAGTGCAGTGCCTCTCCGATCGGGGGCTCAAATAATCCCGCTCTGTGGACATCAATACTGCTGCTCGGTAACGTACATATTTGAATTCCCTACTCTGAGCGCGCCGCATTACATTCATTTGCTTTTCTGTCATTTCCTTTCTCCTCTCGGCGTCTGCGCTTTGCGTGTCTTTTTCGCTGGGAATTATTATTATTGCAGTTCATTTGCAGCATTCGGTGAAAGTGGAAGTGCATCTCATTTAAATAACAATTCCCACTCGCTCACACACATCCATTCACACACTCACTCATTAAACGCTAAAAAAAGTAAACAAATTGATATTGCACGGTCTTGTCCCGTCTGTGTGTGCGTGTGCGTAATATATACAAGTAAATAAAAAAAGGTAAGAAGGAAGCCATTGGAGCTTATCTATCTGCCCTCTGTTCAATTATTAATTCCATATTCGCGCCCACTCGCAGTGCTCGTGGCCCACATCAATGGCGCTGCTTTGAACGCCAGCAACTACTATCAGTACCAGGTGGTGGAGGAGGAGCACGGAGGGCCGGCCAGCGTGAACATATTGCTCCAGGATCGGGATATAATGCGCGCCTGGGGCACCAACCTGACTGCCATTACATGGGCCCACGCGGTCAACAGCCAGCAGCTGCTGGACGAGGCCCTAACAGGTAGAGGAGTTGCATCGCAGAGCCACCACAAATCTGCTGAATCCCCGTCTTTCTGCCTCTAGGTGACATTGACTTCATTGAGGCGGACATCGTTCTCGGCAAGCTGAATGGCGAGGGGGAGGACATGCCCGTAATGGCCCATCCGCCGGCCATCATCTCAGATCTTACGTTGGCGGAGTTCCTCAACCAGATCATGGACTATAACCGGGACCATGAGGGCCAGGAGAAGGGCGTCAAGCTGGACTTTAAGTCCATCGAGGTGTTCGAAGGGTCCCTGGATATCCTAGACGAGAATATTCCCAATGTGAGTTTATTAATCCTGCCTTTTTCCAATATTAATGCTGCTTTTGAACTTTCTCTACAGATGACTTACCCCATTTGGATAAACGCTGACATCCTGAGCGGTCCCGTGGAGCAAAACAAAAGCGTGCCCGTCGATCCGGACAGATTCTTTGCCGGCTGCATGCGCTACAAGCAGGCTGTTCTCTCAATCGGTTGGACAACTAATTGGGGCGCCGACTTCCGGGATGGCGAGTACACGGAGGCGCAGTGCGAAGGCATGCTTGAAACGTTGAGCGCCAACAATGTGCTCTCCACCGGTCAGAGTATAACCTTTCCGGTACGTGCCGGCATTGCGGCCAACAGCGAGGAGCAACTACATAGACTGGTGGCCGCCGTCAACGAGACCAATGAGAGCAGCCTGACAATTTGGTCATCCGCCGGAGACTACGTGGACGTGGCCAAGCTGCGTAAGCTAATCTTCGGCTTTGGTGTGGAACGCGTCTACCTGGATGTGCCTGAGGAACTGGCCTCTCAGCTGGACCTGGGAAATACCGGCAATGGAGCCAGCACCTTGAAGTCCCTCTTTAGCTTCGGTTTCATAAGCCTCTGCTTTTGGGCCGTCTCTAGTTGGCTGCAGCGGGTCTAATCGTCTTTGATAGGTTATTAACTAACGAGTACAATTGCCGAAAGGAATTTATGATTTTTTTTCTAAAAATGTGTGAGTGTAATAAAAGATAAACATTAGTGAATTATTTCTTTTATTCTTGCATGAAAATTTCAGTTATATCCAAGGAAATGAGAGCAGGAGCATTACAAAATTAATTTTCATTAGCCAATTGTAATATTTTTAGGGATATAATGTGGTATTAGGATACAGAATTGTATTATCTTTTATATGACTTTAATTCACTAATTAAAAGTTAACTGGGATACAGTTTTTTCATTTATTCTCTTCTTAAAATATAATAATATAAATATTTTTGGAAATGATCAAAGTGGTATCCGTAATCATGTAATTTCAATAACAAAAGCTTTACCACAACCTCTTGTATTATTATTATTATTAAATTGACTCAAATTGTTGTTGATATGCTTGGAATTAGGTGGCATATAGTTTATACATAGGCAAAAACAGAATATAGATTTCATTTAGTTTTGGATTTTATTCTCTTCTTTAAATTCAAATTTATGTTAAGGAATTTTCGGAAACATTTCCGGGGGTTCACAGATGTGCTCGACTATCATCTAGCTTAGATTGATCGATATATGTACATAGGATATGTGAAATCGTTGCAGGTGAAATTTGAAAAGGCCTATCTAAAAATGAGCAAGTCGGCAAAAGAGCTCACTTCTTAATGTTTACTTTCCATAAGTTCGCTTTATCACTTCATCTCAGCTTAAATATAACTAAAATATCGATCTACGAGTTACAAAAGTTAGACGTATAATAGTTAAAATATATATATAAATACTTTGGGCATGCGCAGTTTCAACTTCAACAATTTTTGGATAAATGGATGATAGATAGCGAATGGGAAACTTAACGACTGACTCTATTTACAGATAGAAGCTTAAGCCTACTAAAGTAGTTAATGACTTTTTTGGGTTCTCTGCTACTGTTTATCCTCTTGTTTTTGGCACTAAATAATAAATAATCTTATTAATCTCTCTCGCTGTCTGCAGAGGGAACTCCTAAGGCGGATGGGAGTGTGTGAGTGGTAATGTGGTGATGCATGTTATGTGGATCTGGTTCGATCTCCTGGGTGAGCCAGCCGCTGAGGGTCAGGCTAAGGCAAAATGGCTGCTATACTAGGATACGGCGACATAAATGAGTCTTAGGCAGATGATCGTGGGGGGCACCGCCAGAAATGCGTTATGCCAGCTCATGTATTATCTAACTATCACATCGGGCGTGTCCACGCCGATCAGTCGTTCCCTCTGCGAGCTTTCGGCGACGCCAGCGCTATTCTCCTCTCCCCTTAAGCCGGAGTCACGCCGATAGTCGAGCAGGCGCACTCCCACGCGCTCGTTGCCGGACGCACTCGTATTTGTGCGGAAAAGCTGCGCCACCGGAGACGCTGCTGCTGTTGTATTTACGCCAAAGGCAGTGAGCGGCCTAAGGACACTGACCTTGGCCTTGGGATCGCTGTGACAGAAGTGTGTCACCTGTCGCGTGGGGTACCAGCAGGTGCATATAAGGCCGCCGGCCAGCAGGATTCCAGTTACGATCTGTCCAAGCAGAACAATCAAAGGCACCAGCGCAATGTCGTTGGCGATTTCCTCGGTAACGCGAACACGTTCCTCACACCATATCATGGGAATCATGAGCTTTGGTATATTTTCGTATATGCTGAAAAAATAACAAGAAATTAAATTAGTTTAATATTTTAAATAAAATATGAAATCTTCGCTTGTCTCACCTTATCCCTGGTATGGGTTCAATGAAGTAGTTGGCTTGGAAGCCACCGCCCACATCCATGGGCACGCCAGCATTCGGCTCCAGCGTCATGAAGAACTCGTGCTTTTCGCGGTCTGGCTGCAGACCCTCGAGGTCTTCTAGGAACCTGGGATCCGCTTTATAAAAGTGAGGATATGACATGTAGATTGAAGAGTTAAAGGCACAGCGACTAATGTCAATAACGCCGATCGACGGGCACTTGCCGCCGACGCAGTAACAACTCGAATCCGGGTACAGGGTGCCATTGTCCACAGCGTGTTCCGTGCCGCTAAACTTGTAGGCGGTCAGACCGTGCACAGTTACCGTTTCCGTGTAGTCCAGGGGAACGGCCCGGCACATCTTGGGCATGTACATGTAGACGGTGTCGTTGGTGCTCAAATTTGGCGGAAAGAATTCACCCATGGAGCCGCGCACCTGACCACATGTACCCTCAAAAGCGCCCGTATGTGTCATACCGTTCCATGTGTGAATCTGACCCATTTTGGCAATATCATCGGCTCCGGTAAACATATTGATGTCGCCGTCAAAGCTGGTACTGCCATTTCGTGGATACTGATAGCCAATCCTAACATAAGGCACATCATCGGGGCGAAGAAACTTGCCCAGCTTAATAAATGGATGTTCGTAGCCCTTGAAGAGCATTTCTTCGACGGTTTTCGTGACGGTCAACTTCTGTCCATACATTGTATTGGCGAAGTTGACAGTCGTTCTGCCCACCCAGCTATCAGCAGCACGTTTGGCAGCAATCTGTGAGAAGGACTGACATTAATTAAAGATTTCAAAATCGGAAAGTGTTTCTAGGGATAACTTACATGTGTCACAGTGTTAACTTGCGTTATTATATCCGACAGACTGCCATTGCTGCCGGCAGCGTCAAAGTGAAACCAGGACTTTTTGTGAAATGACACAGAATCGTTCTGGTTGTGCCAATCAATGTCCACCTTATCGGGGCTCTCCCGAAACCGATACGGTCCCAGTTGCTCGAAGCGAGGCTTCTTGCCGGATCCCACATAGAAATCCTCCGGATTCGTCCAGTTGAAGAGGTAGACATCGAAATTAAGCGGCAGGGGAGAGATTTTCCAGCCTTCGTATGATCGTGATGTGGGACTCAAGGCCATTTCCTACAATTAAGAAAAAATAGTATTTTATTGGGGATAAGTTTGACTCGATTGATGATCAATATTCAATGATGAACGATTTACATAATTGGTTTTGTTATAATTGAGGATAACTGGTTGGCAATTAAGTCAAGTATCGTGAATTCGTTGTGCAAATTGTGCGATGTATGTACATATGGAAACCCGACCAAAGTTCAATAATGATCTGTGCAATTGGCAGCGGCTTGCTGGAGGTTCCATAATTGCTACAGAGCGCTTGCTTGTGCGCATTGGAAATTGATGGGTTATTTAAACAATGAATTTATTTATTCTTTTTTTAAAGTGAACTTTACACGAGTAAGAAGATAGTTTTGTGCTTTATTTAGCGGCCAAAAGATGAAAGTCTAAAGAAAAGTTCGTAAATGGATCTCTAAACTTATATAATAAAATGTTTTCAGTTTTTACTAATTTTTCAGATCGCTTTTGACTATTTTACGATAATTCCCTTGCCATAGATATAACATTTTTAATTTACTGGGTAGTTTTAATCTATAATAATCTATAGTTTGAAATGTGATTTCACCACCGTGATTTTGGGTTCTTTTTTGATGATAAAAAGCTTTATAAAAATACACAAAGTAACCTATAAGGAAATTCATTTTATTGAAAAATTCATTTTGAACAAAACTAATCGCTGTCTACTTTGTAGGAAAGCAGGTGCTAGGTTAAGGCGATTACACGTTTTCGGCGAGTGAGGTGCTATCAGCCATCAATCATTGTAAGCCAGAAAATGGCAGACCTAACGATCGTCGATCGTGGGTTTTAGAACTCTGCTGGGCAACCATTTTTGTTTTGTCCATAACTATATAATCTTTATAATTGGAACTGCGACTGGACTACAGGAAATGACTAAACTGATAATAGGAAGGGAATTCGAACCGCGGTCTTTTTGCTGATGGCACAAGGCCCTAGCACAAAATCCCAATAGATTATGTCTGTCTGGAATATGCTATCAGAGGACAGGGAACAGGTGTTCAGACAATCAGGGCCAGGTGTGGTTACATGGCCCAGGTCTGGGTGGTTAAGGCCGCTTATGAATGTTTCGTTCTATATATATTTACGCATACATATGTATAAATGGAGGAGTAAAGAGCGTTGGTTAATCGAACACACGGTTATCGCTAAATGGTTTATTTTTCAGGTTACCGATAAGATAGCACCCATTGCAATTTTCCCGAAACCCCAAACTCCTCAGCAGTGAACCTCTTTTGATGGCATTTCCGCCTCCTCTTCGGACAACATAATGGAAACATTTCAATTTTTGGATTATTGACCCCATGAATCACAGCGTCAGGTGCGCCCTTTTTGATAATTCCAATTAATCACATACTAATATTAGTCGAGGAGGAGAATGGAATCACCACCGAAACCGAAACTTCAGTGACTCAGCGACTAACACCTGGCCATATAAAATTTGGCAAAATGATAATTTTATGATTGATGATTATTTTGGAAACAGAATTCTAAACTTTTGGGTTATCTTTCGTCTTACGATACTGTGGTATGATAGGAAATTGAAGGATATATAATAACTTAAAGAAAACAGTCTAATAAAAGAATACAATGGAGTTCTTTAAATAGGTTTCTTTGAAATAATGTAAGCTCTACTAATAATCTATTAATACTTTATACTTTTTCCAGTCAAATACAAGTCTCTTGAAATAAAAAATATATTTATAACGTATCCAAGTTCCTCGCTCTCTCTTAGTTCATTGTACTAGGAATAATGACTACGGAAATTTCATGAATCTACTCGCCATAAAGAACTTTAACTCCCGTGACTAAGCACTCTCTGGATATATATTTTAAAGAGAACATATACCGAATAATGGCATTAACATGCTAATTAAAAGCACGTACAAAAGTATAGGTACTCCTAGTGTGAGATCGTAAAAGTGTTTTACAAACTTATCGACAGCCTTACGATACTCTCTCTTTTGGGTTTGCATATATATTCCGCCGCCTTGGTTGTCCTATCTTATCGCCTGTTGACTTGGGGTGATTTTTATTGAGCGAACCACCTGCACACACTCAATTTTCGGCTGACTTTTCGATCAATTGGCTTCAATCAATGGGAGAAATGACTTTCCGACGGCCAAATTGTATGCAAATGGCAAGTGAGCCAGCCCCCAGCCCCGACCAGTTGACCTTTGGGGCCGCGTTCGCCAATTTAACTCAAAGGTTTCGAGGAACCGATGTCGGATTGGATCGGATAAGATAAGATCGGTTAGACGAAGGGGAAGCAACATAAGGAATATGTACTCACCTTGCCGCGCATGCGTGTAAACATGTCGATCCAGTTGCGAAAGAGATAAATCCCGCTGGCAATGCAAAAGATACCCAGAATGACAATTACCAGACGGGCACAATGACGCACTCCTGATGTCATCTTTGTAGCTTTTGTGTTTTGTTGATGGTTGATATGTTGTTGCCGGCGTATCGATGATGTTCTATATAGAAGAGGGGCGTCTTCCTCGGCCGATCTCTTGCCTCGCACTGAGTGGAGCCCTCGGGGCGACTACGTTGCCGTTATTAGCGTCTAAATGGTGAAAACAGAGAGAGAACCAGTATGAGCAGAGAGTATATATGGTATAGAGGTAGCTTATCGCTGGGCAACGAAGCCTTATCGCACGTTCCGGGGCCAGCAGGCTCGACACCCGATTTCCAGGAGATACCCGGAGAATTCCGGCTCTGTGAGAGACGGAGAATTGAATTGAGAGCGATAAAGAGCGATAAAGCTGAGCGTCGTAATTAAACAAATTTTCTGTCTTAATGTAATAAAGTTTTCACTTGAAACTGGTCAAACCGCAAACGAAATACATATTAAAGTGAATACCTACAACTGTCATGAGCTGCATATTTAACGTATAAAGATACATATGGCTTGAACACACAGTGTGGCTTGAAAATATGGAACCTGGCTTATATTATTAGTATGGAGTGCACTGGCCATTAAGCCTATATTGAACAACAACCTTGTGGCCAAATGGCTAAATTGAGTGAGGGGAAACACCGCTGTTTCCAGCTGTCAAGTCATTCAGCCAAATAAAATGGATCCCAAATGATTTCTTTAATTCGCAATCCAAATTACGAATAAATCGTTTAAATTAATTTTAGTAAAATCTTTAAAGTGGTAAATACTTTTTAAACTATTTTAATTGAACTTTTCTAGACATTCAATCAACTTTAATGCAACATTCCTATGCCGTACTGTACCCTCGTATATAGAATACAATTAATTGGTTAAAAATACACCAAGCAACATGAATCATTTTTTGGGGGTTGCTTTAAACTTTGGAACCTGTTCTGAGGGCTGCGTTTCCATATATTGGATTGTTCCATTACGTCAGGCTTCAACAGAGCATGAATTAGTTATCAATTCCAAAAATCTAATTGCAGGCTAGGGATTTTCTAAATATAGTATAAAAACGAAAGCTGATTAGCCGCGCTTAGTCAGAAAGTTGCCCTGTGTTTATTTCGGAGAAATGCCTAACAAACCCTACATGACCCCGTTAACGCAAACCGTAAAGCCAATTTCGACAGACCTAGATCTTGATGGTAAGTAGGGCTATTGGCCAAAAAGGTCATTTGAGCTGATTTTTTTTTTACAAGGAATTTTCTTGTTTAATATTTTCCCACAACAATTGACGAAGTTAGGGAATTATTTAACACAAGACAATAAAAACTGCAGACTATTTGTAGAACACCTAGTACTTGAGCACTTGGTAGGAATTTTTTCACGCCAATTGAGCTGCCAATTCAGCAGCTTTTAGTAACTTTAAACCAGACACAGTTCTGAGACACGAAGAAAAAATAAAACGAAATAAAAAAGAGTTACTCCCACCATTTCGTGTGCTGACTCCGAACTTCAATATTATTGATGTTTTCAATGCGAACTTGGAAAGTCCGTGATTCACTGCGGCGCATTCCTTGGCTCGGTTTTTGTTGTTTTTTCTTTCTTTTTATTATAATGACTATTTTTGTTTTGATTCGCGACTGAATTGGGAGAAACACGTTCACCTCTCCATGGCCTGGCACAACCATAAATGCGTAATGCGCAGGGCGTGGGTTGTAAGTATACACTGTACTTGTCGTTGTAGTAGGAACTGTTTACACCTCTTGGAGCTGCCTGACAACCGCTGGCTGAGTGGCATTTTGGCCTTAGTAACGGCCATTAATATTATTGTTATTATTGGCGATAATTCGAAGGGGCACCAACACACACGCACACACACACATACACACGTATGATGTACATTTGCGACGGTCGATGATTTATTTTGTTATTAATGCACACGTAGCGAGGTTAAGAGAAAAACCCGTTTTTGTGCTCCCAGTTTTTGTGGTGCTTTTTTTTCTTGTTTTGTGTTATCTCCACCAGCCACACCCTCCCCCAACCGCCCGCTCGTGCGCTCTGTTCATTCCCCTCATCAGATTATGAACTTCACATAGCGCCAAATCATTTGTTCAAACATTAATCACGCAAATTTTGGTTCCTCTCTATTCTATTCTATTGAACGTGAAAAATAATAGCACTGCGAATATCCTTGAACCTCGCCACTTCCGCAACCTGTTGACAGTGTTTTTTGTGTACGAGTCTGCTCTATTTGCTCTTTTGGCCTAAAAATAAAACCGCCGCCGCACAGTGCAATGTGCCAACAAAAATACACACACACGCTCACATACATAATTAATACATGCGGGAGTACGTACATATTTATGTATGCATAATTGCAATTTCATCGGCGTGCGTCACCGTTAGGGAATGCGTGTCATTAAGTAAACTTCACTAAAAATGAAGTAAGAATTGTAGATGATATTTGTTTAAAAACTTATCTGTCGGGGAAGCAGAGAGCAGTAAAAAATCTAAAGAAAAGACAAAAACGCGGCACGTTTAACTCTCTCGAGTTTGCGCTCTCCTGCAGCACTCGCTCTGTCTCCCATCCCTTTCTCTGTCACTCGCTTGGAATGTTGTTGTTTTTCATGGTTTTCTTACATTTTCCTGCAGTTTATGAATCTCGTTTGCTTTTCGAAAACCATCACTCTGTCGCGCGTGCCTTGATTCGCTTTCCTCCGGCGTCGGCGCGTTTCTTATTTTCTCCGAAATACCTTTCAATTGATATCAATTTTAATTGCAGCGGCGGTGTAAATATTGCGCGAAACGACGCCAATGTCTAAAAACGTTCCGTTTTTGCGTCGTCTTCTTTGTAGTTGTTGTTTTAGCCGCGCGTACGATCGCTGGCTATTCGCCGTCCCGCTCCCACTCGCACTGTTCCGCGGGGAGGCGACAACACCGTTAAGTCGGCTCTTGATCTTGAAATACCGCGTCGAACGAGAACGAAGGCGTCCCGGCGATGGTTGCTTTGCGACTAAGTTATTCGAACTAAGTTAAGTACTGGCTCAAAAGTCGCCCGCCAGCGGCAATTATTTATTCTTCATTAAGAGCCGATACTTCGGGATTGGTGACAGCCGGATACCCTTCACTGTCAGTTCGGTAAATGTTACCAGCTGATGTGTGTGTCGAAAATGCCACTACGAATTTATGTCGACATTGCGATTGAGATTGGGGTCCAGCATAGAAAAGTTTGAGTAACCTGATCATCAAAATAATGTTTATTGTTTATAAACTAATAATAACATAAACTAATGTGCCCCACTGGTCGCAGGGTACAATGAGCATAATTGCTCTCACGCGCTCTCTCCCGCTCTCGGGCTCTCATTGCCCCAAACCAGTTGCCTCTCTGGTGGGGCAACCATTTGCTTTGAATCGGGTCTGAAACGGCTCAGCCGAGGCGATTGCAGTTCAATGCTAATATAACGAGATTCATGTTATTTTCCCAGTTATTTATCAGTAATGGGATTTCTTGGACTTACATATATTTGAACAAGTGATTCAGTGGACCAGGCGATCCCGAAGCCACAAAGATTAATTTATAAATGCAAAACTACAAAGGCCATTACCATTTATTGGAACTTCTTAATATTTAGCTAACATCATAAAACAATTATTTTAATGCAATTTTTTATTTTTTAAGATACCCTAAATGAACACTGAGAAACCGTCCCTTAGACTGTACAGACTAGGCAAGATAAAACCCTGCGAACTTAACCCTACGACATGACTTAATCCTTAACTCAAACCAGCCCTCAGTGGGCACAGCCAGCCTCCTCATTGGCCCCAACAAATCGCCGTCCATTCAGCAGTGGCGAGTCCTCCACTCCGTTGGTCTTCGTTGGATCGATGGATATCCTGTTCGACTCCAGTGCATTGATCTCGATTTTGTGCATCAAACGTTTCTGCCAGAACAGCTGGTGCGGGTACCAGAACACCATCAGCACGCCCAGGGTGACTCCCAAGATGCAGCAGAGCTTGCCCAGGGTCTCGAGGATCGGCATAAGCTTCAAATAGCCCAGGAGATCATCCGTGATGTGCACATTGTAGTCCGCCCAAAACAGTGGGAAGAAGGTCTTTCTTGCGTTCCGGTAAAAGCTGCAAAAATGTTTAATTTACCATTATTAAGGATAAAAATTAGCTTTATTTTATATGCACTTACGATATGTAATTGGGTTCCACCAGCAGGTTGATCATTATGCGAGCCTTGATCTCAAGCACCATGCCCGTCTTGGGCTCTAAAATAATGACCATCTCGTGGCGATCCTTTTCAGGCTTCATGCCCTCCACCTGCTCCCTGTAGTAGGGATCGGCATTGAAGAAATGAGGATAGGAGGTGAAGACAGGCGCTCCGTACCAGCAGGACGATATGTTTAGGAGACCGGATCTCACCTCTTGGCAGTTTTCCTGGCAGTAGCACCTATTATCCGGATTGTCGGTACCTGAAAATGGAGAATATATTAGGAATAAGTATAAAGATATCAAATCATTTTAATTAATTTCACCATTTGCAAAGTTACGAGCACTGCCCCTGTAGACATATGCCTCCACGCCCTGGAAGATTGTGGTGCCAGAGTAGTCGATCTGCAGGTCGCGGCACAGGTCTGGCAGGAAATAGGAGATGGGTCTGCCCTTTACCAGCGGAATTGGATGAAACTCTCCGGCGCTGCCCTTTAGCGGGCACCGGGGACTGGCCTCTGTGACGTTGTTGTAGCGCCATCGAGCTATTTGGCCCAATTTCCTGAAATCATCTCGGCCAGTGTAAACGTTGTGATGGCCATAAATCTCCATGCTGCCATTGCGCTGTAATTGGTTATTAATTAGTCACAAGGAATATTCATTTTAACAGCAATTATCTACAGCAACCTTGTTCAGATACAATGTAAGTTTAATGTGAATAATTGATTAACAATTACTTGTACTTACCGGATAACCATAGCCGATCTTCTCATAGGGAAAATCCACCTCTGGCACTAGACTTGGCGGCACCAGTCTGCTCATCTTCATCAGTGGCGTATCGAATCCGTCAAACAACCAATCGCCGGCACGCCGTACTATCATGTGGTCCTTCCCGTATAAGTTCAGGGCCATCAGCATGACGGATCGCAAGAGTGGACTCCACAATAGCATCTTTTTGTAGATACCCACGACTAGCAAGTTGGGTGCCACAATGGGATCAGATGGGCGTCCGGCGCTATGTTCCGGATCGAAATCGAAGCGACTTCGACGCATATAGGACACCGTAGAGTTGTGATCATGCCACTGCACATTGACCTTTTGCATTCTCTCCGTGAAGCGATAAGGGCCCAGCTCCTCGAATCTGGGTTTCACAGTGGGATTGGTTGCGCTCTCCGAATTGGTCCAGTTGAATATGTATAGGTCCACGTTTACATCCATCGACGGCGATTGCCACAGATCGGTGATAAAGGCACCCGGCTTAAGCACCATAAACCATTCTATCATCCAGCGTTCGATCATCTCCATGTAAACCAATGCGGTCAGGCTAAAGGTGGCCAAGAGTATTCCCAAGGCACTTGTCCGCAGGATCCGATTTTTTCCAATCATAGTGGAGATCGATGAAAGGGCGGCTTCAGTGTAATAAAATTAAATTAGACTTTAATGTAATAATAAAAGATAATAAGTTTAAATATTATTTTTACTTTTTAATAATTAACATATTTAAAACTTCAAATGCAGATGTATAAATATATATATTTTTGGGAGATCCCTAACTAATAGTACATTCTTTATTAATTTCATTTTCCACTGCATCTTAATTACAAACCATTTCAGATTATCTTAGCTTTATTGTTACACAACTTATGCAGATTATCAATTTCAAATTTACATAGAAACTGGTCTAGCTTTAGTTTATCTTAATTTATTTACTACGTTCAATGAACAATATTTGCTAAAATCAAGCTTGCGTGCTTGCTTTTAATTTCCATGTTTAATAATTTTATTTGCATCCAGGATTAAATTATCCTGCCTTTGGAAATGTAAAAACAAATTATAGGCAATTTTTATTGGCCTTTTAAGGATTTATATTTATCTTATTAGTATTTTGAATAAGCCTCGCAAGCATTTTTATTTAATTAATTAATTTGTAAACAAACTTTTAATAGATAAAGCTTACTTGATTTGAATGGAATTAAAGTATAATGTTTAATTCTTTATTATTTCCTTCCATTAAGTTAACGCTGTTTTTTTTAGTGTCAAATGGAATGTTATAGGTTCTAGAATTTATCCGGATATTTTAATTTATGGGCTTTATAAAGAAAGTGGTATCATTATGACATATCTTGTTGCTGTTGTCGGTGATACATATAGTATATAAATATAAGTAAATAATTGAAACCTGATCTATTTAAGTGAATGATGGTTAATGCTTTTAATTACTATTCTAATGCAAACCTGTTATGTCCTGACTGTAATGTTTTCGTGGTCTTTGTCTACCTTTCAAGAGTTCTCTGATCACCAGTTAAATTTATCACTTTTTGAAAACGCACTTGATTTTTGGGGTCTTTGCTCTGTTGTGGAGTACAGCTGGGCCTCTGAATTCTCACTCCTCCACTTCCTTCTGTTGCCTGGTCTGGCTCTGATCCGACTCAGGTTGGAGGTTATCGGGCAACTCTGATAATGAACATGCAAAGCCAGTTGCAAATATTCCCGCAGAATCACTTCTTAAGCTTCTCGAGTATCACTGCTAACTATTTTTATTTAATTCACTTTCGATCCTGACTAGTCGGTGCATTCGTAGTTCTTGGTCTGCTAGTTGCAATCGAACCGCTTCGAATGCCGTCTTGATAACGACTGAGGTGTCGATAGGAAAATATATTTTTCGATGCGAAAAGACGGCTATATAGATCAGAGGGAATAAAATGAACATAAATTTCAGAATACTGAGCTTGAAAAAAATGAGTGCACTGAGAAGTGTTATCAGAGTTTATGCAGGCATAATCTATAAAATTTAAATAAATAGGAAAGGAAAGGAAAAATCATGAAATTAAAGCGCGGTTTATAAAAGAAATAAATAATTTCGTAAAAGAAAACTTTAACGATAAGAAAATTCTTAAACGTGAAGCAGTTTTTTCTTATTATCTTACCAATTTCTTTTAATTTAATGATGGTGCAAAACAATTCAGTCATCAGTCAGCCGTCAAAGCGATCGGATGTGCTTTTATCGTAATGTTTTGCGCTGAATGCAATACGGAAATCTCGGTAGCCCAGCTTCGTCTCACTGAGGCTGTTCGCTGCGCTTCTCTCTGCCGACGGGTGTACCATAGTGCTTGCGTCGATCTGCCCACTGAAGCTATCAAACTTTTACTCAACCCCAATATCTTGTGGCAGTGTGATGGCTGTGTCGTTGCGAATGACTCGCACTCGAAGATTGATGAACTTGATTCTAAAATTAAGTCTTTGGAGTGCTTGTTCCAGAGTCTTAATTCTAAATTTATTGAGACCTTTCCAAAATATGGTGAAGTGAATCTACAGAGTAGGCCTGTTGAACTGCGGCCTGCTAAGGAACCGATGGCGCCTCAATCTTATGCCGCTGCGGCCTCCAGTTCGTTAGCCCAGAGCCAAGCTCTGCTGCCAGC
>VNJN01006925.1:0-17542 GCA_008042485.1 Drosophila mayri | reverse complement strand
TGCTGATTGGCGTTATTATAAACCTGCCCGGGACGCGGATTGCGGGCATTGCAGGCCATATCGTCGGCGATCATCAGGATAATCTGGGAGTCGGGAATGCCCAGCCGTTTCACCGACCGATAGATGGAGAGCACGTTGGCCACATGCCGGTAATTGAACCAAAACCGGGAGGCATCCACCAGCACCGCCCAGTTGTTGGTGTGCGTCGAGCGCTGGGCAGCGTCCACGAAGCCCTCGGGCAACACACGGGTGTCCGGCGCCGGCTGCTCCGCCTGGCAGCAGCAGACAGTGCTCTGAATGACGATGGCCAGGATAATTGGGAATTTACGTAGCATCTTTTGTGAAAATTGCCCGTTTTAACTTAACAACAAAAAATAATTGTAAACACGAAATGCCGCAAACAGCTGCTTTTAACAGCACCGTACGCAATGCTGGCCAACTGCCAGAAGACAGCTGTTAGCTGACTGTTAACCAGAAAAAATGTTAAAAGTTGGTAATTTTTCAACACTTAATTGGACACTGTAGCGCACTGGCGCATGGCCGCGGCCAGCTGACCGCGACGAATTCAGCCTTTTTAGCCATATTTATGCCCATTCTGGCCCAGAAAATGCTTAATCCTTAACAATCGCATTCAAATTTGCATACTCGCTGCCAGCAGCTAACATTGCCACCCACAAGGGCCGGGCGGTGCAGATGTAGGCAGAGGGGGAGGGTGGTTACAAAGGGGGGCAGACAGAGCCGCCATGTTTATGAACCCAATTTTCCAAAGCCAATTTCTCCGCCTTAAAGACCAAAATTAAACAATTTTAAACATAAAACAGTTAGTACTCGGCGAGTACGATCCGTTGCCAGGGAAAAATGTAAAGCTAACCCATGTAAAATGACCGAAAAAAGCATCTGAAAATGAAGAAAATTCAAAGCGAATGACGCTGCAATCACAAAGAGCAGCCGATAAAGAGCGCGGCAAAGGCGAAAGGTGAAGAGCGCCGCAGATGTGCTTGTGTGCGAGTGTATCTGTGTTGAGTGGCCATAAAAGCCTTGTTTGCGTGTGGAATTTAACTGTTTTCTCGCCGTCTGCGAATTGGGGGGCACAGATACAACCACATCAACACACATGCACACCTGGGAAAATGGGGAAAATGGTGCCAAGACGGCAATACTGAGCTCTCTGGAAACTCTGAACTCGCCGCGATCATGGGCTCTCCGCCTCGCTCTCTCTCTCTCTCTCTCCATTCCATTCCACTCCCTCTTTCTCTGTGTCTCAATCTCTTTTCCTCGGTCGTTCTTTGAGATTGCTAGTTTGCTGCCACAGCCGCCGCTCTCTGATTCACGTGGGTTTTCATATGCCTCCATATTTGTTTTTTCTTTCTTTTGTATGTTTGTTGTTGTAGCAGGGTCAATTTTTCGATGAGCTTTGTTCCGCTCCACTCTGCCGGAAGTTTTCTTTTTATCCACATATCGCCGAGTGTGCTATGCGGCGCCATTCGCCTATCGCTGCTTCTGCTTTAGCCTGGCCTTTCGCTCGCCTTGCTGCGTGGCAGTGGCATTTTGTCGGCGGCGGCCATTACGTTTTCCAATTGCCTTTAGTGCAAACACTCGCAACACACACACACATGCCTGCGCCACAAAGCAACTGGGTGTTGGTGTGTGTGTGTGTACGTGTGTTTTGAAATGTGAATTTTGTATCAAAGCGCAGAGAAAAGAAACAGCGATTTTTGCTTAAAATTAAGCGAGTGGGCGTTAATTCAAGGAAAACAATGAAAACCGAGGGCATTTTCCGAGGAACTTTTAATGGGCCTGGATAGGTAGCCATTGGATAACTAGGATAATCGATTGAAGCGCTTAATTGATGATGTCACTGCGGCGGAAATGGCCTGTATATCCTGCCAGAACACTTGACCCAGTTGGGGCAATTTGGAAAATGGCTTTTCCAGGGCTTAGCACCCTAGAAACAGTATCGAAAGTGGAGGGGCATTTGGTCAAGAGCGAGCTGCATAATAATGCGAGGGCGATGCAAAAAGCTATGGATATTGATTTTCCCCCGGCGGGCTCTTTTCATTTCCGCCGCTGTTTCACACCATATCCCCACATTATTCCCTGGCAATTAAGGCTTGCCTTTAACCCAGTTACCCGCAATGGTCCTTCAGCGGCGGGTGGGAAAATTATTGTTATGTGGGTGGCAAAATACAATAGAGGGAACAGAGGGACATACAGAGCGAAAGAGAGGGCGAGCGAGAAAGAGAGAGAGAGACGAAGGACGCGTCGGCACCTGACACTTGCAGGATTCCCATGTCGCATCCCTTCATTGCGTCCTTGGAAACAACAATAATGACAGCAACAGCAGGAGCAGCAGCATCAACCTACGGCACAGCATCGCAAGTTGAGGAAAATCTCGGGAAAATCCGCAGGACAACCGAAACGTGCTTGGCCTAGAAACAGGGCGAACGAAGCTGCCTGCGCCGCTTGCCATTTACCATAGTTCCCATTTACCACCCCCGTACTTCGTGTTTCCGAGCCGAGTCCTTTTGCTTTGCTTTTATGCTTTTTTTTTTTGTATTTTTTTGCCGACGCAACAAAGAGGCAACATCAACACACATGCAGCAAAGAGAGGGAGACCGATGGCTGGAGAGAGCAAACGACGAGAACCGGAGCGAGAGAGGGAGAGAGCGAGAGCAGCAAACATTTGCCAAAAACAACACGTAGGCCGGGCGAGAGACACAAGTCGCCCTGCAATGCCCTAACAACACAAAACATATGTTCAAAATTTGCAACGGCTGGCAAACATCAAAAATACCAAAAAAATAAAATAGTATTTATATTTTTAAATGTCGATTATTATGAATAAGAGCAATTGAATTCAAGTAAATGGTGTTGCAGTTTGTGGGACTCAGATACTTTAATAGGCAGATACATTTAACATTTTTTTAAAAATAAACCAAAAGTATAAATTTACATATATTAATATTTTTCATTTACATATTATTAATAAATAATATAAATAATAATAAAATAAATATTAATATTTTAATTGGACCCTGCAAACTGCACGCGATAGTGGAGTCGCCGTGCGATAGCCAAGGGTAGGACGTGTAGTATTCCGACGAGTAGTAGCTGCGGCAGAGCAGTGGCAAAGTGGCAGCGTCGCTCTCGCTCTCCATTTTAGCTCGTTATTTCGCTTCGCACCGCGTCCGCGTTCACAACTCTGCGTTCGGTTCTGCATTTTATTTTATTATTATTTTTTTTTGTTTGTCCTCCTGCTCCTGACTGGGTGCAGTGGGCTCGTTCGTTGATTCGTTCGATCGGTTGTGTGGGCGGCACTGCCAGTGAGCCGCCAAGTTGGTTGGATCGCAGGATGCAAGAGCAAACAAAAGCGAGAATGCAAAAATGAATGCGGAAAATTCGCAAATGGACAACTGAGCCGAAAGAGAATTAAGTAAGTAACGCGTTGCTTTCGTTGGTGTTTCTGTTCGCTTCGGTCGTGCTCTCGTGCCTCTCGTGTATCTCGTTTCGTGCCCGTTTCTCGTGCTGTTCGCTTCGCGCGTCATGCGAAAGAAAACTGAAAGAAAAGCGTGAAATTCATAGACCCAAAACTTCAACGCCACCCAAAATTTGTTCGTGTTTGTGTGTGCCCCCCTGTTCTGGCTTTTCCGCCGCCCCCCCGCCCACCTGATTGCAACTGCCCCCGAAGACAGAACGGTTTCCACGGTTTTTCTTTTTTGCCGAACCGAACCTTGGTGTATTGGTGTGTCTGTGCGTGTGTGTCTGTCCGTGTGCAAGAGAGGGAAGAGAGCCCGAGACGCGATGTTGCCAACTCTGGCAATTCTTTGACACTTTTCCGCTTTGTGAAAATTGTGCGGCAGTTTCCGTTTCTGCTGCGCTGCGGCCCCTCACTTCCTTTAGCCGCGGTCCGCTTCCTCGGCCGCCGCTTCCCGCAGTGTTTACAATCGCAGCGTTTTTGCACACTGTGCCGTGTGTTTTGTGATTGTGTGGGTTCTGCTGTATACACACATCGATATTGCTCGGGTCTTCATTTTGTTATTTGCGATTCGCTTTTACTTCCTTTATTCGTCTGTTTTGTTGCCATCGCTCGCTGTCAGTGGTGTTTCGCATTTTCCATGGAGGGTGGTGGCAGCAGCAGCAGCAGCAGCGGCGGCGGCAAGGCGATTGTTGTGCCTGCGTTTTCCGCTTTCCACCGCACCGCACCGCCGGTGCAAGCTGCAATTCCCAAAGGCGAAATCAAATCCCAGCGAAGGTCGCTCTCTTTCACTCCCTCAACCTCTGTAAGTGCGTGTTGCCTCTTTCTTGCCGCCGCAGCTCGCTCCTGCTGGCTGGGCACACTAAAATGGCGCCTGTCAGAATCCACTGGGAAGCAGCCAACAGCCAAAGCAGAAGCCGAAACAGGATACTTAACCAATTTGAGGATAATTCAACGTGTGCCCATCAATTCTTTAGCTTCTCTTCGCTTCTTCTTAGCCTGCCCCACTCCACTCCGCACCGCTTGCTCCGTTTCGCTTTCCTCGCATTCTCGCATCAGCTCCCAGCTGCTGCTGCCAAAACTTGTTTTTTAGAATTGGTAGAAGCAGCGCCGGCGGAGAGAGAGGAGCAGCGACTCACTGACTGACTGGCTGGCTGGCTGGCTGGCTGGCTGGTGAACCGCAAAAGCATGTTTAATGTTCTAGTCGCAGTTTGGCCGAGAGTCCTGATCGCCGGGGATTAGTGCGGCTGAGAGCGGGGATTTGGTTTTGAGCCAGGTGAAAGCCAAAAGCCAGGGCCATAAAAGTGATCGGTCTTTAGTTTTCGGTGATGGTTCAGTTTGGGACTTGGGAAACGCAAGCCTGAAGTGATTACTAAACTGTGTGTTCCTTAAGGTCCTTGGAAATGAGCGAGACCTCAATAGAACTATTATCTTGTAATGAAAAAGGAATCCTCTTTAGACTCATTAAAAGTAAACAATGTGCAAATCTATTTAAATAACAATATTTTTAATTGCAAACTCCTAAATTGCATATTTCTTTAGTTTTTCCAAACTTAAATAACTTATTGAAGTTCCCATTAAATGTTTATGTTTATTGACTATTATTTATTTATTATTTTAAACAGTTTTTAAGTTTATTTTAAAGGGGATTTTTTACAATACAAATGTTTATATGCAAATAATTTTTATATAATTTAAAATTCATTTAAATCCATTTACAAATCAACATTCTTCTTTATTTTCTATTAAAATGTAAGCTGCCAGGATTATACTCTTTGGACCTGGGCCAGAGAGGCGTCTTGGATGTCTCTTAAAATGTTTATTTAGTGTTTAGAGTAGGGTTAGGCTATGGAAATAGGCCAAGAATGTGAAACACGGCTAGTAGAGAACTGCGACGACGACCTACTTCCAGATTGAGTTATTTTTCCCTCTCCCTCTGGCTCGCTCTCTCCTCTATGTCGTAGTTTCTCTCCCGCTCTTTGTAAAAGTTTGCCCCCAAGAACCACACGGCGGATTAGTAATGTGAGTCCGCTTTACTCTTTTCAGGTAATCCTCGACACCACAGTCAACCAATGGGACCAAATCACTGCGACACGAACTGGAAACAATCAGCATTGGATCGCGCAGAGGAGGAGAAGAAGAAGCAACTGCAGGCGGAGGACGAGGAGGAGCAGCAGCACCAGCAACAGTACGTGGAGGCGTCGGCAACGGTGCAGCAGCGGCGGTCATCATAGGAGCAGCAACGTCGGCAGCAGCTGCCCAGGGCCTCTCGAGGATGTCCAGCCGGAAGCCAGGCGGTGGTGCTGGTGGTGCTGCCACTGCCACGGCCACCCTGGAGGACGTGGAGAATCCGGCCAGCAGCGAGGAGTCCTCAACGGGTGTCGGCGAAGAGCTGGCCATCAGTCCGAGCGCCAAGTCATCATCGCCCACTCCAACGCATGCGGAGGTTGTAGCGACACCTGAAGCTGAAGTGGACAAAGATCAGGACGCCAAGGTGGCAAAGGATGCTAAGGAATCCTCCCCGGCACCCAAGACCCTCTCAGCAACCACAACTACCAGACGCACGCCAACGCCCACACTAACGCCCACCAGCGATAGTGCGGCGATCAAGAGCGTGCGCATCACCCGGCACTCGTCGCCTCTACTGCTCCTCAGCTCGCCCACAACTTCGCGACGTGAGGTTAACACCAGCGACGCTGCCCTGGACGACGAGGCAACGACACAGGGCGGCCAGCCGAAAAGCTCGTTGGATCGTTCGCTGGCACCCGTCATACGCGGACGCAAGTCTATCAAGGATCTGAAAGAAGCCAAAGAAGTCAAGTCCGAGGAGGCGACAGCAGAACTGCCACTCAAGGAGGAGCCCATCGCCGCAGTGGGCAGCGAATCCCACGAGTCCCAGCCAGCAACGGACGAAAAAGACCACAAAGACATAAAAGACAAGGATAAGGAGAAGGAGAAGGAAAAAGAGAGGGAAAAGGAGAAGGAGCCAGTGACGCCCACCACTTGCAACCGTGTCACCCGAAAGTCTCATGCGCAGGAGCAGGCAAATAATACCCGCGTCACTCGCAACCGTCGCCAATCCTCCACAGTTGGCGCCATCTTCTCAGCCGCCTCTTTGTCCGCCGCCGCTGCCACATCCTCGGGCGCAACAGAGCAGCCACCGCCGCTGCCGCCTGCCCGCGGAAGGCGTAAGAAGCCAGCGGCCGCTGTGGTGCCAGCAACAAAGCGAAAGCGGTCCGAAGACGCTGATTCTGTCGCTGATCCGGAAGCCAGCAGTGCCGCCAAGTACAGCAAGGTGGTGGTGGTGGTCAAAACGGAGGATTTAGGAGATCCGAACGATGAGGATGTAGCCGCGGTTCTGGCAGGAGCCATCAAGCAGGAGCCTATGGACGCCAGCGAGGTCGGCTCCCTAGCATCGCAAGCAGTCACACCCACACCCACACCCGCACCAGCACCGGCCTCATCCGGCCGTCGGGGACGGGGTCGCCCGCAGAACAGAAACTCCACATCGCCGGCAACGCCGTCGGCGGCCACCACGCGAGCCACGCGACTGAGCAAGGCCGGCTCGCCGGGAATTGTGGCGCAGGAACCGGCGCCACCAAAGCGACGACGCGTGGGCTCCAGTACACGGAAGACTACATCGGCCAGTTCGCTGGCACCCAGCTCGCAGGGCGGTGCCGGGGACGACGACTCCAAGGATAGCATGGCCTCATCCATGGACGATCTGCTGCTGGCCGCAGCTGACATCAAGCAGGAGAAGCTGACGCCGGACTTTGACGAAAGTTTGCTAACAGAGAGCCTGCCCTCAACTTCGGCTGCCTCGATTGCTTCAATTTCCTCGGCCAATGGTCTTTCCTCCTCCTGCATCGAGCCGCTCACCGTGGACACGGAGAGCACCGGCAGCACCAGCACCAACAAGCCCGCTGACCCCACGTCAGCGTCGGCAACGAAGGCCAAGGAGTCACCACAGTCAGCAGCGGCAGCAGGAGCATCATCCGTTGAATCCCCATCAAAGCCAGCCACGCAAATATCTGGCACAGCAGTGGGGAAGGCGCCATCACTTAGTCCCGAGATGATCAGCGAAGGTGTGAGCGCTGTCAGCGTACGAAAGTTCTACAAGAAGCCCGAGTTTCTCGAGAACAACTTGGGCATCGAGAAGGATCCGGAGCTCGGCGAGATTGTGCAGACGGTCAGCGGCACCAGCAATGCTGCGGAAGCAGAGGCAGACGTTGAGACGGCTGCCTGTGACGGGGACGTACTTATGACCACGCCAGCTGAGTCCCCATCGGCCGAGCTGAAAACAGAAGCAAAACCGGCCAAGGTTGAGGAGGCACTGGAGCAGAAAACGGAGAAAGGTGGCCCTGAACCCACCGCGGACTATGTTACCGCTGAGAATACGCAAGAAGAGGAGATTGATGGTGACCTGGAGGTCTCCACACACTCGAATACATCGCTGAAGGCAGGTCAACTGCGTCTGGATGATAGCACTGATGGCGGCGTCGATGAGGTGCTTCTGGTGGACGAAGAAGTGGGCAGCGGCAGCCTCTTAGTTAACGGCGACGAAATACTCGCTGAGGAGCTGGTTCAGCTGGATGATCAAGAGGAGCCAGAGGCGCAACAAAAACCCGTGGACTACGATGATTTCGAGCACGAGATAATGGAGGAACTGGCCAAGGAGGGTGTCCTCGATGCCAGTGGTAATGCCCTAAGCCAACAGGTCCCCGCCGCAGATGTCATTTTAGCTGAAACCAAATGTGATGGCGGCGATCCGTCACCCGTTGACGAAATGGTGGCCATGGAGGTGGATGAATCCTATATCGATATAAAGCAGCAGGCGGAGCAGCTATTGGCCGAGCACCTTGCCGGTGCGGATGCCACGGATGCGGCTGACTGTTGTCCCGAGGAGAACAAGGAGAATTTGTCCACTACGCCAGCAGATATGACCAGCGGTGGCGCTGCCGAAGGTCTCGTCTCGGTGGACGTACCACTGACACTCAAGGAGGAGGACAACGAGGAGGAGAAGCCACTGGCGGTGATGGCTGCCGAACAGAAGCAGGAGCTGCCGCCATTGAAGATGGCGCTGCAACTGGAGATCGAGAAGGAGGAGAAGGCGAATGGCAAGAAGGAGGAGGAGTCACTCGACAGCCTCCCCGACGAGCAGCAGCAGCAGTTGCGGCGGGAACAAGAGATCCATCTGCACAATTTGGGTCTGTTGACGCATCAGGCCGCCGAACAGAGGCGTCTGGATCTGCAGGAGGCGCACACGCGGCAAGCCCAACTGCATCAGAAGCAGCAGCAACAATACCACCAGCATGGTCAGCAGCACCTTCACCATCACCAGCAGCACAAGCGACAGGGAGCGCGGGGAGGCGGAACCAGTGGCGGCAGTAGTGGCACCCAAGTCGAATCTAGCGGCACCCTGAAAACGGTAATCAAGCTAAATAGGAGCAGTAACGGCGGAGTTGGCGGCAACAGTGGCCTGCCCACAGGTACGGTCATCCATGGTGGCGGCGGTGGTACCTCCTCCGCCTCGTCTACATCCTCCTCCTCGGTGGGCAGTGCGACGCGTAAATCAAGCGGCGTTTTGGGATCCGGATCCGGAACAGGAGCTGGTGCTGGTGCAGTGGCCGGCGTACGCCGCCAATCGCTCAAGATGACATTCCAAAAAGGTCGGGCTCGCGGTCATGGTGCCGCTGACCGATCCGCCGATCAGCATGGCGCCCACGCTGAGGATTCGTACTACACCATACAGAACGAGGTGGGTTTGGACTTTGAGTTAATTTCCCAAAAATCCGCCACTAAAGAGATTTCTTTCCTTTATCATTTGCAGAACGAAGGTGCGACCAAGTCCAGTGTAACTACGGGTAATCCCGGCCGCAAGACCAATAACCGTTTCAGCTCAACTAACAACCACCACTCAGCGGTAGCCTCCTCGCACGGTAACCACAGCCACTCAGCGGTCCAGTACAGTGCGTATAGATCAGATCTTGCTCAGAATTGTGCGCTCGCTTCTCAGATTCCCAGGTCAAGCTCTAGGCTAGGGATGTATGCGATTGTCGGAAGAATTTCGATACGGAATATTGCAAATTTTCGAATTTAACATTTTAAATATTAATGTTGTAGATAATGTGATATATTTCCTTGAGTTTCCGCTTATTTTTGTCCGACATGCAAAAGAGAATATGCATTTATTGCTTATACATTAATCGCAAACTTCAAATATTTATTTTAATATCTTTACAACATTGATATATCTATATCTCCTTCAATCCCTAGCTTAAGATTAGAGCTTCTGGGAAATCAAAGTCAAACCAAACCTACTAGGCAGCAAAAAGAAACTTTAACTTGTTTAGGAAATGTTTATATCCTTTAAAGCAAAAGAGAAATGTTTTGGTTTGATTTCCCTTTCATATCATACATTCGGAATGTTGTATTCAAACCCATCATTCTCTCGAGCACTGTACATATGGCACCGTCATGGTGAGCATTATCGTCATCCCATACCCACACCCTCATCCACATCCACATCCACATCCACATACTAACGAACGCCTGCAAGACTTGTTTAAAAGGCAGAGACTATAGCTGGAACCTTTTTTCCCCCATTAAACCACTACAGATTCGTCGCATTCGGAGGGCCAGGGACAGGCGGAACATGGCTTCTATCAGATGGTGAAAAAGGATGAGAAGGAGAAGATTCTTATACCGGAGAAGGCCTCATCGTTCAAGTTCCATCCGGGAAGGCTGTGCGAGGATCAGTGCTATTATTGCAGCGGCAAATTCGGACTCTACGACACGCCCTGCCACGTTGGCCAGATCAAGTCCGTCGAGCGGCAGCAGAAGATCCTAGCCAGTACGTATTCGCTTGCTCCTTTTTGAATTGCAAACGGAACCCTTTTTTAACCCTTTCCTTTTGGCAGATGAGGAAAAGCTGACTGTTGACAATTGCCTGTGCGACGCCTGCTTCCGACATGTGGATCGTCGAGCCAATGCACCCTCCTACAAGAAGCGTCTCTCGGCTCCAGGTCACCTGGAAACGGGCGTGGGCAATGCCGCGGCGGCTGCCGCATTGGAAAAACATTATGCCGGCGAACACGGCGTCATTCCAGAGGCAGCGGGCGATGCAATGTCAACCGGAGCAGGAACGAGCGGCGGTGGACAGAGTCGTGCCTGCGCCGTCAAGGATTGCGTCGAGGGGGCAGGGCACTCGCTGCGACGCAAGTGCATACGGAAGAGCGTGAAGAAGTTCCAGCTAAGCCTAGAGATACCCGCCGGCACCTCGAACGTGTGGCTCTGCGAGGCGCACTACAACACTGTCATCCAATTCTCCGGCTGCGTGCTCTGCAAGCGGCGGCTGGGCAAGAACCACATGTACAACATTACCACGGTATGTGCACCTTTCCTTGCCCCACCTAAAGCATATTAAAAGTCCTGTGTATTTCTCTCAGCAGGACACGGATCGGCTGGAGAAGGCACTGGCCGAGATGGGCATTCCGGTGCAGCTGGGCATGGGCACCGCCGTCTGCAAGCTGTGCCGCTACTTTGCCAATCTACTGATGAAGCCGCCAGACAGCACCAAGTCCCAGAAGGCGGAGTTCGTCAAGAACTACAGAAAGAGGTGAGCATTTGGTCTAAAAAACGTGATTTTGAAACGGAAATAAAGCCTTTCCTGTACTTTCCAGGCTCCTCAAGGTGCACAATCTGCAGGATGGCAGCCATGAGGTGTCCGAGGCAGATGAGGAGGAAGCGCCCAGTGCCGCTGAGGCGGAGAGAGGACCAGCCGGTGGTCACGAGGATGCCGAGTTACCCATGGTGGTGGACGATGACGGACACACCGACTCCAACTCGAGCAGCTCCTCCATGACGCCGCTGGACAGTAGCAAGCAGATGTCTAAGCTGCAGGCCATCCTCCAGCAGAATCTGGGAGCAGCGGATGCGGCAGCGACAGGATCTGCGACAACAGAAGCGGCAGCTAGCAGCGGAGGAGGAGGCGGAACAGCATCTGGGGCTGACATTTCAAATGTACTGCGCGGCAATCCGAATATCTCCATGCGCGAACTCTTCCACGGCGAGGAGGAGCTGGGCGTGCACTTCAAGGTGCCGTTCGGCTGCAGCAGTAGCCAACGCACGCCCGAGGGCTGGACGCGAGTGCAGACCTTCCTGCAGTATGACGAGCCAACGCGCCGCCTCTGGGAGGAGCTGCAGAAGCCGTACGGCAACCAGAGCTCCTTCCTTCGTCACCTCATACTGCTGGAGAAGTACTATCGCAACGGAGATCTCGTCCTGGCCGCCCATGCATCATCCAATGCCACCGTTTACACCGAGACAGTGCGCCAGCGTCTCAACTCCTTCGATCATGGCCACTGCGGTGGCTTTGGCTCTGCCTCTGCCTCTGCCTCTGGTACCAGCAAGCGCAGCGGGATACCACAATCAACTGGCGGCAGTGTCTTGGCCACCGCTCTCACCACGCCCTACGCAGCATCATCGTCGGCGGCAGCAGCAGCGGCGGCGGCCAGTTCAGCGGAACACTCATCGTCCATACCGCTCGTGGAGCTCAACGACGACGACGATGATGATGATGACGGCGGCCTTGGCGGCGAGGATGGAAATTCAGCACCGACGGTTCTGGATGACAGCGAGACGGAGGCGGTGACGCCATTGGATCGCCTTAGGACGGTCTCTGTGGATAAGCTGACCAAGCAGCTCAGCTCCAATGCGGTCACGATCATAGCTCGACCCAAGGATAAGTCGCTGCCGGCCTCGGGCAAAGCCACCTCCAGCTCCTCTCTAATTGCCGCATCCTCCCCAGAGGAGGCAGCGTTAGCCAAGGCTGCCGTCGCCGTCAACACAGCAGTGCCTGCCCAATCCAAGGATGCACCGCCGTTGGTGCTGGTCGGTGGCAACAGTCGCAGCATCCTCAAGACCAATCTCCTCAGCGTGAACAAGGCTGCCGTGGAGATTGTGCCGCTGACCGCCTCCTCCTCGCAGGGACCGGGTGCTGGAAGCTGTTCGACTGGTGGCTCGCAGAAGGAATCCAATGTGGCCCAGCTGCTCAGCTCGCCGCCTGAGCTGATAAGCCTGCAGCGACGGCGGACGAGCGGGTCTGCTTCAGCAGCCTCAACATCATCGACGTCATCGACCAGCCTGCTGGACAATCTGCATGGCAAGAGGCTACAGCTGCCACGCTTACCGGCAGGTGCTGCGGCCGGAGGACCAGCAGCAGGAGCAGCGCCGCCACCCAATGCGGTCAAGCTGGCGAACGCACTGACGCCGCAGGAGCGCCACGACAGCAAGGGCTCCTCCTTCCCCACTGCCATGACCGAAGACGACAGACGAAAGCTTGCGATAATCTGTCAGGAGGAAGAAAGGATGAAGACTGCCCTCATTGACGCCTTGAAGATGAAGAAGCAGATGGAGATGGCGCGCCTGCAGGGACAGGCGGAGAATATTATGAGGCGAACGAGGGCTGCGACCGGTGCTGAAACGGGTGTCGGAGGTCGCGTTGGCGGTGAAGTTGGCACGGCAGCAGGAGCAGCGCCGCCACCCAATGTAGTCAAGCTGCCGGACACACTGACGCCGCAGGAGCGGCACGAGAGCAAGAACTGGAAGCCCACGCTGATACCGCTGGAAGATCAGGTGCCGAATAAGTCGCATGCACTCTACCAGACGGCCGACGGCCGGCGATTGCCTGCCCTGGTGCAGGTGCAGTCCGGCGGTAAGCCATACCTCATATCCATCTTCGATTACAATCGCATGTGCATCCTGCGCCGTGAGAAGCTCCTGCGCGACCAGATGCTGAAGGCCAACGCCAAGCAAAAGCCGTCCGATCAGCAGCACGCCCAAATGCAGCAGCAGCAGCAGCAGCAGCAGCAACAGCAGCAGCAGCAGCAGTTGGGCGGCCATCCTCCAAATGATTCCAACTTCTCCAGAATGGTAAAGGTGGCCAAGCAACTGTCGGCGCGTGACCTGATCCAGCAATTGCAGCAGAGGCAGCACCAGAAGCAGCACCAGAAGCAACAGCTAAAGCAGCAGCATCAGCAGCAACACATGCCCACCCTGCAGCCAGGTGGAGTGGCAGCGGCAGGAGCTGGATCGGCAGTACGATTGGCCAGACTGGCGCCCAAACCGATGCCGCCGCTTACCAACCCGCAGATGGGCAGCCAGGTGCCCCTGGACAACAGCAACAACTCTTGGCTGTGGAAGAACTTTCCGGATCCTAATCAGTATCTGCTGAATGGAAACGGTGGCGTCGTCGGTTCTGTAGGAAATTCTGCCAGCAAGTTGCCACATCTCACGGCCAAACCGGCCACGGCGACGAGCAGCGGCGGTGTGGGAGGAGCAGGTGCTGGCGGCGGCAACAATGTTCACAAGGGCGGCAGCGGTGGCATGTATCCCATTAAGCTGCACCAACTGCAACAGCAGCAGCACCAGCATAAGCTCATCGATAATGGCGGCGGCGGCGTCGGCTCTGCAGGGAACTCTGCCAGCAAGTTGCCAAATCTCATGCCCAAACCGGCCACGGCGACGAGCAGCGGCGGCGGAGCTGCAGCCGGTGGGGGCAACAGCGAGCACAAGGGCGGCAGCGGTGGCCTGTATCCAATCAAGCTGAACCAATTGCAGGAGCACACGCAGAAGTTCATCGATAATGCCATGTCGAAGATACCTAAGAGCCTCACCGTAATCCCGCAGGGAGGCGGCGGCGGCGGCGGAGGCAATGGCGGTAGCAGATCAATGGGTGATATTGGCGGCGGCGGCTCTTCCGGCAAGGACTGATGACGGCGTAAGCAATGGCCACCGGTGGTGGGCACCAGGCGGAGCAGCAGGATCAGCCAGCAGCTACACGGCACGCAGTGACCCACCGATGGCGGCGATGGATGATGTCTCAAAACTCCATTAGCGACCATAGTTGGCTGCTGAAAGTAGGCTAAGTGATAGACGAAGACCAAACCGCGACAGATGAGAGAACCAAGATCATTTCTTGGATTACATAACGTTGTTTGTGTATAAAAAAAGGAGAGGGGGCAGCGAATACGATTATCCTTTAAGAGAGAGAGAGAGAAGCAAGCGAGAGCGGAAGGAAGGGATATGAATACAGATACAGATACGGATAGCTAGAGTTAGCGATACACACTTATACTCTACTCTATTATTGTAGATCGTAATACTATATATTTTTTTATTAGATTTACGGGCATATTCACTTGCGATTCGTGTATTATAGATACCAAAATTGCTAAAGCTAAATCGGTTTATATTTTTTAAGAAACGCCACAGACACACACACACCCACAGCATAACACAAGACACACCATCCACACACACACTAACACTTTAATTTAAAAAATAGAAAGCAGCACAAATTAATTGTGGCCAAACCGAAGTTGAGCTAAGATGCAAGTATCCCCCCCAAAAGAGCACACACCTAGCAGCTAGAAATCCAATCCCGCGCCTAGTTTACGATTTGTTTATATGTAGACTCTTAATTTATAAACATTTATGTCTCGCATCAGCATCTATGCACACACAAACACACCCCACACACCACACACACACACCCCACACACACACACACACCCCACACAGTCACAGAACGAACAGATGATTATTATTATATAGAAACCTAACATTTAACTCTCAAACTGTACATATTTTCATGGAGAAACTGAACAAAATATAAATATACACAAAAATTATATACAAAAGAAAAAAACAAAACAAAAACAAAACACAAATTATAAATGCAAATAGGCGAATGTGAAAGCAACCCTTTAACCACAGAAACAATCAAATTGATCGGTGTTCTCGGTGCCTCTCATCCGGTGGCCTCTGTGTTCCATTCTAAAGGAATTCGAAATCGTAGCTCCCTAAGAGATCGTTATTAATCGTATGTGACGATTGCGAGAAATTGAAAAGCTTTCTTCTCAAACAAAAGAAATCAAATAAACTAGACATCCCCAGCAGATACCATAAAGAGATGATATATATACTATATATGATAGATATTTTAGTGGAGAGAATACAATTGTAAATTAGAGCGTTAAGCATAGATATATTTATACACATATGAGAATTCAATTGTTGTTGTTGGACATTGGAAATGTATTTATAACAGAAGGGGACAAAACGAAAGCGAGAACAGGCCAGGAGGAGGCACAAGAGACGACGCAGGATCAGCACCAAGAGAGCTGGCGACCGTGATGAACGTGGAACGATGGATGCCTTGATTTGATCGACCCCCTCCCCTTTGAAAATTCAAAATGTGTGTGCCTGCCAATGCGTGTGTGTGTGTGCGTGTGTGTGTGTGTGTGTGCGAGTGTGTCTGTGTAGTACTTCTTGTAGTTGTTAGATCCTTCGAGACCCGAAACACACACACCTTACGATTACATCTTATTTATGCAATTATTTTTAAAAAGAAATTACCTTTCCAAGAATCAAGAGAAAATCAACGAAATTGATAAATAAACTCTCCAAATTGTCCAGCTAAAAGCAGCCAAGTGGTTTTATTACTTTATTTATAATACATAAATTGAAATTTTATTGTAGTTGGATTTTTTTGTTATTTGTTACAAATTGTTAATATTTTTTTTGCTGTTATCTACAGTTGTTGTATCTGTTTGTTGTTGCAGAGTAACCGAGGCTTTAATTCAGACTTCATTCTGGGAATTTTCAGTATAAATGCATTAATTTCTGGCTATCTGAACTATCAGGCGAACTGAAGGCAGCAGAGATGAATTTTTCTTAATTGTTTATTGTTTTTATTTTGTTTATTTCTTTTAATTGCAAACTTGTTTCGCTGCTGGTTGTCCAATTTTTTGTAGCATACTGTTTTGGGCAGTACAACAAAGACGCGCTGCTGTGGGTGAAGGATGAGTGGGTAATAATCAATTGTATTATTTATTTATTATTTTTCATTAATGCAGAATCTCGTTTTTTTGGTTTTGGGCTTTGACAGTGTGCCAAATATGAGGTCATTCCCTCGGTCTGCCTCTCTGCCTCTCTTTCTTGCTATCTTATTTTCAGTATTGCCATCTCTGTCTATCTGGTGAAACTTCAAGGCTGATCTGCACCGGAAACGGAAATGGCATTACAACCAGATGCTGGCTCAGAGCTTCGTCCACCAGCAACTCCAGCAGCAGCAGGCACCCCAATGGCTCTGTGACGATCTTTATAAACTGGTTTTTATTAATTATTTGTATACTGTTTCTATTTATATTTGCATTATTTTCTTCCTTTCTTTGTTGGTGAGGGGGAAGGACGTGAAACCAGCAAATCCATCGCGCTCTTTATTAATTATTTATTGCAAATGAAAAGGTAGCTTGGGCTTAGATTAAATGAGTCGTTTGCGACCCTATAAATAATATATTATGTATTATTGATCAGCATTAACAGCCGAATGCATTCCGAATTGAAATTAATTCATGTTTGGCTTTGTTATGGGATTTTTAATCCTTAATTTTCACAAAAAAATACGCTGCAAATAATATCAAGATGTCAATCAACAAAAAATGATTAAGAACTAAGTTTTTCTCTAAATAAATAAAAACACAAAGAGATAAATAAATAAAGCTTTTTTTATTTCGAAAGGAATGGTGGAGTATTTTCAGATTTGTTTTTTAGGAATTTTTCAGACCGAGAAAGCCACCAAACCAAAAAAAAAGTTACATTATTTATTATTAATATGATTCTTTTTGTAATCGAGTAATTGTTAATTTTGTCCCAACAGAGCTTTATAGTTAAATGACCATCTCCAATACATCCCTAAATAATATAACGTTTTTTTGAATTTGAATTCAAATTCAAAAAGGCGTTATATTATATTTGGCGGCTTGTTTTGTTGGCATGTCAAGCAGCAAAATAACCCGCCAAATTTGCTCTTGTAGACACAATTCCAGACTTTAATCTGGCTATTTTCAGTACAAATTCGTTAATTTGAATAATATATATGATTAATAGGGCCGCAAATGCCCCATTCGCTACCTACAAGTCCCCAAAGAAGCCCAAGCTACCTTTTCATTTAAGATAATAAAATAAATAAATTTACAAAAACCATAACTTAGCCAAAAATGT
>VNJN01006922.1:0-12899 GCA_008042485.1 Drosophila mayri | reverse complement strand
GCAGCCCGCTCGGAAAATACTAAAGAGTGCCACACACTTTTCTAGTATATTTGTTTTCGTGTCAGGTTACTGCCCTTTAAAACGGCCGCTGACGAACAACCGTTTTCAATTATTTGCCTCTCGCTCTCTCTCACTGCTTGAAGACGGTTTTTTACTGTCTGGATACCATGCTTAACTAAACGCAAGAAAAAAATAGTGTATGTATTGACTTATTAGATCTTTCCACATAGGTTCATCTGTTTTCCTCCGTCCGTTGAATGGATGGACCATAAGGTTTTGGCGTTTCGAAATTTGTTATTTTGTTCTCTTTTTTTGACGGATTTTGTTTGCCGATAGTTAGGCGATAGTATTTTTGGTGCAACGCTGAATTATTTTTAATCTTGGTTGAAATTTAAATTTAAGCATAGTATCCAGACCGTAAATACCTATCATTATGCAGTGATAGAAAGCGAGAAACAAATAAATGAGAACGGTTGTTAGTGAGCGGTTGTTTAAAAGGTCGGTATCCAGACATGACAACATTATACTTGAAAAATGTATTTAGGTTTCCCGAGGAGGGTGCGAAAAAGAATGAAAAAAAAAACATGCACCAATTGTTATGAGTTTAGACTTAGAGACAAGAATGAAAAAAAAACTTATTTCAGCTGATCTTATTTAAATTTAATAATGCCATTTTGCAATGGGCCTGTGTTGAATGGAAAAACAAATTAATGAGTAATTGAAAACTTTTTTAAATAAAAAAGAGTGAATAGTTAAACATATTAAAAATTCTTTTATTTCATTAGTTATTGACTATACATTGCTACTTAAGTAAATAGGAAAATGTTCCTTTGAATGTTTTGTGTTTAATGTTTTTTAAGATTCCTCAGACGAATGTTTCTAGTAAATTAACAATATTAACAATGCTTATAAATGTAATTATCTTATATCTGAGTTCAGAGAAATAACAATAGCCGATTATCAGTTCCGTGCAGTACCAGTCGTCAATGTTTAATCAACAATTCATAAACAGCCGAAGGAGTGTTGTTGACGAATCATCGATGAATTGCCATACAAATTGTTGATGAATTTAACATAGGCATGTCCTAGGCTGTCATCAACAATTAATTGATGAAATGTTGATGAATTGTTGATTAAATGTTGATGAGATGTTGACTAAATGTTGATGAATTGTTGATTAAGTGCTGATGACATGTTGATGACATGTTGATTAAATGATGACATTTTTATTTCTATATAATCTCACTTATTTTTATATAATCCCACTGTTTCTAATATAATTCCACTGTTTTTCATATAACTGCACTAGAACTAACACTAATTACTAAAAACTTTCAAACTATACATTGAATTTCTAAACAAATTAACTTTAACTTTCACTTTTGCCATCTAAAATGTATTTCTCCTAACTTATTCAGAAGTTAAAACGCAACTAAAAAAACCACCCCGCCTATGTTTTGGGGGTGCGTTTTTATTGGTGTGTGTGGTTCCCGCCGTGATAATAAAACGCTGTCGGTGGTTTTCTTTCTTCGAGATTTAAATCTTCAGTTTAAAATTATGTAGTCTACAAAAATCTTCCAGTTGGATCTCAGATGGTTTCGAATAAGAATACCAGGATAGAATTCAAGGGAAAAAGGTGTGCCCAAACTCCTAAAGGGGAAAAAATCTCCTTTTTGACAAGTAGGTGGGAGGATCCCCTTCCCCGATTAGGAATACCGGAATAGGACCAAAGAACCTGGCGTAGGCATCTTATATTACTGAGAGAGCGAGAGTTCATGTAAAATTTTTCATCAACAATTCATCAATGGAGAGCAAATGAGAGCGCGAGAGAGTCGGCTTCGCCCCGATTGCAGACTGAGAGCATCCATTCTGCCCACGTCGCAGTCGGCACGTTGATTACATGTTGATGACAGAGGCATATTGATGACAAGTGGTACTGCAGGGAATGCATTTTTTATTGTTGCTATTGTACTAGCTATGTAAATACCATGTTTAATTTCTTGGTTTGGAATGAATTCACTGTCTTCTTGCAAATTTAATTGAATTTTTCTTATAACTTAGGATCTTGCTGGAAGAAGTATTGAGTTATCGGGTCTGATTATAAGCAAATCTTCAGATGGCTGGAAGTCTAATTGACAGTTGTATTTCTTTATGAAGTCGATTCCTTATATGCCATCGCATGGAATAGCAAAATGTAAATCCACGATATGAAAGTCGTTTGGAATTATATATTTAGTTGTCTGTATCTCTATAAAGGTTAACCCTTTTGATTTTGTAACACCCTGACTTATTCCTTTTATATCTATTTTAAAGTTAACTTTTATGTCATGATAGACATCAGAATTTTCTTTGACTATTGAAATGTCGGCATCTGTGTCTACTAGAAACACCAGTTCTTTTCCTGTGGATACATTAGTAAAAGTAACAAATATATTGTGACTGAGATTAATTACATGAACCATTACATTTTCTACTGATAGGTACTTAAAGGGTCTTGAGAGTTTCCCGATGTATTTTGGACTACTCTCACATTGCTATTGTTGTTATTGTTATTGACCTCGATTTGAGTGATCACGTCCTCGATTGTTTCCTCTGTACTGACCTGTTTCAATTTTATTATAATTGGAACTGTTTTAGTTGTTGTAATTATTATTACGACTACGAAAGTTATTTCTGAAATTTCCACGCCCGCGGTTTCCACCACGGTGTGGATAATTTTTATAATAAAGGACAGTATTTTGTTGTCCAGTTGCTTCCGTGCATCATTCTTGGACGTTGATGCACTACGGTCAGTACACTCAAGTGGCCCTTATGAAACCAGGCACGTGCCTGTTATGGTTAGATATTAGTAGACGCGATTGAAAATATAGGAAAGAATACGGAGAAATAAACTACCGGCGAGCTGCCTGATTGTTTGCTTGCATGAAATTTAAGTGGGTAAGGATTAAAGTTTTTAGTTTCGGAAGACAATCAGCATGTGAGATTACCGAGTACAAATCATTGTAACTTGCACACAGTACTCTAAAGGGTTCATGCAGTTCATAGAAGGTTCTACAATTGCGCAAACTAAAGGTATGTAGGATCTAGTATTTCTACTCGGAACATGGAAATTGATCTTGCCTAACAAGTCAATACCACGTCGCCGTTAATAAGGTTATAAATGAAGGTAATGCCTAGCATTTATAGTGTTGAAGGTGCTAGCCTGCAGATAAGTTTTACCTTTTCAATTGCGCAATTCTTGTTCCTTGCCATAACTGCAGACTGTGTAAAATAACTTCTGGCTAACTCAAGGGTTAGGCCGTCCGTTATGTACGCACTTTCTAGAGCTTTGGTCATCTGCTTGACCTCTGATGTATATTAGCAAGCAGTTTTGTAGCGTTGCTGTAGATTCATCAGTTTAGATGATAGTACTTCAACAGTTTCGCCTTTGACATTGCTTTTTAGTCTGGAAATGACTTCTGATATATTTGTTTCATTTCCGACTAGGTTTCTTCCGACACCTTTTAGCTTTGTTTTTATTATCGAAATAGCTTATTTTTCGAGTTCGCCTATTATTGATTCTATAATTTCCAATGCATCGAGAAAACTTGTCAAATTTTTTGCTTTAACATCAAATGCTAGCATCTTTGATCAAAGATATTAGAATATACAAGATGAGGAACGTCCATACATTCGTTTTGCAATATGAAGCTGCTTTTTTGATGGCAACGACAATCGCTCTCTATCCGCTCTCATAAAGTTGAGAGCGTAAAATTCTGAAAATAGAATTCGCTTGTTTGTATGAGTAAACACAACAAGGAAGTGCGTATGTATATGTGAGTGAATATGTGTGCGCTTCTTTTGGGAAATTGAAAAAAATTGAATTTTTATATTTTGTGCCGCTGACCGACCGCTTGTTGGGTAGAAAGGGGACTGAGGGTGGCAGCAAAAACAGCTGATCTCAAACTTGTATTATACTTCATTTGCACACAATAAGGTTGTTTTGATTTTAGCTTGTTTACATTTTCTAGTGCTTGAATGCCTGCATATTTCTTGTTTCATTTTATTTATACTTTGCATTAAAACTATATATAATTACAAAATTTTAATTATTTATTATTTATTTATAATATTACAAATTAAATAAAATAAAATAAAAATAATAGCAAAAAAAATATTAGCTTAAATCGTTTTCACACCACCGTTTTTTTATTGTGGTATAATATATACACTCATGGAAAAAATAATAGGTGTTTTTTCTTTTTTGTTTTTAACTTGCTAAATCTAAAATTGGAGAAAAGATGGCTTATATATAACAAGTTAAAAACGAAAAAAAACACACCTATTATTTTTTCCATGAGTGTATATATATATATATATATATATATATATATTGTAAGGATGCACTACGGCCGAGATATGAACTCAGCGGCCCTTTCCAGTTAAATTTATAATTGGAAACGCCAGGAAATGGAGGGGCCGAGGTTTTGAGGGTTTTTAGGGTGGGTCTTCTCGACTCCAACTGCCAGATTAAATTGCCCACGCTGGGCGGGTCAGAAACTACCGGCTCGGGGTCTCCCAGCAGCCAGATTCCCCCCCCCCCCTAGAGACTGGAGTCGTGGCTCGGGGGACNACTGGAGTCGTGGCTCGGGGTGACCCAGCAGCCTGCTCCCGCGCCCGCAACCCAAACCTAAAACCGCGACGCCGGCGTGCCCGAGCTGCCGCGGCCCGGCGGCTCCACCGTGGTATCCCAACGGCGGGCCGTCGCCCTCCCCTAAAAATGCCCCTTGACTCGTAATTTCCCAGCAGCGGCGCATGGGCTAATCCCTACGGCGCATTCTGAGATCGGGCAGGCGACTTGGTGACCCAACGGCCGCCGCCCACACCCACGCCCGGAATTAATCGCTGCTGGCATAATTACGAGTGTCTGTTGTTTCTCGTCTCAGCCGTCGCGTGGCCTAATTCTGCCCGCTCCTTTGCCGGCTGCGCTGCCACGATCGATGGCACGCGCCGTTCCGCATTCCATGCATTCTTTTGCATGGCGAGATTTCCGTCTCGCTCTCTCTCCTGGGCGGCAGGTGGCCCATGCAAATTCCGTTTTTGCATTTGATTGCTCTGTCGGCGCCTGCGCCGCGGCTCTCTGACCGGATCGCGCTCTCCGGCCTTCTCTGCCGATCGCTGATTGGCGGATCTCGTGTCCCAGCCACTGCGTCATTGTTTCCTCTCGTTCCTTGAGGATGTTGCTAACGGTGCGGTTTATGTTGCCCGTGACGTCAGGCCTGGTGTGGCCGAGGTGTGGGCCCGGCCCTATGATTCCCTAACGCCTACTAACCCTAATCTTAGCCTACGTATTTACATGTTCACTTCATATTTACATTGCTCCTATCTACCTAACCTAACCTTAACCCAAAACTTAGCCTACTAATTACATATTTATATTATTTATATTTACATGATTTTATATACATTTCGTGGCGGCGGCCACATCGTGACCGTCGTCACACTCCCCACCTACTTCCGGGTGGTGCGGAGGAACACCCGTACTTTCCCCAGGATGCTTATCTGGATCCGGAAGCGCTGACCGCCTTCTTCGTCCAAATATCGGCGGTTCTTCCGGATCCGGATTGGCAAGCGATCCTGAAACCCGCCGGATCAAGGGCGCCGGCAGCCTTCCGCCCAGGGTCGACCATTCCGCCGGGGCCGTCACCCACGGTTCTGGGTGGCTCCATGGCACGTTCCGTGCCCGTGGCTCCTCCTCCTCTGACGCGCTGCTGGGCGAATCCTCCCACGGAGCGGAGGGTCTCCTCCGGGCCGGTGCCTCAGTCGGCGGCCGCGTCGACGGGTTGCCGACTGTGGCAGACGCACACATGGTGGGTGGGCGTCGAGCCAGGAACGGTCCGAGGCTGAATATCTCGTCGGCGTAGGCGAGACCAGCATTCTGGGGTCCACAGTGGCTCTATAGCCCTCCCGTAGGGGGCTGTAGGTCGCCGTCCCCCAGGGAATATCCCGTCCGGGTGCCCTCGGCGGCGTTTCCGACCTCTCCACTGGCGGTGGGGGCCCGGTGTCCCTATCGGAGTCCTGCTCGTGTCCTTCCTGCGCTCCAGGCACCGGCACCAATTCGGCCAGGGTGCGGGGCGATACCTCGCCAAAGCAGTCCCGTGGAACCTCCCAAGGGAGCAGTGTCGGTGAGTCCGGCGAGGGCGGGGTGGACATCACCCACGGGGGCGTCGCTACCTCCCGCGGTGGGGTAGCCTCCCAACGGGCTTCGCCGAAGCGGGCGTCGGGCTCTATCTCCTCCTCACTGTCGCTCGAGAGTTCAATGACGTCGGGCGCCTGTTGCGGCACCACGGTGGCCGGTACCACCATGCCCAGGGGGGGCCTGCGTTGTCGCCGCGGGTCCCGTTGCGGGGCACTGCCCACGTCAACGTAGTGGGGCCGCCCCGATCCAGCAAGGGCGGCCACCTCTAGTGGATCGTCTCCTGGGATGGAGCGCCTCCGCCCTTCGAGGTAGAGCTCTTTAAAGCTCTCCTCTACTGCCGCCGATAACCAAGAATAGTCCCTGACCTCCGGGGGGTCTCCTGGCTTTGGGGCGTGGATGGCGGCAGTTAGTGGGGGAGGGCCCATTATGGCCGCCGTCACCGCCACTCTGGTGAGCGGGCGTCCGGCCGGCCATACAAACAGCGGGAGTCCGCGTCCGCGTTTCTGTGGGAGAAGAAATGATTAGTTCGTGTTACCTATCCAATCCCTACCTATGGTGTGCCTATCTTGGTCCCTATATAGCCCCATTTATTTTCCCCGCGATGGGAAGTCTGACCTAGATGCCCAGTCGGTGTGTGTTCTCTCTAGTTTTTCCCCGGCGGGGAAGCAGAGTGTTGGACGGGCGCACCCATCATCAAGTGACTCTACGAATTCTGTCCGTTGTGACAGAGTATCCTGATGGCGATACCGCCTATTCAGGTCTCCCGAGCGCGGAGTTGTTCTCGGCAGTCGGAGCGACTTCTTCGTTTTCATCGCCTTCTGTATCGGCCTCCTCGCCGTGATATGGTTTTCGCTGATTTCGACTGGCGGTCCGCCGTCTACGGCTGCCCGGAATGTGCAGCTGCACGATGTTCGGCGACGGGAACTTGGCAACCGTAAATGGCTCATCATATTTTGCTGCCAACTTCGCCGCGAATCCTTCCGTGGCGTTCGATAATAATAATGCGTGGCGTCGGACCAGTACTAGCGATCCCACCGGCGGCTTCCATTCTCGCCGGCGGAGATTATAATGTCGCCGCTGATCGGCCGATGCTCGGTGGGCTTTGTTTCTGGCGACTTCAAATATGCGGTGCAGCTGTCTACTGCGTTCCGTCGGGGTTACTTCGGGGGTTCCACGTCCCGGAGTAACTTCATCATACAGGGCGTGAGGCAGCTGGTTCCCTGAACCAGAAAGGCTGGGCTGAATCCCGTTGTGTCGGAGATACTGCTGTTTATCGCCAGCGATATTTTTGGGAGCAGCTTATCCCATTCGTTCTGGTCAATCCCATCCAGATACTGGGCGATCATTGGGTGCCGTTGTCGCAGACAAACATCCGTGGTACCCCGAAGCGGCTCAGGATCCGTTCCCGAAATGCATGCTCCAGGTATGTTCCTGTGGCTTTGCGTAGTGGGATCAACTCCACCCATTTGCTGAAGGAGTCAAGGAAAACTAGAAGCATCGTGTTTCCTTGCTTCGATCGCGGCAGCGGACCGACGAAATCCGCGCATAGGACGTGGAATGGTTCCTCCACTTGACGTGTGAACATATGTCCCGCTGGTTTCTCCTGGCTGATCTTGTATCTTTGACAATTTAGACAATTCCGTACATAGCTGGCGACGTCGCGAAAAAGTCCTGGCCAATAATATCTTTATGCCACGCAATTACTTTTCTGCAGGACTCCCAGATGTCCGGCAGCGGGAATATCGTGGTTTTCCAGTAGAACCCGATGACGATAATTCGCTCCTACACACAGCTTTCATGGTGTGTACTCCTCCTCTTGTGGCCGTAGCCCGATGCGGCGATAAAGCTTGCCGCTTTCCTCCCTGTAATCTGGGAACTTGGCAGGTTCGGTCCGAACCTTCTTCAACATCTTTGCGAGCCATTTGCAGTTTGTCCCTTGTACCTGTGCTTGCTGCGCTACTGGCAGCGGTTGGCGTGAGAGGGCGTCGGCCACTAAATTCTGGGCTCCCCTCCCTACTGCTGCAGCTCGAGTGCCCATCGAGCAATTCTTCCAGTCGGATTATCTATGGAATTTAACCATTTCAATGCCTGGTGGTCGGTAATTACCTCGAACCTGTATCCTTCGAAGTAGCATCGCATCTTCCTTACGGCCCATATGATGGCAAGACACTCCTTCTCGGTCACCGAGTAGTTTCTTTCCGCGCTATTTAAGCGTCGTCTGGCGTAGGCCACCACTCGCTCCTGTCCATCGATAGTCTGGGTTAGTATGGCTCCAATGCCATACTATGCCAATGCGTCGGTTTCAGCTCGCGGATCGCGGCTACCTTATCCGGGTCCATGAGGATCCCTTCCTCGCCTATTACAAGCCCCAAGTAGGCGATGTGTCGCTGAAAGAAAAGGCATTTGTCCCTATTTAGCCGCAGGTTGGCTCTGCGTAATCGGCGAAATACCTCCCGAAGGTTCTCGACGTGTTCCTCCAGCGTCGAACTGATGACTATAATGTCGTCTAAATAGGCGAACGCATGCGACTTCATGTCCGGACCGATTACCGTATCCAGGGCCCGATGAAACGTCGCTGAGGCCGAGTGCAGTCCAAATGGCATGGAATGGCAATGGAATAGGCCACGGCCAGGAACCGTGAAAGCCGTACATTCCCGACTCTCCAGAGCTACGGGAATTTGCCAAGTTTCTTCAAGTCCAAGGTCGAAATGAACTTGGCGTTTCGTAGTCGCTCCATGATCTGGTTGATCCTTGGCAGCGGGTACGCATCCGGTACAGAGTTCTCGTTCAACTGCCTGTAGTCGATGCACATCCGTGCGTCACCGTTTTTCTTGGCCGCGATCACAATCGGGGCACTGTGCGGGCTCTTCGATGGCTCGATACGGCCATCCCTAAGCAGTTCGTCTATCTGCCTATCAATGACGGCTCTCATGGCCGGATTCCGGGGAAAATACCTCTGTTTTATCGGGCGGTCGTTGCGCATCACGATCCGGTGCTCCGCGATGTAGGATACTCCGGCCAGATTCTCAAATTTTCCCAATTTCTGTTCTAGGAATTCCTCCACCCAGGGCGCTGGGTATTCCTCGGGTGTATGACTCACAGAGTCGACCGTGCCGCAGAGGGTCGCGTTCTGCTCCGGCGTTTCCTCGGCGTGGTCCTGGAAGCGGACACGCTTCTTGGAGGTGCCAAAAGGGTTTCGCAGCGCGGCGGTGGCGTTAGCCACAGGCAAAACATGGCTCCAACTGTTTGGTCGACTGGTTGAGGGTGCCTCTATATCCATGCATGAATTCTTATCTGCTGCCCGTGGGGCAGGGGTCGGCGGTTGTCTTTGTACAGTACGCGGCTTGGGTACTGGTCCTTGTATGGTGATCGGCCCCTCCTGGGTAACCGTGCCAAATAATCCTCGATGTGTTTCCTCTGTCATTCCTCCTGATTGTCTCCTCTCCGACACTCCCCGTCGTTCCGCAAAAGGCCCGAGTGTGTCTGACTCCTGGTGGCCAGCTCGTGGCTTCCCTGGGAGTCTGACTCCTTGACGAACTCTTGGTGGCATGCTAAGGGCTTGCCTGGGGGTTCGTCCTGGTCGTGATCTTCCTCGTCGTCTTCCTACTTGTATCCTCTATCGCATCTCGTCTTCCTGCGATCCTTCCCGCTGTCCTGTGCGTGGTTCATCCTCCTGTGTTCCTCGTTTTATTCCGCGTTGTTCGTCGTCCCCTGTTCCCTGAGTCCGTGCCCACGGTGGCATCGTGTGTTCGTCCGGCATCAAGTCAAGGGTTTGTCCCCCGCACTGAATGGTGGTTCCAATTCCACACAGGAAATCCATCCCTAATACTACTTCGTCCAGTGCGTCCGCCATGACCAATGGATATTTGCCGCTAGTGCCCTGGTCAACTCCTGGCATGTCCCATCTGCGAGTTTGACCTGTGTCCGTACATCCCTCGTGTTCTGCTTGTTATCCAATTCCTTGGCCAATTCTTCGCTGTTGAAGCTATGTGTAGCTCCCGTGTCCAGGGTGGCCACGAATCTTCGCCCTCCCATAATGATGGTGGCTCGGATGCGTCCCTGGCGTTGGTGGAGAGTCCTCTTCTCTAATTGTTCGGGTTGGCTGGGTTCCTCGGATGATTCCCGGTCACTCGAGGCCCGTTTCCGTTTCCCGAAACCTGTCGTCGGCAGCATTCGAACGTCCGCACTCCTCGTCGTCCGCATTCCCAGCAGAAAAGTATCCCTGGGTTCCGGCATTCCGTTGAGAAATTCCCGGGCTGGCCGCACATCCTGCATGCCCTTCGCACGTTTACTGGTGCCTGCTCCGGCGTTGTTGCCCGACTCGTATTCGCGTTCCTGCTAAAACTTGCTGGCATGGGGTTCATCGGCGGCCTGCGGGCCTTGCGGTCCGCATCCGTGGTGGTACGCGAAGTAGGTGGTGCCCGTGAGTTCGGTTCCTGGTGATTCTGAGTTCATCCGCTCCTTCGGCGAGTCTCCTCGTGGTCGACCACCAAGTGAGTCAGTTTCGCTAGTGTGCGAAAATCCTGCCTCCTTATGAATAATTGATATTCCGGCGACATGTTGTCGTAGACCCTTTCCAGCTTTTGTTCAGCTGTAAATCCGGCCCGGCGCATCTGCAGGCGCAGGTCTACCGGATATTCCTTAAAGGGCTCGTTGGGCCTCTGAAAGTGAGTGCTAATCTCGTCCTTCAGTTGCTGATAATAGCGCGGCGGCAGAAAGAAATCCAAAAATTCCCTGCGAACCTCCGTCCAAGTTGCGTTCCGAAGGCCACTTGTCATGTACCAGCTCTCAGCGCGGCCAGTCAGTAGTACTATTAAAGCTGGGGCGAGATACTTCTGATCGATCCGGCTAGTGTCGGCCCGTTTCTCGATATGCTCTATGAAACAGAGCGGATCCATCGTCCCGTCAAATGAGAGTCCCCACTTGGTCATCCGATCCAATAGTGCGGCTCCCGGGTCCCCATGGTAGTTCGTTGCGCGCAGTGGCTCCTCTGTTTTCGTCGGCAGGCGTCTTCCTGCGGCAGGAGAGGTACTCCTAGGCAGCAGAAGGGTAAGTGGCACCGTCGGTGCCGCAACTCCAGGCGAGTTTGCCTCCGAGTCAAAATACATGGGCGACAGCAGCTTTGCGTCTCCCGTGGGGGCGTTCCCAAAGTTCCTTTCCAACTCCTCAAGGCGGATTTGGACCTCTTCCGGATGGTCCTGCTGACGCGCGAAGGCAATCAGCCGCGATCGCTGTTCCTCGACCGTGCCTCCTCGTTCCAAACCGAATTCCAGGAGTATGGTCTCCAGCTCCAACTTCTTTCGGTAACTGATCCAAGTTACGCCCATGATTTTATTATTATTATTTTTTTTTTTTAAGCTTCCCGATTTATTGTTCTATGTTTATTCCTTGGCCTCCTTAATTTATTTTTATTATATATTTGCTTTTCCTTCCTTATTTCCTGCTTGCCTTAATTTCCGTTGTTATTCGCTATGTTATATCCTTCCTTATTTTCTTAATTTTCTCTCGACTGTGGTTCCTTGTTTTCCTTGTATATATTTTCCTTGCCTTCGTTGGCTTGTTTAATTATTTCTTCGCATATAGTTTTCCTCCTTATGTTTATTTTCCTTGGTCTTTCCTCGAACTTTATTCGGTCCTTTCCGATTTTGTTCAATATATTCGTTCTCTTGTTTAACTTGTTCCACGCGTGTTTATTTATTAGTTACCATCTATTATTTATTCCTTTAACTAATATTTTTTTTTTTCGCCTTATGTTATCTATGTTCAATTATTTTCTTGATTCATATATATTCCGTATGTTACTTCGCTTATCTTACTGTATTTATTACTTATTTTATTTTTCTTTTGTTTATCTATTTTATTATTTATTATTGTTTTGCGTTATTATTTTCTTTGTTCTTTTTTCAGTGTGGTCCAACTTTATTTTATTAATTTATTGCCTCGCTCTGTTTTATGGTTTTATCCCGCTTTCTCAATTTCGTTATTTATTTACTCCGTTAGTTTCGCTTATTTTCCACAGTGTGTTTCCTTCTGTTTTCCTCAGTATTTTGTTATCTCTCTACCGATCTGGTATTTTGTAATCGATATACTTTCATCTGGCCGGACTCGGTATTTTAGTTGCTTCCCGTCTGGTATTGAAAATCGATTGTTTCCACTTTTGGTATTTTATTCACGTTTGTCCACTTTCCATATTTTTCATCGATAGTCCCCTCCGAATCGGTATTTTTATTCGACTTTCTTACCGGCTTCCGCTATTGGTATTTGCTTATTTGAAATTTTTGGCGCGACCCCTCCTTAGCTTCTCTGCTAATTTAATTTGTTGTCTTATGTCATCGGTTTATTTGATTTTATTTAGTGGATTTTATTTATCATTTATAATTTATTTAATTTTATTTATTGGCTATTATTTAATTTTTATTTAGTTTATTTAGTAATTTATTCGTCGGTTATTATTTATTATTTCTTTCGTTTTTTATTATTTGTCCAATTTATTTCCGTTTATGTTATTTAATTTATTTATTTATTTGGCTAAATTTTTGGTACACAGGTTCTGGGTGTCCTCGCGGCCAAAGGACTTGTCCTTTTATTTTATTTTCGCAAGATCTTTTCAAATTGTCAGGATTCGATGGTTCGCGACGGCTTAATTTTCTTTTAGTTTCTCGATGTGTGTTCAACGAAGGGTATTCTCTGAGTGTCATAGCTTAATCAGAAGGGCCAATAT
>VNJN01006921.1:37707-84454 GCA_008042485.1 Drosophila mayri | reverse complement strand
TGCGATTGTGAATTTTAAATGCAAATTTCCATAAGCACCGTCGGGGGAAGTCCATTATGCAACACCTGTCGCTAACCCGATAGCCGATAACAATGTTTCGCAGCACACAGACACACCTATACTGTTAGACGACACTTTGTGCCAACACTTTGGCGCAATATGCAAATTTAATATGATTTTAATTTGGCCAAGCAGCCCAGAGTCGCCTCCCCTCTCCCATTTGTACGAGGAGAGGTGACATGACGTCAACATGTCGTCGTCATCGTTGTCGACGTCGTCAAACTATTCAAAAAGAAACAGCATCGCCATCGCCATAGCCGGTTGGCTTGCCGTTTTGTGTTGCATACTTTTGTGCGAAGCTCCCCAAGCGCAGGAGCCGCAGTTCACAGACTCGGGTTGTCCTTTTGTACGACGACGACGACTCCGACTCCGACTCCCCCACTCATGTTCACGTGTAGATTTTATTAAACATATGAATTCATTATGTAAATGCTGTTCCCCGGCCAAAAGCCAACAAAGAAAAGCCCGCAAAAAAAAGGAAAGGAAAAAAAAAACAGGACAAGAAAAGAGAAACCCCCCCTGGAAAAAGAAGGAAAATTGTATGGAAATCGTCGCCATGCATAGTTGGGCAACGGTGGGTTAATGGGTTATGTGCCGTGATTTTCGAGCGACCAACAACGACCCCCCACCCCAAAACTCCCACTTCAACTCTTTCCTTTTATTTTTCTTTTCCCCCAATTCCATTTTCACATTTCCACATTTTCATCTACCATTTTCCTTAGCCAACCAACTCGAACTTCAGGTCTTTTGTTGATTTTTATGTAAAGCGCAAATTGATTTGCCATTGGGAAATGGAAAATGGAAAATATAATATTTAAAAAAGAAAAAGGCAAACAGTCGTTGAGTTAAGAAAGAAATATGAGTTCATTCGCTGATTGAATCTACAAGTTCTGAAAATTATATAAAATACAATTATATTTATGATTTAATCGATTTTATTAAGCGATTTTCTGAGGCAATTAAAAAAGATAAATATTCAATGAATTTTTTAGTTTATTACTGAGGGTAATACAATTTAATAAAAATATTTACTAAACGTATTTTATTATATTTAAATTATACATTAATATTTACCCTGGTCCTGAATTACCGTACCCTGGCTTTACTCTGCATTACCCTATAAATTATTTAAAAATTCCATTTCTCCATCTAGCTCTCTCTCCATTTTCCTTTTGATAAAATTGTAATTGAATTCTCCTTTGTCTGTTTCCTTTCAGGTGAGTCCGGCTCGATGCATAAATACATATGTATGTATAAGAAATTATTAATTTGGGTGAGTGTCACCTGATCATTAAAGGACAAGTTTTCACCCCTTAACCCCCAATCGAACGAGTATATAGCCTGTAAGTGAGGAATCTATGTTGAAGGACATTGGTAACTGAAGGAAATTTAAGAAAACAAAAGTCTTTGGGTCCTTATACTTCCCTATTAGGTTATTTCATTTTTAGAAACGATTTTCCTATCCATAATATTCTCGATTATAAATCCCCATGTAATATCTCAAAATACACAACAATATTGTATATTCTTATGAATGGGAGAAAACCCCCAGTTAAGTATGGCAAAAACAACCTTTAGCTTTCGGTTTTTTTTTTCTGGCAAATGCTTTTGGGTTCCAATCACGGCACCCGCCCGGCTGTCACTCACTCCTGGTGAGTGCTCCTCCTTCTCTTTCCGCTTCCTTGGCAGCAGCCTCCAATCTGTCCCCATGCCCCATACCCCATGCCTCATGCCCTCTGTTGTTATTGTTGTTCGCACACAATTAACACTCGAAATGTTTAACAGGCTTACAGTGGGCTCAAGTGGTAGACGGACGACCGTCGTCTGGCTCTAGGTGGCTGTGTGGCATGCCAAGGATGGGGGGGGAGGGGGATGATTGCAAGTTGGTCATGCGTGGCCACATTCCCACATCCTCCCAGGCGTACGAGCAACAACATGCCACTTAATTTCATTTCTTTTCATTTGAGCCAAGCTGAGAAGGTGCACAGTGGTTCGAAATATCTTTGAAATTGATGATCATCGAAAGTGATCAAAATGTGTGGGAATTTATTGACATTCGCCGAAATTCATCGATAGTTTTATTTTCCTAAAATTTTCGTCATTTCCTCAAGTTTAGCGAAGTAATGGTTTTTTTTATCATTATTTTAGAACATCTTTTTGTTTAATTATTAAGAAATTTTATTCCAACATGTGGTAAATTCTCTTAAATTTAGAAAAAGTAATTAAAATTCAGAGAATTTCATTAAAATTTATGAAAATTTCTCTAATATCACCTATTTTCTGTGTGATAATTGTCGCTTTGACTCTTTGACCCCACAGTGCTGTCATTGCCCCTACTCGACTTTCATTGTTTTTGTTCGCCGACATGTATTTTCCTTTCCCCCTTCCTCCTGCCACAACGCTTTTCCTCCCCTCTCCACCCCATGCCCATTTTTTTCGCTTGTCATAAAGCGGCGTGAATGTAATCAAGGCGGCTATTATTCTTAGATTTGAAGCGCAAATGAAAACGCCCGAGTCGAGCTGGCAGCTTGCCTTTCGCAGCGTCCTTTTCTTTTGGAGCTCCCTTTCGCCAGCGCTCCTTGGGTTCAATACAAACAATGGGCCACGTATGTGGCATATGCGTGTCTTCCTTTTGGAATAAAAATAAAAAAAGGCGAACGCGTTGTGGCATACAAAAGCCTCATTGTTCGTTGTTCGCCTGCCGAAATGGTTGCCGGTTGCCGGTTGACGGGGGTTTCCCCAGGATGGCACACATACATTTTCACATGCATATATGTATATGTGTATAAGTGGCGTTTGCTTAAATATGCAAGCCCATTGTGCGAAGCTCCTTTTTCGGGTGCCGCACATTTTTAAGTAACTTTCGAGGCCATCGCCTTTGGCACCTTCGTGATTCCTGCCCGTCACTCTTTTCCCCACAATTCATATTCGAATTCGCAGTCTCACAATACTCATATTCGCATTCACACGCTCACAATTCGTTATTCATTCGAGTGAGTGCCCTGATTTGTCATGCAAATTCAATTAGCGTTTCGCTTGCTGCACAAAGGAAAGCCGCAGCGCCGAAATTATGCAACAGTTAATCAGAAAAAGTGCAGTGCCAGCGCCTAGACTTTTTTTTTTGTTTTTTGTTTTTAATCGATGGCGATGGCGCCAGGCAGTCTGCGTATCCGTATCCGGCGTTCCATTTCGTTTCGTTAGCCGCAATTGCTTGGCTTTGGTTTGACTTTTGACCCGTCAGCCAAGGTGGAGGTGGTAAAGCAGGAAAAGCAATGGAAATGTGAAATGAAAATGGGGGTTTGCTCAGGGCAAACAATGGCATTGTAATTTTGCACATGACCCATGGAATGGACTTGGCTTTAATCCCCACTTATATGTATGTAGTACCTGGAGAAAATGAGGAATTTTGGGTTTTTATATTATGGAAAACCTTTCCCTTTTACCTTTTAAGTATATAATTTATTTATATAAATATAAATGTATTTATTTTGTATTTTTTTAAAAGGGTGAAAATATAGGTTGCGTCTTGTGATGCCTTTTTGTGAAAGTCTCTTTGAAGGTTATGAGATCAGGAAAATGGCTTGATTTTTTTCAAGTTAGAGTCAGAGTTTTATAATTATTTTCATACAATTTCCATTAATTCGAGATCCTAGTTCCACTTAAAACAGGGCAAGTCAACTAAGCCATGTTCTATGTGCGGTTTTGCTCGAATTGTTTTATCTATTAAATTTGTAAGTAATACTACATGCATTTTATGATATTTTTTTCCTTTATTTCTTACTCACACAAAACCAATTTTAACTTGTTTAAATTACAGCTTGACTGGAAACCTTAAGTACTGGGTATCCTTTGGTCTTAACTCTATCTCTGTTGGCCACTTACTTAGCCTTTTTTTCTACTTTGGGGTTTGCTTGCACTGCAGCAGTGGCACAACGGCGGCTTTTGTTGCCACTGCTTTTTGCTTGCTGGCTGCTTGTCCATGCAGTTTGGTGCTTTTTTGTCTCCGCGTCAATGCCGCAAAAGCCACTCGAAACGAAACATATTTGCTTCGCCTGCACTCTGTCAGCCAGCTCTCCCTCCCTCTATCTCTTTCTCTCTGTGGGTCCACCCACAGACTGGCCCTCTCTTTCGCTCTTTTGACCACCGCACAGCAAACAGAATTATTGAAGCGCGTCGACCGAAATTGTGAGGCTCTGGAGCGGCCATTTCCGGCTTTTTGGTCAGAGACCTCCCACCACCGACCCTGTGTACTGCTGTAAAGAAATTAAATTGGAGTCGCTACCAATTTTGGGGGGCCCAGCGTTAACTGAAACGATGAACGATAACCGTAACAGGTTTCCAGCTTAATTGGTGCATTTAGCCCTGGCAGATTGTGTCGCCAAGATAGTAATTGGTCTTGAAATAAAAATGAAATCTGAAAATAAAATGCATAACTAAGTTGAGAGAGTCGAGTAAAGGGCATTGGTAAAGTTAATTCGATGTTAAATACTGAGATTTCCTGTGATTTATCGTTGCATTTTTGATTTATCATATTTTATACCTAAAATATAAAAAGGTCTTGAAAAAAATGTAGAACAAAATTGAGATACATAGTTAGATAAAGGGAATTGGCATATTAATTCGATAAACGTGAAGAAGGTGCAGCTTTATAACGTAATAAAAACTAGCAAAGAGATGCATTCCGAATTGAAATTGTATCAAATGAGCAACTAACCGATGGCAGGTACAAGCGAATACTTCCTACCCAGAGTCCTTTTCAGACTCCTTCCACCTCTCCGTCTGTCTTTGGTCCTTGCCATGGCTCAACTGTCAACAGCCGCCGCAGATTTTTGTTTGGCCGCTTTGTCGTTGTCGTTGCCGTTCTCGTTGCCGTTGTTGTTGTGGGCAAACTTTTGACTGCTCAAGCAGCAAATCATATTGCTCGGCAGCAGTGGAAACTTTGTCAACAATGTTGAATAATTAAAATGCTCCCTCGGCATCAAGTCTTTGCGAAGAGCAAACGCTTCAGCAAAAGCCAAAGGCACTGTAAGAAAATCTAAAAAGAAAAAAAAAAACAGAAAATTGTACTATTGAAATTTATAATCAAGATCATCTTTCCTTTTCAAATCTTTTATATTTTTTCATAGTTTTATTTTTTTTTCCTTGCAAAAAAAAAAAAAAAACATTTCCCCAAGTGTACATAGCTGTAAGCTGACAGTTTCCCGAAAAAGGCAGGACAAGTCCTGGTCCTGAGCCTGGTGGCAGGGCTCATCAGCAATTCTCAATTGCTATTATAATATTTTTTGCCTTTGTTGCCGCCGCCTCAGCTATAGCTTTAGCTTTAGCCTCAGTCTGAGCGTCTTGGCCCGGAGACGAGAGTCTATGTCTGTGTGAGCCTGGTAAACACCTGATACAATGCTAAAAGGGCCAAGAGTCATGGCTTCCACTCTCTCACTGACTGGCGTTGTCAGGACTCGCTTAATGCAAAGTCCCCGTGCAGTGCCCAAGTTTTTGTCGAGCTAAAAATTCATCAACTTTGTTGCATAATATTTCAATAAAGAGCTGGGGGAGCTGTGAGCTGTGAGCTGCGGAGACAGGCTGTTGGTGTCATAAAATTAAAGCATACTTTGCAGCGTTGACAGACGGGAACCGGAAATGAGCTGCTTCTGCTGCAAGCTTTTCGAATAGTGCACTGGGGAGTGTTTTTGGGGACCAAAAAGTGCTCTTTCTCTCTCTCTCTCTCTATATAGGAAAACATATTGTGAAATTTGTCAACATTCCTTAGGCCTTCCCTTTCGTCCCATTCCCCTTGACTACACAGGCGGCAAATTGGCTCGTAAATTAAATGAAGCGCACTTCCCCAGCTTCCCCTCTCTGCCTGGCTCTAATAGAATTTTCCATTTGCATTATAAAGCAGTGCAGCAGGAGGGATGGGAATGTTGATTAGGAAACTTTTTTTTTTTGTCACTGGCAGGGCAATAGTAAATTTCCAGATGTTACTGTACTTGTGCTGACAGATTCTGGGGCATAACTGTTCTTGTGGAGCTGAAAAATGGGATGGGAATATATTAGATGTTTACGAAGGATTTTCTTTTCTTTTTTTTAATTAAAAAGGATGAATATTAATAGTAGAATGTCAAAATATGAAAAATAAAATTAATGAATCGGAACCCCAAGAAATTTAAGAGTTGAAATGAAGCCTTAAATGGTCAAAATAAAATTTTTTAAAGAGGATCGTTAGTAGGGGAAATTCAGCAGGGAAATTTAAGGTGTGAAATGTCTGAACTGAAATTTATGAAGCAGAACATCAGAAATGAAAAGTGGAATCTTAAGGTATAAAATTAAACGAAAAAAATGTAATTCCAAATATCACAAAATATTATTAATAATATTTTCTATTATTAATATTATTATTTCCGTTTAAATCTGTAAAAAAGAAATCAGTCTTGCCCAAGTACTTTTGACCACAAGCACTTGATGGCTCGAATTTTCGAAGCTAACTAGCTGAACTTGATGCAGCTACAATTTGGGAATAGCTCATGTGCTATCAATGTCCTGCCATAACCATACATACACAACATACCACCTCCTCTCTCTTCCAATGGTGATTTTATGGTGATTTTCGTGGTCAGGCAGGCGCAGAATGAAGCAGCGAAGGCTCCTGTATAATTTTGTATAATTTTAATCCAATTAAACTTAATTAACTTGTGTGCAGCTGAACGTAACTGTAAACCAGGCGGCCATTTTGGTGGCGACCTCCAACCCCCGGCCCCAAACTTCGATCCCAGACTTGCCTGTACGAAGCTCTACCCTGGAGACCTCCTCTTTGGGCCTCGTATCCGGAGTCGTAATTATTACCACTTACGGCTAAATACTCAAGTTTCCGGCTACATTTTTTGTTCTTGTTGTTTGCTGGCTGCCGCTGGCCAAGAAAGTTCAACGAGTTTTCCAGAGCGAATGTGTGTGTGAGTGCAGCAGCCGCAGAAATTCCCGTATCATGCAACCGTAGCACAAACAACAACAACAACAACAACAGCAGCAGCAGGAATATCCGCCAAGTGAAAAGTTTGTAGCCAAATTTCAAAAGTGGAAAGGGTACTTTTCCGCGGGATAAACTTTTTGCCTTAATACCTTTGCCCACTTCCGGTCTCCGTTTGCTGCCACCAGCCACCTGCTACCTTCCATTTCCCACTTCCGGTTGCCTGCTTGATTGTTGTTTGGCTTTCGCTGTTTTGGCCACTTTGAGGCGCATCAAATTTATGTTTTACCTTCAGTCCAGGCATAAATCTTTGTTATGCGCCGAAAAGGATATCCACACCCACATAAAAGTCCTGTCGAAAAGACTGAAAAATCTCTCCCGCTTTTCGCACAAGTCGCGTAATTTTGTTCGTCCCTTTTTCAGTTTTTCATTTTTCTTCAGGTTTTTTTTCAACTCTTTTTGTTTTTGTGATGTTATTTTTTTTTACAAACATTTCTTTTTTTTTTGTGAGTTGGCCAGGCCTGTGATGTGCATTTCATTTGCTGCTTTTAATTAAGGCCCCTTCCGGCCAAGGCAGCCTTACTTCTGGTTATTTTTTACGATTTATTTGCTCCTGCACTGAAAATTAAATATAAAGAAAGGAAAAGATGCAAAGAAAATATATAAAAATATATTTCTTTGGGATTTTAGGAATTTACTGAAATTTCTTGACAAAAAAAAATAAAGAAGTGAAAAGTTTTTGCTGTCCTTTACATTTATTTCATTGATTGCAACTATATATATATACATATATATATATATATATTTTTTTTTTAATTTTTAACAGAGAACTGGGTAACTCTGCAAGTTTTTGTTTAAATTTTCACCTGTTTCTTTAAATTTCCTTTTGTTTGCTGCCAGTGTAATGTTTGTGTTTGCCTTGAGGATGTTCGCCGCTGACTTTCTAATGAGTTTAAATAACCTGGGCGGCTTTGAATGCATGAAATACGACCGTCGATTAATCAGGATACCAAAAAAATAAACAAAAAACTAAACAGAAATTGTAAGGAAAATGCGAAAAGCATATTCTGGGCCATGTTAGTTCTACCAAAACCCAGTTGTAATCCAACTAAATCAATGTGCTCCTCCATGGGCCATCTATCAGTCAGCGGCAATTGCCTTGACATTAGCCATAAATTACGTGAATGAAAGCATTGCGTGGCATTGCGTTACGTTACATTACGTGGCGTTCCATTTCGTTCCGGTGGCCAATGAACCGCATAACAAACTGTAAACGGTTTCCGGTTGCCTCCGGTCGTCTCTGTAAATTAAATAATACAAAGGAAAAAGAGGAATTGGAGGGGGCTTGTAGTGGTATAAGGAAATCTAAACCAAATGCTGTCAGGACAATGACGGCGAAATATTTATTGATAACTATTAGCAAGTGATGCATGAAATGTGATAACATTAATTAGCCGGGCCAACGAACCACAAGTGGTGGTGGCCTCACGACGTCCTTTGAATTCGATATGGTTTTATATATGTACAAATATGCTATATACATATAGATTTATACATATTTATAGCGCTGCGGCAACTTAATTGCCAGCCATGGCCCTTAGTAATACTAATAATAATATTAATAATAACGATAGATGGTGCCGGCAGTAATAATTCATGGCGGTAATATGTATAAGCCACAAATAAGCTTCAAACTTGATGGGAATATTGTGCATATGCAGATACATTTTTGGGGGGAGGTACAAGGAGTTATAATAAAGAATAAATTGTTTTAAAAAGGAGTTATACATAAAGATAGGTAAATTTACTAGACTTTTTGTAAGATAACTCGTATAATTTGTTAGAAATTTACTTTCTAAATATAACCAAAAGTCTTTGCTCTCAATTTCCCCGTCAAGCCCAAAAAAATGAAATTTAAGAAAGTGCCAAGTGCCAAGTGTGAAGTGCGACTTACGCACACATGTGCTCCAGTGAGTGACACAAATACGAGGCGACAGATGCCACTTAGAGGAAGCTAAGACGAGAGCGGCAAGAGGAAGGAAGTGAAGAGGGGGCAGGGCAGGGAGGTGAATGAGGAGGACGTACATACACACACATACACACGGAAGGACAGACAGACAGAGAGACGGCCATGTTGGCAGCCATGTCAACACTTATCTTTATGAGTTTCCGCTTTCTGTAAAGTCATTGACATGTATTTTTTCTTTCTTCTCTCGCCCTTTGATACCCAGCACTTGTCGGGGTGGCACTTTGAAGCATATAGTTTTGCAGGGTCCTTCAATAAAACTCACCAAGGGAGGCAATGTCTAGGCTATAAACATTTTTTATTATGAACTTGAATATCCTTTAAAATATTTATTTCTGAAATATATTTATTTTTAGTAGGTAGTATTTTCTAGTCCTATTGCTAAACTCAGAGTTTTGTACTCATTTTTTCAATAGGTTTTCCAAAAAAAAAAAAAAAAAAAAAAACTCAAAAGGGAGAGGTTCCAACAGAGAGCTGAGGAGTCATGTTCGCGTGTTTATGGGCATGTTGTTTGTGCTTGGAGCTCAGCTGCCTATGTGAAAATCATTGGCATCTGTACAGGGAAACCTCCTACCAATTCCCTTCCTCTACCTCCCACAAATTGCTGAAATCGCAAGTGTGCTTTTAGGCGTTAAATGCTATAAATTACTTTTCGAATGGCATAAATAACAGTAAAGTCATTGAAATTTGCACACACACTGCACCAGATGGCGACAGCAGAGAGGTCCTGGTGCTCCTCCTGGTGGTCCCCCCTCCTATTCTCGTAATCAGCATATTTCCCTGTGTTCTGTGTATGTGTGTGTGTGTGTGTGTGAGAGAGGGAGAGTCCTGTGAGTGCTTCGTGTGCTTTTGATCCTGCCCTGGGGAGCCACTAAATGATGATTTGCTTTGGGGCGTAACCAAAGAGGGAGAGCTGCGTGGGGGATAAACTTTAATTTCATAGATGAACAACCAATAAATGCGTCCAAGTTTCGTCTCTTTTTTTTTTAAGTACCCCAATCAGTGAGCTCTCTAGAGAGCCGACATATTTGGACATTTGTGCTGGTTTGCTTTTGATCTCCTGGCTGGACACTTAAAATCTTCAATTGAAGCCATCAATGTCACAAACAGATTGGAAATATATAAATATTCCCTGGTTATGGCATGGTTATTTCCTGGAAAAAAAAAATCGATATGACTCTCAACGGGGGCTTCCCTTATTATATACAATTTTTGTGTGTATTTTTTTCTATTCAAAACTTTAAAAGCAACAAAAGCATTTCACCTGCAGCTGATGCTGCCGTTTCCGTTTCCGTTACTGTTCCTGGGATTCCCTTTTTTATGGGGCTTGACAGGCTCTCACGCTTTTCACTTTTATTATCCTTTATGTGCGATTTCACACCTTCAATTGCAAAAGGATGAGAACGAGGGGAGAACAAGCTGCTTGCCACACGTAGCAGCAAATCAAAATCTTGAATTTATTCCACATACGAAGCGCATGAATTTCAAATTACTGTGGGAACGACGACGAGAGCACCCACAGAGACAGAGAGTCCTGGCATTTGGAAGGAAGAAAAGGTGGCAAAGAATACTGACCCAGCTAACCCCGACTTTGCCCATTTTCCGCTTTTCTTTTTTGTATGTTGGAACGTGTGCAACACGTTATGTGGCAAAAGGTGCTGCTGCTGCTTGCTGCCACTCTGCTTCTCACCTCAAGTCTGGCGGAGAACCGTCCAGGATAATGACTGCTCTGTGGTCGTGTCTCTGCGCTTTTAAAGCTAGTAGCTTCTCTGGGTTTTCTTTGGAAGTTTGGCTGGTTTTTACTTAGACTTTGCTCTGAATATCGAGTATAAAATTTATAAAATTCCAGAGAAAATTCTGTGGAAATTAGAATCGGTAAAGTTTTTGCTCTTTGGTTTTCCTATTAATTAATATTGTGAATATATATATTCTCTATCCAAAAAAACAAAGGAGTAAGGATAACTTGCAGAAAAATACCACAGGATACTGAGAACTCATTTGAAATTCATGCGGCCACTCACTGGGTGCATAAAGCAATCAAATCAACCACAAAACACCACACACACTCGCTTGTGGATTTTCCTGTGGCCCTTTTTGGATTTTTCTCGCTTGGTTTTAGTAGGTTTTTCTTCTTCCTTTTTTTTTTTTTGTTTCCTTTTGTAGCATCTCTCTTTCGGTTTCATACACGTTTCACTCGTGTAAATAATAAATAAGCTAAGCAGACTTTTGTGGCGTGCAAAACGTTTCGCTCGAAGGCAGCACGGTGCTATCGATTCCAAATCTCAACCGAAAGTCAAAGACGTTGTAGGGAAGCCTAAACAAAAGCGAAAGTTTGAGCCACTTCCAGTCAAGCCTTTAGCGAGGCCTTATCCTTATAACCAAACCTCCTTTACCCTTTAGCCCCATCGCAGGTCGCCTTCTCCGTCCATGATTTATGCATGACCCAGAGGAGGAGGAGTAAAAGGAGGAGCAGCAGCAGGAGCAGCGCGGAGGAGAAGTCAGAGGAGCCTGGGTGTCATGGGGCCAAGCTGTTCCAGATTTGCATGCGAATTGTCCAAGTTGGATTCATTGGCTTTGGGGCAGATTTGGAACTGGGGTTTTTGCCAGTAAATACTTTGTCCCAATTGTTTGCAGCTCAGTTTGTTGGCTGCGTGTGTCCTTAAAGGATATTTAACAGAACCCCCAGCCAAGGCCGGAGGATATAGTTGTGTAATTCACCTGAGATTGTGATTAAAAGTGAGCAAAGGTCTTAAATGAAAAATATATTTAAAATAACCTTTTTTCTTAAGTAAATTCTAGTTGTATTTCAGAGAGAATGTCTCAGGAATGGGTTTATTTTTTTTCCACGACTTTTAACGATATTTAAAAGCATTTTTTGAAGAAAACTTGAAGTGCATAGTTTTAGTTTTATTTTTTTTTTTTCTAATTATATTCTAAACAAAGAGAAGGAAATTTTTTAAAAACACAAATATCTAAAGTTCTTCAAAGATTTTAAGCAATATTTTGAAGAATTTTCTTAAGCAAATTCCAAGGATATATACATTCCCTTTACACATTTGCCATTCCTGTAAGGATTCCATCGAACCCAATTAGTGATTCTGCGCCACTCGATGATGAAGGCAACGCCAAATGAATTTAGCTTCAGTCTACAATGCAGCAGGACCAAAACTAAGATCCAGCCAGGACCAAAAGAAGTAGGAAAACAGGAGCAAAAAAAACATAGTAGCAAACCAGTACCAAATCAGGACTGAAAGCCGAACCCAACCCTGCGCCAAATTATGCTCCTTTTCACTCCAATGCACCTGCTTCCTTTGTCTGTGTCAAATCAATTAGCAAGTGCAATTAATGATGCGCAGTACAAGGCAGTCCCCCTTAAAAAAAAAAAAAATAAATACACTGCTGGTCAAAATAATAAACCATATATATTCTTGATCAGCATAAACAGGAAAATGTATAGCAATTAACTTTGCTTTTTTTCAATACTTTTTAGCGATGAAACAAAACTATTTTCAAACAATGATCTTATGATCCTCAGTATTTATATTCGGAATGATAAATTCTTTTGTTATTTGATTTTTGATTTTTGTTTATTAAACTTATTTAAAAGGTTTTACACGAGGATGGAAGCAAACCTTCACTTCGTGTACTTATTATTTTGACCAGCAGTGTATATAAAAGGAGGAAAAATGGGCGAGAAAATCACAGGAAAATTCAGCTATGGTCAGCTTCAGCAGGTGAAGAGAGGGTAAAAAGGAGCAGGAGAAGTGCACATAGCAATTTGTCTTTTCCATTAATTACTTAGACACACCAAGAAGAAGGCTGGCAGAAATAATAATGATGATCGTGGGGGGGGTGAGGGGTGGAAATTCTGGCAGAAAGGAAATGCAAAAGCGTGAAAATCTTAAGAAATCAGAGGAAAAGCGCTGGGAAATGGCTGCTGCTACGGACCTTGGCTATTGGCAGTTAATTAATTGAATTCTGTTCAGTAACGTGTTGCAACTGACTGCAATTGCAGCAAAAACTTTTCAAACGTCGCCGGAAAACAGGGAAAAGCGTAAGAAGTGGAAAGAGAGTGGGAGCGGGTAGGGAAGGAGGGCGGGAAAAGTGCAAAGTGGGCCGTGGGAGTCAAGTTTTTGGTCAAGTTGCGTAACAAGTTTTGGCGCATAAAGTCATTAAAGTTTTCTGATTCGATTTGGCGTCTTATCCCTTTCATCCGTTTCCCATTTTTTAGACTTGTAGCCCTCCGGGCGCAACTTTCTAAGCTTACAAATTAATGGAGGGGGTTGGAAAAGCAAAGTTTTTCGGAGCCATAAAAATATATCGTTATACCTGAAACCCGGGAAACCCAAAAAGGGTTTCTCACTTTGCTTATTTTTTATGCATTATTTATGATTTCCCCGATTAGTCGCGGCAATAATGGCCCACTCAGCATAAAAAAAGAGAAGAAAAATACATTGTCAACCTTATGCGGGCTGTCCTCTTATTTCCCCCCACCCCCCGCCCCCAATTTTCTTCAACGAAAAATGTGTGTGTGCGCAAAGCCAGCGAAAATTCCACCATGCCAAAGGGGATTTGCAAATGGTTTTCGGTTTTCAAATGTGGGTTTTCTTTTCTGGGACAAATAAAGCTATTTTTATACTCATTTATCACTTTAAAACATAAAGAGTTCTTATTTACATATATTTTGTATATTATTCAATAATATTTTAATATGCAAAGATTTATTTATGAACCTAAAAGACATAAAGAGGTTCTTAAATCTATTCTGTTAACTGACTGTCAACGACTTTAAAGCAGATAAAAAACATTGTAGTTTTTAAAACTATTTAAAAAAAGGATAACTTTAAATAAATGCATAGGTTTTATAGCTCTTTTAAAATGTTTTCTTCGGAAGTGTGAAAACTTTATTAATCACCAGAAAATTTAAATATTCAAAAAAAAAAAATTAAACACATTGATTTATCGATGTTTCAATCGATGTTTCGCCACCGATGGTGTACTCCTTTATCGATCAGCTTTTAGAGTGCCGCACGGTGGCACCTCTTGCCAAACAGCTGATTGTGCCGCCATTTGCTTCGATCCAGACAACGCTAAGAGAAAAGCTGCCAAAATAATTGTGATTGCACGGGCTGTAAGAAAGCAATAGCACTCAGGACTTATGTCAGGACTTGAGCGAACCTTTGCCCAGGACTTGGCTGGACTTGCAACTTTGCTAGAACCAGGAATGGATGCCTTTATTGGAGTGTCCAGGTGAGTGCACGTGGGAAGCACCACCGCGTTGAAACAGACTGTCTCTGGCTCTGTGTAAGCTAAGAAAATTAGGTTTAAGTTATTTTATGATTGCATTAAAGGCAAATTGAAGTAGGGGCAAGGAAAAGGCCAACAGAGAGCGAGGGAAAGCTGATGTTAACAATACGTGGCGCTGTCACTACAACTCAACTTTCCACATCGTTCTCTGCGCTCCATTAATTTAGCACACACACACACACACACATACTGGAGTCCTTCATCCCCCTTTGTCAGTGCGTCTGCCACGCCCCTTTGATTGGTCACGTGCTTGGCACGGGTCCCCCTTTGGCCTCCTCCGCCACCGCCACCACCTCTAACCAGCTTTGGGCTTCAATTCGTTGTGATTGCTTTGTATCGATTACAAAATGCATTACAACATTTGCCACATGATAAATAACAGACAGTAAATGGATATAGCCATGAGGTTGCGGCAATGGGCGTGGCTGCACTTGAAATTAATGCCTGCGATTGGGTTTCGCCACGGGTGATGGTAAGCCGATCATGGCTATGGATTGGGATTCCAGAGTTTTAGGGTTTTAAATCAGCTAAAGATAGGTTATTTTGTTACCAAATGTAACTCAAACTGCAGAGAAGAATTCTGGTTTAATTACCACAAGTTTAAGCTGAATTTTGTATATATTCTGGCCTTATTTGTTACCAAGAACTTGTAGTTTTCAAGTTTCCAAATGTCTTACTTCATTTAAATGGTGCAAATGTCACACTAATCATGTTTTGTGTGCCTCTCAGTAAAATTAATTCTTGGTCATTAATTTATTTTAGGTGTTTGCCATTGAATATCTCTTTTCTTGGTTTTATTTACATTTATAAATTACCACTACCACAACACTTAGCAATGCAGTCACCCTTCTTTCTTTTTAACCTCCCAGCGGACATTGCAAGGACATTAACCCACACGTGCCATGGGAAGAGGGGGGACGGAGGGAGCTGTTTCTTTGAAAAGAAAAATAAAATGCAATTGCGTGATTATTGAGCGATTTGTATCAATTTACCGAGACAGAGAGGCCAGCGAAAAGCTGCCTCTGCTCAAATGTTTATTTATGCAATTCACTTGCGACATCGAGGGGAGGAATGATTATTGATATCTGTATCCATACGTGCTCGGGCCCCCCGCCGCTCCACTCCATTCCTTTTCCACTCGCTCTATATACTATAGAAACTTGTGGCAAGCGAAAGCTCTGGGGAGGATTGCAGCTCAAGACATTTGTCGCAACGTGCGAAAACTTTTGCCGAACAAGTGTCTTTCTCTATGTCCCCTCCTACCAGCACACTTGTTAGCTTCTCAAGTTTATTAAAGTGGCATAAAAGTGTCATTGGCGTCTAATGGACACCGATTAGTCGGAAAGAAGCCTCGATCCCTAAGCCCCCCAAAGAACGATTCCAAAAACTAAGTTCAAGCCGGAATGCTAACCCATAGCAATCGTTTTACTCCTTCGAGAAGAGAGCGTAATTGAATGGAAGCAATTTCAGTGGGGGAAAGTTCATTGAATCAAGGAATCAGGATATTAATATTAAAGTCTTAACTAAGATGTAAAAGAAAAAGCGGGGTCCATGGAAGGTTAGCTGGTATTCCCTTATAAAGTGTTTTTTTAATTAGTTTTTTACTTGTATATCATGTTCCTAGTATGTATGTAATGTAAAGTATATACTATACTATCATTTCCTTTAGCAAGTACTTCCCAGCTCATCCTCTTAAAAATAATTGTTATGTTAGTTTGGCAGCTTATCGAATGTGTGTGTGTGTGTGTGCCCTCGATTTCCTCTCCTTATAACAACTTATCGACATTAAACTTGGCTTCTTTAATGGCTCGAGAAGGAAAACTTCTCTGGGCGGGGGGGAGAAAAACTTATTGAAAAGTCATAAAAAGCATAAAATACCAAAATGGCTCAAGACAGAGTAAAGTGGTGCAAGGAGCAAGCCTTCGAGTTTTGCTCTGCTAAAAGGACATAAACTGGTGAGGAGTAGGAGGAAAAAGCAACGAAATTGTTTTCCACCCTTTTTGTAAATCATTTAAAACGCTCTCGATTTTTATTTTAATGGCAAAGTTCTTTAATGGCTTCTGGGCCCCCAAAGTAGCCAGCCTTTAGAGCCCTCGGGTATCCATCATGGGATCCAAGGGGCTGTGCAAATTTGTCCATGTGCCCGTCATGCATTGTTGATGATGGTTGAGGCGTCAAAAGGTTCCAGCTTCCAGGACCTGCCGTGTGTTAATGATCATCATGAATATTCCGTCGTTTGTTTGTTTATTTGCTCGCCCAGTTTGCTCAGCCAAAATGTTAATATTCCCAGCCAAAAACTAAAGTCAACTAAATGCAAAACTAAAACTAAAACTAAAACTAAACCAAAACCTGAAACTGAACCTGAACCTGAGCCCCTGGCGGCATATTCACCGGGGAAAAGAGAGTCACTAAATATTTGATTAACTTTCCGGAGGACTGCAGTTCTCCATGTGTGTGTGGAATCAACTTAATTAAAGTTAAACAAGCAGCTAATCAAATTTTTATTACACAGTCTTAGCCACAGCAAGTTCTTACCTTTCCCTAACCTCGCCTAAATGTGGCATAATTTCATTTTAAAAATGCATACTCCCTGCTCTCCAAACTCCAAAGGGGACACAAGCCACAAAAAAAAAAGGATTGTCTCCCCTTTGTATTTCAATTATATATTTTTTTTCTACCAGGGGGGAAACGGTTCGTGCAGATTGAAAAGGAAAATGTAGTTTCCGTTTTCAGTGCGGATATTAAAAAGGGGGAACTGTTGTCGGTGTAAATATTCTCCAGCTATTTAAACAAGGCAATCTATGAAAGATCTTCAAAAAGACAGCTAGAAACAAGCATTAAAGGATATTATTTGCAAGAAATAAGCATTCAAAATTAAAGAATTTTTGAGCTTTTGAATTTGATATATTTCCTAATAAAGTCCCCTAAAAATCTTTAAATTTAATAATGGTAAACCCACTCTAATAAAAGCAAAAAAAAAAATTCTCTAATTCAAGCTTCGTTTGCTATCTGTTTAATATTTTCTTAAAAAAATCTCCATAAAACCTTCAAAATCGGTTAAAAGGAAGATTTTTTTTTATAAAAACACAAAAAAAATCCTTAAAAATTATTTGTTAAATGCATTTGCTTACGTAAAACTATCTTAAAGTCTCTGAAAACTAATTAAAGTTTAAGTTTCGCTAATATGAACAAATAAAATTCTATGAATTTAGCTTCGTTTGGCATTAGATTTAAATTTCGTAAGAAAAACTGCCGTAAAAATTATAAAATTTAATTAACAAGAAAAGCTTCTCAAAATAGAAACAATGGAAATTCTTTAAACTGAGCTCTATTTAATATTTGTTTTTTTTTTTTTAAACTGGTTTAAAAATACGCTAGGTATTTCTTTATTTATTTTGTCCAGAAAATAAGGACAAATAACAAAAATAATTTGATTCCAAGTATAGAAATTATATTCCCTCGAATCGGTTTCAAATTTCAAGACCCTTCAGATTGAGATTGCCGGCAGAGGCACTATGAAGCCACCAGGCAGTGCGCTCTTCGTACTCATCCATATCGTAGAACTCCTCCACAGCGGCCCAGGTGCTGCCGTGTTAGGTTCATCTGGCTGAGGCTCATGCTAATGGGCAGAGATGCCAGCGAGTCATTAACCTGGAAGTTCGATCGTGATGGGTCGTGGTTGAGGTGCTCAACTGATGGAGGGATGAGGGAGCTAAAGGTGTTGTTTTTAGAGTGTTAATAGCAAACTGCTGTTGGATGTTAGGTTCGTCCTTCTGATCCTTCTTCAGTTGCTTTTGGGCGGAGCTATCGGATGAGCTCCCACAGCAGCCAAGGGAACCGATGAGACACATATCTCAAAGCGTAGAACTGTAATTGAACAATATTTAATTTGTTAATTTATTTACTTATGATGTGATATTTGATAGTTGTTTTATCTCATGTACCTTATCTATTCCTTAGTCTTTTTTTGTACCTCCTTCATGGGGCTTTTTCAACTGAGTGCCACCGATTGAGGCTCTGGAATCCCAGGTTGTTCGCTTTTATAGCTGAAACAGTCGGGTCTTCGCCCCCCTTGCACAATCAGTTTTTCTTGTTTTTCTTGCTAAGTACAGTTGTGTTCGCCGATTTGTGAAACAACTCGACAAATGAACAAAACTGGAACCGAAATCCACACCGAATCCCACTCCCCTCCCCCCGCCCGCCTTGTGGCTCATTATGCAAAATGATGTCACTTATGTTAATTTCCAAAATGCACTAGACTCCATTACCAATATATATACATACATATCTATATATATATATAAATGGTGCACTGCATATATTATATGAATTATCGGCATTATCGACATTATCAATGTGGAAGCTCCCACTGACTACCTATTGTGTTACCAATTTGCGAATGCAAATCAGCAGCCGAGCTGAAATTTCACACCAATGGCCAGTAGTGTTGGCTGGAATATTGAGTGAGTGGGGGGAAGGAGGGGCAGAGGCAGAGGCAGTGGCAGTGGCAGAGGAGTAGCTCTCACATCTCACTGGTGGCCATGGGGGCCAGAACTTCGATGTCATCCCCGATGGCAACGCCCGAATTGCGCTTGCTGGCATTGGAGTAGGACGCGAAACGCGTCTCTGGCACCACATCGGGCTGCAAATGGATATCGGCACAAATGCTTATGGGTGCCAGCTGGGCGGGTGAATACGAAGCGGGGCGATTAGGCCAAGATTCACCAACTCCTCTTTCTGCTCCCTCCAACAGTATCCTTCTGCAAGGGCAATCCAGTATATCTGATGAAGTCTGCTGCTGCTGCTGCTGCTGCTTCTCCATGAGCTGATCCGAGGCCAAGTTGGTCTCGTTCTGGTGATCCTTGAGGCGCCTCTTTTGGCAAAAGACAAACAAAAGCCATTTCTCCAGGATGTGCATCTTGTTGGTCGCTTTGCTCGTTGATTTCTCGCTGCTCTGGGTAGAGCCCATGGCTTTTTTATAAGAACAAATCGATGTGAGTCAGGGAAATTGTTGCCCGCCAGTTCTGTTTGCTTATCCGACTTTTCCAAGAGATGTTGGTACCAGTCTTTGTTTTCCCTCCCTTCTCCAGCCGGGCCAACTTCAATTTCAATTAGCATTTGGACCAACCAAAAAGTTTCAGCACTAATGAGTTTTGTAATTATACGAAAAGTTGGAAAATGAATACAAAAGCCGAAAAGAAAAATCTCCCAACCAGCAGCAGCAGCAGCAGCGGGTGGTGGAGCCCTTAATTTTACATTTCTATATAAATATGTACTATATACATATTTATAGAGGTTTTTTTTTTTTTGAATGATTTACGCAGGCTAAGAAATTGTAAAGCGATAATTAACGTAAATGAGAAGGGGATGTTTCTCTTTTAATAGGATGAGCCCTAATAGAGGCGCAGCAGTTTAAAATAATTATTTAGAAGCAGCAGTGCCGATTTTAGGCACCATTTAATTCATTTTAATAGAAATACTTTTGTATTTATTTGGATATACTTAATGGAGGGTCATTAAGGTATTTAATTTTATTTAAAATATTTCAGTTTAAATATTTGAGTACCCCTTTTAGTTTATTTTTATCTTTAAGAGGAAATTAAATATGTTAAATCTATAAAAATATTGCCTTCAATATCATCCCAAAAATGTGGTAAATTTTTGTGTAGAGAAAATTATTGGATTTAACATTAAAATATTCATATGTTTAGTGAAAGGAAATCAGAGGATAATAATTATAAATTAAAGAATACCGATTCTATACGTATAAATATGTATATTTTTATTATTATTTATATTTTGTAGAATATTTCAATGATATACATATGAAACATAAAATTTATGGCTGAAATGTTTACCCTACGGGGGTTTCCCCCCACTCTCCGCCTTGGCGACTGTGGCAAACTAGAAAAATATCAATGCAGGAGGCCAACAATTGGGGGTTGGAAAAAAAAATGCAATGTCCGGGAAAGGCAGCGCACTTTGTTACTTGTGTAATGTTAGATGGGTTTGTGTCTGTTCCCTGGCGGGGGATTCGGTAACCATGGGGCTCTGGGTACCAAGGATTGGAGTGTTCTCTCTCGCACTGCCCCCCTCTTGGTCCCTTTTTGTCAGCCGCATCATTGCGGTTTCAGAACGGAATTTTTCGCAATTCCCAGTTGGAGTTGGTTGTGTTTGTTTACGGCGTTTGCCGTATTTGGGGAGTTCCCCGTTGAATACCTCTTAAGAAAGGGAGAGAGCGAGCTAGGGGTATGCCTTGTTTTTCATCAAACATAATTTCAATCTAAATTGTTATAAAAACATGCACTTAACACTTAAATATTATTTTTAATGCGGATACTTAAGGTCACACAGAGTCCTGTAACATTTTTCTCTGTTATTTAGTGATAAAATACAAAGTTTTTCATTATTTTTCTCAAATTTCCTCAAACGCATGGTACAACTGTATCATACCCGAACGTATCTCCAGATTTTCTTGAACTGTTCTGTAACTTTCCTTGATCTTTCCAATGAATTCCCTTTGAATTTCTCTCTAATTACCAAGGTTAGTATCAGTGATAAAAACTTAAGATTAAAAGTTAAAATTTAGACGGTTTTCTCATGTTTCCTCATGCTAGTTAAATTATATGCTTAATAGTTTACATATCTCTACAGGGTAACTTCTGGTTGATTTTTAGATTTCAAAACCTCTCGTTTGTTTATATAGCTCGGTTACTGGTTTTTCGATGGTCCTGTGTATAGTTTTTGGACGCTGGTCTCGTGGCTCGTGACAAGCCAAGCGCATAACCGCAAAACAGACGCGTGGCAGCAGAGAGTGGTGTCCACCCCTAACTCAAACGCACACACTCTAAGCACACACCCCCCACACACACACTCTCCTCCCACTCGAACCATTTCATTTTCAATTTGTAGTGCATTCTTTTTGGGGCTTTCTCTTGGTTTCTATGCCAATCTGCGTTTCTCTGGCGGCTTCAATCTCCTTTTTTTATGGGGCAAAGGCAAAAGGATAAAAGAAAAAGTGAGCCCACCCCTCGATTTCTCCTGGACAAATTCGTCCCCGTTCCCCGCCTGTATTTTGCCTTTGTGGTCATGCCCACTTGATGCGTATTTAATTAACGTTAATTGAAATTGATTTATGTATGCAGCCTGCGTACGATTGCCACCCCTTTTTGTGGGCTCCCAGCCCACCCCCCACTGCCACCCCCTCTAAAAAATATGCTGCGTGAAATTTGTGGCAAGTTCTCCGCCTCCTCCTCAAGCGGGGTTTATGTTCTCCTTATTTTATTTGCCAAAACAGGCAGAGATTCCGGAGGGTTTTAGCTCAATTGACAAATTTTCGGCATATTGAAGCATGAAAAATTTCAGGGGGGGTTAAGGGAATGTTCTCATTAAATTGATTAAACCAAATGCAAACAGATCTTTTTTTGGGGATGAAATTGCGTAGAAAAGTGAAAAATAACTTGGGGAAAATAGAAAGAGCTTGAAGGGAAATTCAAATTATAAGTGCTATATGAATAATACATTAATTTAAAGTCTTATTGGGGGATTTAATATTTTTGAAGATTTTGGAAAGATTATTTATCTATAAAAACTATATTTCAAGGCATTTACAATTATGTTTTGTGATATACTATATAAAATAAATATAAAAGTAGCTTGGTATTTCGAGCTAATATTTATAATTTATTATAACAAGCTTTCCGGCTTTTAAAATATATTTAAACTGAAGTTTTGCTGAAGTTTTTATTTTCAAAAGCTTTAATATATGAAATAAATCAAAGAATAATTAATTTATTATATTTTTTTTTTAGCTCCTGTTAATAAATTTAAATATATCTCAGCTTAGGAGAACATTTAAACTGTTATCATAGTTTTAAAAGTAAAATTACAATTTGGAACAATTATTTTCCTAGACTTTTTAAATTGTTTTCCAAATCTTGAGGTCATGCACTCTTGAAAAATAATAAAAAGTAATCCAATCAAAGCTAGAAATAGAAATTAAATAAATAAAACTGATATATACCAAACATCTAGCCCCCCCACCCATTAACTTGTTTTCCGACCGCATTTTCCGCCCACAAAAATTAACGAGTACGGAAAGAGGAGAGCTGGGAAAAAGAAAAGCATTCGATGCGTGTTTGCGCAATTTCCACGTCATTAATTTTGTGTTTCTGGCATTCCCGAGGAGCGCATCTACATCTACATTCGCTCTTCCAGCTTTTATGCTGATTTAATTAGAGGAGAAATCTTTCCCACTTTTAGCCCTGGCGCTTTTATTGCATAATTTTAGGTGTGCAAGCTGAAATCGAAAAACTGGGAGGGCGAGGAAAAGTGGGGGGAAGGACCTCTGCAATCAGCCAAAACAGCAAACAAAGAACAATAACAATAAAGCACAAGAAAATAACAAAAATTCATCATAAACAGGCGGCTGCTGCCGCTGGGGGATTTTTTGTGGGGCTGAAGTCCTGGCCCAAGTCCTGCTCCTGGCCTCTCCAGAGATCGTAAATTAGAAATGGCATTTTATGCGTGCGCAAATAAAAATTCTGTGTGTGCGGCACACTTTTCGGATATCTTTTGGGTTCTCAGGCAACGCACAGAGCTCTCTCAGAGTCCCTAAGACGACCCTCGTCGTGGCATAAAAAGTTTCATTTTCCCTTCTCGTAAAATTACTCATACGACTTGTTAACCGTTTCACCAGCTCACAAAGATACACATTGATTTTCCCGCTTTTACTCATCTCCTTTTTTCTCTTTCTCTCTTCTTGCAGGTGAGTTGTGCTTTTCCGTATCCGTTTTCCCTGTATGTATGTATGTAAGCATGTAAGTGAGTCCATGGAAATGGGAGACGAATGGTATTGGATTCTATTGACGTTGTTCAAGTTGAAGCTGAAATCGGAGACGGGAGGGCATTTCACGAGGGTTGAGAGCTGAGCCCGAGCTGCGGGTGCTCCGCTTTCCCGGGTATTAAATGTTCGCTTTGATTCCAATGGCAGTGTAAACAAATGAGATTTTATTTTATTTTATTTTTTTTTGCCAGCAAAAAAAAAAACTTTGAATTATTCAGCTGAAAGGGGCACTGCCCAAAAAATTAAGGTTAATATATAAGGGAAATAATTGAAATTGCAAAGGGGAGAGAATAAGGCAGATATGTTTTTTTTTTCATAATATTGATTCTCGATAAAAAAAAAATAGCGTTCTCTTATGAGAAAATTTTTACATTTAAAATTTATTATCTTATTAGGTTACCCTTCATTTTTCTCTGTGCAAAACTCCGCATTTTTGGTTCGTTTTTCCCCCCGAAACCGAAGTAACAACAAAGGAATTTTCCTAATTATGCGTTCACCTGCACGTACACACAGAAAAGGGAGTAGGAGGAGGGGAGCAGAAGTGGGCAGAAGTTGGAGTGAGAGTAGAAACGGGACTAAAAACAGCAAAACGGCAAAAATAGATTTTTCCACACCCCTCTGAGTTTTGACCTTCCCAAAAGCCAAATGGACCATGAAACAAAAATCGCACAATTTTTGGTAAACTGTAAATGCAAAAACCAAAATCGAAAAAGGAAACAGGGAGGGAGTCAGTGGCGATGGCCTTTCTGTGATTAACAATTGCACGAAAGACCCGGAGGAAAGCTAAAAACAGTTTCCCAGTTTCCCTGTTCCATTCCGAATTCCGAATTCAAAAATCAACAAAAAGCAGCGCCTCCACTACTCCCTTCCTTTGTTTTTAAGGCAGGACCATGGGGGGGAGGGGGAGTGTTCGCTACGTGAGTTTGCCATAAGCAATTTAGCTAATTTAGCTACCAAAACAACAAGGACACGCTGCCGCCGAGGACTAAAGTGAAATAATCGAAGCGGAAGAATAACACAAAACCCAGAAAGGATGAGGGGGAAGGAAGGGTATAAAAGAGGAAGTTTTTGCAGTTGGGAGAATAAAATGGAAAGGGGGGAAGGGAAGGATGTAGAGGGAGTCCTGGCTAAAATACAGAAGGTATTCTCTATTCTCAACAAGAGGAAAACCCCCATTTTCAACAAATATTGAATTCGATATCCTTCAAAACAAAAAAAAAAAAGTATCATATTCTTAACAAGGAAGTTTCCTATTCGTTACCAAAAAAGTTCTTATTCATCATCAAAATATTTTTTAATCTTCTTTAAAATCTTCTCCTTAATCGTCATTAAGGATTCCCCGCCTTAATGTAAAGAACAGTCGATAGATTCTCGCATCTTCGAAGATATTCTGCAACCTTTGGCCTGCAGAGGGAAACAAAGGAAGTGCATGAATATAACAATAAATGTAATACAGTGGCAGCCAAAAGTGGATGCACAGTGCCAGCAGTAATAATAATAGTAATAGCAATAATAATAATAATCTTCCTAAGGACACGCTCCCTGTGCCCCCTTTCTGCAGAGGAGAATCTTAGCTGGACAGGTCGCTCGCTCCCTAATAACTGTTTCTTTTTATAGCCAACAACAATGGGGGTTCGCGAGGGGTTTGGGGAAAAAGCAAAATGAAATTTGCCTGGCTGCCAGGCTGCCATTGCGAGTCCCTAGTCCTTCGTCCTGCTGCTGCCGCTCCTCTCAAGAAGAAAAATGCATTTGATTGAATTTTGAATAGTCAACAAAGGAGGAGGCGAAACTGCGGTCGAGTTCTGTCTCTGTCCGGAGTCCTTCACTATCCTACACACAGACACAAATTCACACACAGGATTCCGAGGATTCCCCAGGCCAGACTTCTGGCATTCCTTATCCTTAGCTGCCTGCCCTGCCTGTTTGGCACGTAGCCTTGAAAATCGAAGTGGAAATGAAATGTAATCTGAGGGAAATCTGAGCGATTGGGAATGGAAAAGGGAGTGTGGAAGTAGTGGAAGTCGAGGAAGAAGGATAGGTGGATAGGTGGAGGAGAAGGAGGAGGCTTGTCCCCAGTGGGAAATTGAAAGTTTCTTCTTTACTTACCTTGCAGCCGAAATGCTGGTAATTAAATTCATCAATTTGTGGCATTGAAATTTAATTTATTTCGGTTATAGAAGATATATTATAAATTCTTTGCAACTGTTTCATTTTTTCCTGTGAGAATGCCAGCCGTTGATTTACTTCGAACATATAAGCGATTCAAGTAAATTATCTTTTATTAAAATTGCAAAATTAAGTGCTTACATAGTTTTTTTTAAAGAATTTTATTGTAAAGTTTACTAAATTTCTCTTGAATTTACGCGTTGCATTTGTCCTGACAGCAGGACAAGATAAATGCGCTTATTGACTTGAAAATGGCGACGCATAAATTTCACAGCTTCCCAGTAAAATCCTGGGCATCCTTGGACTTGTGTCCTTTGGCCTTAACTGAAGGCTTAGTACACCTGCTGGCCTTGTCTAGGAATACTATATAAATTAAATGGAGACTTGTGCTGAGAAACTGAAGAAGGGATTAAGAGAAGGGGAGGGCCTAGGATTTAAGTCCTGAAACTAAGTACTTTATAAATGTTGAATATGAATACTCTTACTTATATGGTTATTAAGCTTCAAGTGAACTTTTTAAATCAAATTTTTAAACCGGATATTTAGGAAAAATTTACAACCCAAGAAAAAAATAAACAGAATTTAAGGCAAGAAACAAACTAACTAAAAGTTTCTCTCCAGATTTCATTTAAAATTTGAAACAAATATATCATTAACAATATTAAAAACATTTTAAAGCCCTAATTGAAATATAGAATATCTATTTGCAACTGGCAAATATTTATATTTTATATAATTTCCTACAGAAATTACATAATTTTCACCATTTCCCTGGCCAAAACTTATCACAAATGCCTTAACTTTTTAGTGGCTTACAGCAAACTGATAACTTGGTCAAATTATCTCAATAAATGTGGGCCCAAAACAAAAAAAGGAGGAAGAAATAAAAGCCCTGCCGATAGGATAAAACCCTCCTCTCTCCCCCTTCTTGCTCTTCGAATTTATCTGCTGTTGTCTGTCTATGGAAATCGTTTGCTTTATTCACCGCCGGCAATCACGCGCCACGAAGCCACGCCTCTGTCCAAAAAAGGGGGTTGGGCTGGGTGGGGGGGACTGTGAGCCCCTGAGCTTTACGGGCTTGTTGCTATCTCATAATTGCGTAGGCGAGTTTAGTACTCATTAAAAGCGTTAATCGTTTGCTGGCTGCCTTTGTCAGCTCTCGCCTCTGCTGCTCCTGTCTGGTTTTCGTCTCTGGCTGTCCCTTTGTCCTCTTTTTGTCCTTCCTGCAGCTTGAAACACTTCAGTTTTAATTCAGTGGGCGGTGGCGGTGACAGGAGATGAGTTTGGTGGGTAAAACCGATTTGCATAAATTTCCAACAATGATAGCCAGGATCCATGGCCATAGTCCTGCAGCTCAAGTATCCCGGCCGTGTGATGGAGCGCTGTCATCGCTCTGGGCGCCACAAAAACAAAACAAAAAAAAAATACAGAAACAGACAACAAAAAAATAAATGAGACAAGGAGAAAACGAGAAATACACTTAATTAAAATTTTTATTACACAAATTTTGCTTTTGTGTCGATAATTTTATGCTTATCATCAGCAGCCGAAGAGAAGGAGCAGGACACTAATTTGCAACATCAGCGTTGGTTACCTGGGCCAGGGCCAGGGCCAGGTTCGAGGTGTATTTGTGTTGCATAGAAAGCAGGTGAAGTGTGGCAGTAACTCCTCCTACTCCTGCTGCTTCATCATCATCCTGGAGCGCCTTGAGGCGAACGCATAAAAACGGAAATTAAAAAGGAAGCCAACGCAGCAGCCAGAGTCCTGCCGTTTTCGTTCTGGACTTGGTCGTTCGTTTACTTTTCCCGTTTTCCTTTTCGCTACACGATTCGTTTCGAAGTTTCAGCTTAATATGCAGGAAATTTCATTAAAGTTGGTACAACCTCGCCAGGCCGTCTGGGAGGGGGGGGCTTTTCCAGGCTTGTCACTGGATAGTTGCCTTCTCATCAATCTCGTCAATTTTTCAGTCTCATTTTTCTGAAGTCCTTAATCAGCAGCAGTCCCTGTGTTCAGCCATTACGCAATGCAGATGACAAGGAGACATAATTACCTCCTTATCCATATAAAAGAAACAGAAAACGATAATATCAAAAATAAGCCAATTTCTACCGATCTTTCTTTTAAAAATTTACAATGATTTTCCATTTAAAAATTTGTGTTTAAAAATGCAACAACTATTCTACTCGAAGAAGCATTAAGTAAGCAGCTTATAAGCTTTGCTTTACTAATAGATTATACTTCTAAACCCATTTTTATTTCTTAACTATTTAAAAGTATTAAAAGTAGAATAATTAGCCAAATAATCAAAATGTTTCGGTTCATGCACACAACTAGAGACGCCTTCAGGCGCAACACTTAACGCTACATAGTTCGGAAAATTGTGGCCAATTTCCCTTAGAGGAAAACTCAGAAACCCGCAACCAAAACTAATGATCCCATCACAGTTAAAATCCAAAAATCGAGAGCAACAATTGCCACAGGAGGAGGAGGAGCCAGCCTCCTTCACCTGTCCGGCAATCAATTTAACAGCCATCTGGCGGCGACGGTGGATACTGCATAGAAGCTGGAGAGCTGGCCAAATGAGTTTCAATCATGAGAACGACACAATAACGGAGGAGGAGGAGGAAGGTTGCAGGCAGGCGTGAGCCATAAAAAATTTAAGCAATGCGGCATTTTACACCTTCGCCAGGATAAGAAGGAGGTGCCGGTTTTCGGGCAGAAGCTGAAGCTGAAGCCATCAGGATGGCAATCAAAAGCAATGATTGTTGCTCATAAAACGGAACGGTTATGTTTATCTGGCTTGTGCCCAGAAGCGGATATATCTATATATATATATATACGTATATATGTATAGCAAGAGGGAGAAGGGAAAGTCGGCTAATGGAATGCGATGCGATGCCAGGGAAGCGCAACTCTCGGCGAGCCTTTTGCCTAAGTAAAAGAAATGAGAGCGCGAAGTAAATATTTAATGACAGAACGAGCAAGTCCTGCCTACCTCACTCCATCTCTCCCTCTTACTGCTCTTGGCTAATGGACACCACGCCCACACCAACCTCCGCCGCCGCCCCTCACTCTGCGGGAAAACGATTCTGTTGTGCTTACTTTTTGAACAAGTGCAAATGTTTTTCATGACTTTTCATTTTATTTAATTTCACTTTTATTATGATTATATTTCCAGCCGCTTTTTCAAGCCCGCCGGCTTATATATATATATATATATTTTTTTTTTTTTTTGTTCATTTCGACTAACGATGAAATGACTTAATAAAAAAGTTATTTTTCGGACTTTTGTCCGTAATTGTTGAAATGTGTTGAGGAGCCGCCAAGAAAGCAGAAATCGAAGCTTTTAGGGAATTTTGGTTTAAAAATTAATAAAAACTAAGTAAAGATTAGTTTTTATATGAAATAGTTTTGCAATATAAGAATATTTATTCAGTTTTATAATAAAAACTTGAATATACAAATGTTCTTTTATTTTTCTCTATGTTTATGGAATTAACTAACTAATATTTTGTATGTGTAGAGACATATTTTATATTATTAAAAACCAGGGTTACATTTATTTGTAAATCTTGAAAAATTACCAACGAAAATATTGAAGATGTATTTTACTTAAATGAAAAACATTACTCAATATATTTTGTTCCATTTCCATACTGTAATTTATTTATTTATTGAGACTCTAGTTCCCTAACAATTTTTAATTGTTTATTAATTATTTTATATTTATTTTCCAATTTTTTTGAACTATATTTAAGCTAGTAATTCTTTTTAAACATTATCTGGCATGATCACACTTTTAGCGCCTGTTTAAGGCACCTTTTGGAATCAGTCCATGTTTTAAAAATCGATTCTAATGCCTGATTAAAGGAGTGTCACTCCCCCACTCCTCAAAATCTGCGAAAAAAAACAAAAAAAAAAACAACTGAAACAAACAAAAGCAAATGCCATGAAAATTGAAAATGAAACGTAACACGCCGCAATTCAAGAAACAAATGGATGCCGATGGGGGGCAAGAGGGTGGAAAAGGGGGCTCCCTTTTCCCTCCTTTTTTTTGTGCAGTTTGGAGTTGGTCCATGCTGATGAGGCTGGGGAGCTAAATGCTGCCGGTGGAGCCGGAAAAATGCTTCAGCGCAATGCAATTTCCCAGCCAAGTAGAAGAAGGAGCACAGGAAAAATTGCACCGAAAAAAAGGCGTTGAAGAAATAAACGTGCAGACATGTGCCGCGCCAGTAAGCGATAGTCAGTTAGTGCTTTCCCTCCGGACTCGAGCTGGGATGCAGTGTGGGGGCTGCTCCTCGTCCTTCTTCTCCTCCTTCTCCTCCTCCTCCTCCTTCTCCTCGCTTCGCTTTAACTTTGGCAAACGCTTACGCAACGTTTTATTTGAGCCAAAATGCAAGCGGAGTTTGGGCAGAGGAAGTGAGACAAATGGCTGCGCCCGGGTGGCAACTGGCTGACAGGTGAGGAACGTGGCTCCAGGTGGGCCAAGGGGGACGCACAGACAGACAGACGACTGCAAGTCGGTAAAAGCACTGGGAAATANGGGGGGGGGGGGGGGGGGGGGGGGGGGAGGGAAAATGTGATGGCTAAAAATTTACATAAAGCAAATGAAGCTGAAATGGAGAAATGGTTCGAGGGCAAGCACGGCCGGCACGTGGGTTAGTTTTTCCGGGAGAGCCCTGACCAAAAAGGTAAATACTTCAATTTGCGCAAAATGTTTTTCCCCCTCCCCTCCCCTCCGTCACACACAGAAATGAAAACTTTTGTATCTGAAAAATATGTATGTGAAAATGTATCTCAGCTCGGGCTTGGGTCAGTTTGAAAAATGTAAGATAAATGCACTTGGCACAGCCAAGATATACAAAGTGAAATGGAAAATTGCTGGGCAAGGGGGAGGAGTAGGAAAATTGTAAAATGCTTACAAACACATGCCTTAGGGATGAGGGCAGGGACTCCCCTTAATGAAGCTGTCCTAGCAGATTTGCTCTCTGCCTCTATCACTCTTTGCTGCAGCCCTGTTTCCTATACTGTCCTCTTGTGCCCTTCCAGGGAGCCAGGATTTGGTCCTGTGGTCCATTGGTGTCATGTTTGCTTAGCCATCTCCTGCGCGCCATGCCACACTGTTGCACATCCTTTTATCTTTGCCAGCAGCAGCAGAGCCACACGTCAAAGCTCATTGACAGGCCATATGTCAGAAATTGATTCGTCGCTTGCTGCACAGGACCTGCACCTTGGCATCCTGTATGTCCTGACGGAGCTGCCAGAGCACTTGGGCGCCTGGAGAGCAGAAATTGAGATACCCAAAACCAAATTACGTGCGACAATTGTGAAACAGAAGCAAACAGGACCATCCTTTTCAGAGTGTGTGTGTGTGTGTGATGAAGCACTTCCTGTTCCTGTTCCGCCTGTTGTGCCATTGGGTGGACGATTTGTTTTGGGGTCTCAAGTGCATCCGCAATTTGTTTGCTTTTCGTTGTTGTTGTTCTGAAATGTATTTTTTGGGAGCATCCCTGAGCGGATTTTATCTAATGAATGTGTGTACAATACAAAATAATAAATTGATCATTTATCTATCTATCTGGCAAGGCATTTAACCCCTTCTTAGACCAAAAATTTTAAGCTTGCTTTTTCTTTAAGGACTTCCCTTTTTCCTTTGATGTAAAAATGTAATCATAGCCGCCAGCTGTTGGTATGTCTCTTACCCTTTGACCCTGGGCCCTGGGATGGCTTCACGTACTTTTCACCTGCCGGTTTTCTCTTTTATGTTTTCCGTTTTTATTTTTTCCTTTTTGGGTTAGTACTTAGAGTGAAAATCCTTTTTAAATTGTATATTGACAGCTGTCACCGCTTCCCAAAACAAAGCTTAGGACGAAAAGGAAAATAATAAGAAGGCAGGAAAAACATTTTAATGTATTTTATATATATATGTATGTATATATCTGCTGTCTCTGTTTCTTTAATTAAAAGAAATTAAAATGTAAATTTTTTACCGAGGGGTGAACAACATTTTCCATTTCCTTCTTGTTTATATGGAAATCTTATTAAAAAAAAAGAAAAGAAACCCAAAGGAAGCTAAGGAAATTTCAGGGGGATGCTAAAGAATAAACCAAAATACAAATGTAAACAACAATTAAATGTTCACTAAGCTAACAATAAACAAGAAGGAGCCAAAGGAGACGAGCAACTGTGTGGGTGTAGGGAGTGTGTGTGTGTGCTTAGGGGGAACAAGTATTTGGATAAGGAGTGAAGGAAAACTCATTCACAGACATCTGTTGGCGGCTTGCCATTTGCTATGCGCACAATTGAGTTTAAGGGATACCTAAGATGGCAGGCATGGGGGTCCTGGGAATTTACCTAATGTCCCCTGGTGGTGTCAGAGGAGTTTAATTTACTGAAACAATGACTTCACTAATCAGAACAACTTGCCCATTACTGCACACAATTTATTTATCATAAGTTTTAAATTAAAAAGAATTACGTACGACAGATAAGAACCCTTCCTCTAAACCTCTCTTTTAACAAAACCAAACCACTTGGCCATTAGTCCCAGATCTTGGTATATAGCGAGTGTTCTGGCCAGTTTCTGTAGTAGTTTAAAGGCTAAAAAGAATCAGTAGTAAAATGGGTCTCATAATGACGACAGTCCTTCGTGTCTGCTGCTGCAGTAACTCGCTTTCGAGCCAACTACAAACTATTCAGCCTTCAAGGCCTCCTGAACCAAAGGATTGTGCCGAAAAGGACATCAGGGAGAATCCAACAAAGCCATTTGTCTCGCAAATGAGCTTGGACCTGGATCCCTACGACAAGCGCTTTAGCTTTAATCAAATAAATCTGGTTTAAACTATTTTTGGAATTGGGAAAATAAAAATCATCAAAATAAAAGTTAATTTTTATTCCCCAATAATTGGTAATTGCGGTGTTTCGTTTACCGACTGCAATGCAGGGTCACACTCTACTCGTTTCCTGGTCACACCGGCAATTTGTCTCCGACTGCAGCACGTAGCAAACGCAGCGAACGTGGCCGCATCAATGCACAAATCCAATCAGGGGAATTATTTCCGTGTAGAGTTGCCCTCTTTACGTCCCCTTCCCCCCTCTGCGTGTATTTTGGGGGGGTCCTTAACTTATTTTGTGGTATCATTAACCTTTAAACTTGGACGCAGGCAAGCGAGCGAACTGTGTGCAGAAATTGTAAACTTTTGCACTCGCCAAAGTTTCCCGCAGCCGCAAACTTTGTTCCCTTCTCCTACGCAGAGAGGAAAAGGACGAAGGACCGACGCAAGACCGGGGCCAGATACATCCAAGTAAAACGGTAAAATTTTTAACTTTATTTTCGATTTTCGTTTGCCGCAAAAATCGTATTTGCAGCCCAAAAACTTAATTTGCCCCAACAACAAGCAACAACCAGCAGAGAGGGAGACTTGCCGTAAAGGAAAACTTTTGCCCGTTTTTCCTGCCTCTCCCCCATCTACTATTTCTTTTTTTCTGTTTTTTTTTTATGCAATCAAGCGGAAATTGATACGTCACCGCCAGCCAAAGCGCTGCACCACCGAACCACCGCACAAAAGTGTTGCCAAATTGTTGCAAATAAAATTGCTGATATGGAAATTTTATGCGCAACTTTTTCTCGCTTTCACACGCCCCAAAGAAAAATAATATACATATATATACATATATATATTATACAAATGTAACTCACAAACAAAACGAAAGGCAGCAACTTTTTAGAGGCAGGTGAAAAAGAGTGTGTGTGTCGATGGTGTCCTTTACCAATAAGTTGAAATACGAACAAAGTCAGTTGAGTACTTAACATCAAAGTTTAAACATTTAAAAATATTATACAAATTTTTAATACTTGAGAAATTCCTTATCACAATGCTATTCCTTACTACCTTCTTCCTTGTGGCTTAGCAAATTTTATATTGCCTTCCTGATCCTTGTAATCTTTGCCTCATGAAGCTTTAACCTTGCAGGTTAGTTGAAGCCATGCCCGTGTGAAAATCATAAGCCATAAAAACTAGCTTATTGGATCTTTCCCAAAAATATAGAAAAAAAATATAGGGAGAAAAAAATAGAGGGGAAAAATAGAGATACAAAATAGAGATAAAAAATTGATAGAAAAAAAAATAGACAGAATAATCAAATTAAAGTTTAGCCATCAAAATGCGGCTTACTGACTCAAAATGGGAATTATGCACTCACTGATGATGACAGGACCTGGCCAGGACTTCCATCTCATCAGGGCAGGACACGGAAACTAGCCATCCAATCCCTCTTGGATTCTTTCGACGCCGTTTCGTGTTTGCCGGCCAACTCAAAACGCACATCAATTTGAAACTTAATCTGGCCGCACAAATAAGCCGCGCCAAAAGTTAAGACCCGAAGCCAAAGTCCTGGATACGGACTCCTTCTTGGCTCCCTTCCCTCCTCTTCCTTTGGCCCAAAACAAATGGCTGGGGCTTTGAACTAGGCCCCTCCCTGCCGCCTCTATTGTATGCAAACAATTTACAGCGTAAATGGCCAGCGAGAGAGCGTCGCCGCCCCCCAAGAAGAAGATGAAGTGGAGGACAGGAACCGGAGCTGGGAGCTAGGAGCTGGTAGATGGAACAAAAAAAAAAAATAATAATTAGATGGGGGAAGGAGTAAGTGTAAAAGTAGCAGCACGAAGGGGAGGGTCTCGAATGAAAAACTAGGCGTCGTCTCATGCATAAAACTGAAAATGAAATACAAGGCAAAGTCGAAGGGAAAGCACACAAAAAAAAAAAAAAATAGGAAGTGGAACAGCTGAAAATGAGAGCAAGGGAGGGGGTGGGGGATGAAAATGCAAGTCCTGGACTACATAGATGCTCCAAAAGGGGATAATTGAAATTCACCACAAAAAACAGTGGAAGCGTGACGAGGGGGGAGTAACAGGGGCAAGTATTGCCCTTCAGCCAAATAAATACAAACACAAAAATAAGCAAAAAACCAAACGAGTTAAAAATTGAAATTGAAATGGAAATGGAAATGGAAACGGAGCCACTACTCCTTAACAGGATTTGTCTCTGGCTTAAGAGATTTGTTAAGAGTTTTGCTGGAGATTTGCCAGCTCCAAGAAACTCTCATTAATTCGGGTTTTTTTCTTGCTAATATTAGACACTGAAAGAAATTAAGGAAGAAATTAAAAAAGATATTTTAAAGAAACTATAAACAATTTAAAGACCTAAAAATTCTTTTTAAGTTTTTTCATTTGTGATTTCTGTGACTTTATAAGGCTGGTCCTAATTATTTTGTGTATTTATATAAAAATTAACTTGTTTATTAATTTATATAGATTTATAGAATATATATATTTGTTTGAAATTAATGTATCCTTCCCCATAATAACTATAATCCCCATAATAACTATAATGTGCAAGACAACGTTTCAAATGAATATCAAGAATTGAGCTCAAGTTATTTTCTGCATAATTCCTTCAAGTAGCCCTCAAGGACTTTTCGTCAGTTAGCCAAATATTATTTTGAAGAAACTGCCAGGACCTTGACGAGAGTCCTCTGGCAAAGAGCCCGGAAATGGAGACGAATGAGAGACTTTAGACGGGAGAAGTGGAAAATGTAGATGAAGAATTTCCCATGAATGCATTGAACTTTCGAGTGGCAATTAGTTTCAGGCGAAGAGCCGGGCTCCTTGGTCCTTGAGTCCTCCCTCTAACTGCCCACAATTAAGTTAATTAGTAGAAGGAGAAGGTGGGCGATGGGAGTGGCTTTCCTTTCCTTTGTGTGTTATCTGTGGGGCTGATGTTTGTGCAATTAACTTGATTGCGCCTATAAATATGCAGCACTTGGCTGTGATTATTGCGCGGACTCGTATTTATTTCTGTTTTTTTTTTTTCGCTTTTCTGCTCCTTTTTTTTTTTGTTTGCTTGTTTCTTTGCAAGTCCTGTCTGGGTCCAAAAGTATGCACTAATTGTTATTCCTCGACTGTCTGCTATCCGCTGTCCCTATTGTCCTTATCTTTGGTATAAACTGAGTGGGGTTTCCTTGCTGGCTTTTCTTTTTTTTTTGTCTGTTGTTGGTGTTGCTCCTTGAGAAGCTATCAACTGCTAATAGCTTTGGGATATCTGCTAGCTCGTTGTAGTCATTCCTGGGATTCCATTTGGCAACTGAGCAGGAGGGCTTATGACAAATGGCTTGAGAGTGTTGTGTGTGTTCCCTGAAATCCTTTACACACTTGTAGGTGCTTTTTTAAGTTCATAATGATGCTGTTTCTTTAAATGGTTTGCAGCATTATATATAATAATGAATTACAATACATTTATTTATCTTCTTAAATGGAAAAGTAATAAAATAATAATAAATTACCTTGCCACTGTTTAAAGGTGGTTGCTTTCTTCTCCGAAGGCTAAAGGCTGAAAGGCTTCTCCTCTGATCTCGCTGCTCCTTTTGCCTGAGAAATCGGCTTATCTTATCTTATGTTTCCACTTCATGCTGCTATCCAATCCATCCACTCCATCCATCAGGATGGCGGAGCGAGCTTCCTAACTAATAGTGGGCGTGACATGAGCAAACGTCCTTTTGTCTAACTAGCAGAGGAGAGCAGCTCCTGTTCTTGCTTTGTTCCTTGTGCTTAGCTCCTTCATTTCCCGCCCCGTCATGTCTGTCGCTCCAGTTTGGCATTGTTAATCTTTAACCTGAGTCCTAATCCGTGCGTCATGATTGAAAGCAGCTACAAAAACGTTGCGTAGCTCCTTTTGCTGCTTCTATTTTGGCTTCTGCTTCTGCTTCTGATTTTCCCTCTTGCAGCGGAAAAACAAAGTCAGGCAACAGGATGGAGCTGACGGTTAAGAGCACATCGCACATGATGTGACAACGTTGTCTAATCTGATTGCCCCGATGTACTGCCACTCGCCTCATGCCAATTTGTGTCAATTTCCAGGAATCTGCAAAGAGCGGCTTAAAGCTATCTTCGTCCTTTGCCGCCTGCCTGCCTGGCTGCTAATTAGTTCCGCCAACTGCAGGTGCAGGCAATGCCCTTGGCACATTATCCTTAATGAGAAGACCAAGCCGCCAGCAGTGAAGCTGGAAGGTAGTATAAGCTGTAAGATGCATAGCATCTCGAATTTAATTTAAATTTGTATATTTAAAGCTTTAAAAACCAATTGATATTTGATATGAATTTTTGCGTGTTAAGCAGCGATAAGGGGGAATACGTGGAAGTCAAAAAGCAGCACCCTTCGGCAACACCACCCTCTCTAACCACCCTCTGCCCCCTGCCCTCTGCCCCCTGCCTCTCTGCCATGTGTGTGAGTGGTGTGTGCTGCTTGTGGCAAGTTAATGACACACCTTAACCCATGTTAACCTACTTTTTCGTGTTGCGGTTATTCTTGTCGTGCTTGTTGTTCTTTCCACTTGACCTAAAGCCAAAAAACCGTATATATATATATATGTGTGTATATATATAGAAATAAAAAGGAAAGCCCCAGGGGACATGGCCTGGCCTGGCCTTCATGCAATTGACATGAATTTTATTTTACCCTAGAAAGGTATTCTAATTTTGACCAAAGGTTTTGCACTGTTAAGAGCTCATCAAGTCCTTTAAGTCCTTATAAATTTATATATGTATATACATATATATATTAAATATAGCCAAATTCCACATTAATAGACAATCTGCAAACAAGTCGCAGAATCTAAATGATCCTTTTGCAGATGGACAGATAAATAGATAATATATAGACTTTTGTAAGAAGTATAAGTCAGAGCGGAGGAGATCAGAGTTGTATATAGAACATATAGTAGTATATATATAGGATCAGGATAGCATGTACAAATATTTCATATTGCTACCATTAAAAGCATCGGGAAAAATATTAAACAAAATCATAACTTTATTTTTATTTAATATCTTTTACTAGTTAGTTTGCTTTTTTATTAATTCAGAATTCAGGTCCTATAATCAAATAGCTTTCAAAAGAATAATTGATCAATTTATATATACATATATCCCAAAAAAATCAGCAAATATTTCGGTTATTTTTCTTAAATCTTAAAGTTTTCTTGCTATTGCTATTAAATTATTATTATTAAAAAACAACTTGCAGGGTACCAAAATTTCCGGCACGCCTTAGTTAGCTTCTTTTCTTCTTTTATTTTATTTTTATATATTTTTTGCATTTTTTTGTTTTTGTTTGGCAAAAAACAGAACGCATAGCTGGCCTACTTTCTGTCCCTTTGGCACTCGCACTTTTGCACTCGAAAGTTTTTCGCACAACTCGTTGTCCTCGTCCATCCTGTGTGCAACGCATTATCCATTCTGCTGCTAGCTGGTAGCCCCTTGGCTCTCCCACTTTTTAGAGCTTAATGACCAGCAATTAATATAAAGCTCCATTAAGCGAGTCACACGCTTAGCACGCACCAGTTACTATCTCTTAATTATGCGCAATGCAAAAGAGCAAAGGTTAAGCCAAGAATGAATTAAATGCGAAGTGCGAAATGGGAATGAAGGTGAATAAGTTCAAGAAAACAGAGACTGTGTGATGATCAGTCTTACACATTTTTATGTTTTTTTTTTTTAAGCTTTAAATAGGAAGTTTATTTGCCGAAACAGGCTAAAAATATATTTATATAATATGTAAAATCAAAAACTAGTATTTATTAAGCATTATTTTTGAAATTATTTAGGAGGTTTTTAAATTTTTAAATAGGTTTTGTGATTAGCTTCAGGACTAGCCTATCCTCTTTAAAGCCTTTTAATCATATTTCCGAATATTAAATCCAATTAATTAACTGCTTAAGATTTCGAATCAAGAATTCATCTTCAAACGTATTATTAAGTGGATTTCTTAACTAAAAACTTAAATATAATATAAAATTAAACCCCTAATAAAACACCAAACAAAAAAGACCAGACAATGCCAATAAAGCTTTACTAAAGACTAAAAAAGAAACAGGTTTTAAACAAAAGCCAGACAGCCAACAGAGCCAAGATAATGCAAGTTAAGTCAAAGGAGAGCTTCAAGAAAGGAGCAAGGATGCCTGGGAGTATTTCATATTTTCCTCCGATTTCGACACCTTATTATTTGCCGCCAGTTGAATATTAAGAAATGTTGCCTCATGAAGTGCGAAATGTGAAGTAAAATATAACCAGGGGAGTCCTTGCTGGCCTTCATTTGTCTTCCTTGGCTGCCTGCTGCTCCTTGTTAAGCATAATTAAAATCACAGAGTCCTGGCGAGAAAGGGAAAATATATATATTTTCGCACAGAAGGAGATATACATACATATATAGAGCTGGAGATATATAGAGTTGAGTGAGCGAGTGTGATTAAGAGATTGCAAATTGTTTTTGTCATTGCTGGGCGGTGGGTTCTTCCCCCCCTTTTACCAACTCCTTTGCCCTCATTTAACTCTTCTTTGCGCCATAATTAAATTGACCGTTAAGCCAGGCGGCCAGACAGCGAGACAGACAGGAAAGCAAACAAACGATTTTTTCAAAATAAAAATAAAAACGAATTAAATTGTTGAACGTGCCACGCACCATTTGCAGATGCATTAACCTCAAACTCAAACTCAACCGCGGTTATTACCCTTTCTACAGTTTATTTAATTAAGATTAAGTCCTTAGAAATAATTGAAAACTAAGGTTAAGAATTCAAAAATAGAAGGCATTTTTCAAGTGGCAGATACTATTATACATAAATAAATAAATGTCTATTAATAGGCACAGAGGGGATAGAAATTCACAATTTAAAAACTTTCCCAAGAACTCGTATACTTATAATATCGAATTTTTATAGGTTCTTTGCTTAAAATGGTTTTAAAATTAATTAAATAAAAATCAAAGCCCCAAGTAAGAAATCTGCAAAGGATTTTAAAACAAAAAATCTCGACTTAAGAATTTTGTGTAGCCTTTTTTAGAGATTTTATCTACTTCAATTTTTATTTAACTTTATAAAACTACAAGATTTTATTTAATTCAATTCAATATTGGTTTCTTTTTTTTAAAGAATTCCCATTACATTTTTAGAGTACGAATTTTGCAAGGCTTTTAACTTAATAAGAAAGTAAATAAATGATAGAAACTCTTAAAAGTAAGTTTTTTTTAACCTTATTTAAAATTTTTTTTATATTTATGCAATTCTTTTGTTATGATCCTTGTGATTAAACCACTTTTTAAATTAATTAAGTATTAAAAACTTTCTCAAATTTATATTGCAGGCTCTTGCTCTTAAAATTTTTATTATTCCCAAAAGGTTTTATAATCCTATACAATATTTGTATACTACCTTTGTGTAAATATGACCTTAAATAAATTAATTTCAACATAATTTGCGCTTAAAATTGCGAAAGTACGAAATTAAGTTTGTTTGATGAGAAGATTCCTGGGTGGCTTTAGAGCGAAATGTCCTTTTCCACTGCCTTCTAACTAAAACTATTAGCAAGGACAGCAAGGACCTCAGAAAAAATCTCCCTTAAATTAAAATCAAATCAAAATTACCTCAATTTAAAGTCTTTATTTATGATAGAAGTGTGCACATATATACCCAGAATCACCAGGGAATCCTCCCAGAATCCCAGCCTCTCTTCTTTGAGGGTTCTTTAATGATGCGAGGTAGATGGTGGGAAGGTGGAAAGGCAGTCAGGAGGCCCTGGGGGCGTGGCATTCGTTATGCAAATGTTTTAGCCCCATTGAATTTGATGGCCGCGCATAAATGTAATTATAATGTGCATTCTATACGCGGACACGAAAACGCATAAAGGCATAAGTACATTAATGCGCGGATGTCCTGGCACATGGACAGTGGATTACGTAATGCCCGATGCAGCATTATAATGCATAATGCATGATCGGACTTCTTAATCAAGGGGCAAGCGAGGGGACATTTAATTTTAATTATCTCTTTTTTGTATTTATCATTTACATATTCCGTTTAATTTTCATGTTCATTTACATTTTAATTCTCATTTTCATTTTAATTTTAATTAATTTTGTCATTTGGTTTTTACACATTTCCTGGTGGCCACCCGCCAGGTGGTAATCCATCCATTTGCCTGATTCTGATTACTCAATTCGCAGCTTTATTCGGTTGAGCCGCAGCTGTTGTGTGATGTGTGTGTGTGTGGATTGTGTGTGAGTGTGATTGGGAGGAGTGGAGTGTGTGGATTTTGTGGGCTTCGAATGCCACCTGGTGCTCGGAGAGGCTTTGTGCAGTGCAATTGTAGCGGGCGACAAGGCATCACAGTTCCGAGCATTATGTTTCTGGGCCTCCTTGTGGATTTATTGAGCTGCCAGCGCTTTGCCAGCGATACCCTGATGGAGTGTCCACCCTCCACGCCCTGGATTAAGCCCTTGGCCTTGTCGCTGCCCCAAAGTCAGCCCAAACTGAAGGTGACTCCCTTGGCCAAGGAGCCGGGGGAACCCCAGTTGCCCTTTGAGATTGTGTGCAATTCCTTGTGCTGGGAACCAGAGCCGGACAAGGACGATGGCTATGGCTATGATGATCCCCGGCTGCCAGAGCTCATTATTTAATTAAAATGTGTGTGTGGGTGTCTTTTTTTTAGCTACAAACCAATTAACAAATAAAAAAAAGAAATGCAAAAAAATCCAGCAAATAATTTAACAAGGCTGAAAATAATCAAACCAATGACAAAAACATAAAGCGAAACTCATTTGAACAAAACAAAATGCAAACAAACAATGCAATAAAATTCAATTACAACAAATTTTTAATTAACTTTTTGCAATCAAAACAAATTCCAAATGAGGCGGCTACAAAGAGGCGGGCAGAAAGGAAAAAAAAAAAAAAATGTATACATATATGTATGGCCAATAAAAATGGGAATATGGTAGAAATATATAGCTTTGGGTGTTTATGTCCAAAACAGTGACAAAGGCTGCTTTGCTATAGTTTAAATTGGTTTCGAATTACTTGATTACCAGCCATGTTTGCTTGTCCAAAGCTGAAATTGTTTAAACTTAGTTAAGCTTTTGTGTTGCCATTTAGTCATATTACACAAAGGGTTTAACAAAGGTTTATTTATTTCAAACAAAATTAAATAAACAAAAGGGTTTATGACTGAGACTTTAAATAGTTGAAAGCAAAACTAGGTAAGGAATTGTTTTAACAGTTCAGAAAGTGTTTTTGGTATAATAATATATATAATTTAATTGATATAAAATATCAGCCTATTATCATATCCCAAAAGATGTGTCCCTCTAATAGCAAATCGAACTAAATCGAATTAAAAAATAGCAGAAAATTGCTTTATATAGGTGAATTTAGAGGGGCAGCTGCTGCTCCTCCTCCACCTGCATCTACATTTTCATCTTTCCTCCTTTTCCTGCTCCGGCTCCAGCTACTACTACTCCTCCTCCCCCTCCTTTCCTATACCATACCAAGATCGCCGTGGATTTTAGCCCCATATCCTGGTAATCGGGTGGAAGGACAACTTTTAGTGCCACATTCGCTGGCAACTTTTGGGAGGAACAACAGCAGCACAGCAGAACCAACGACACCTAAAACCGACTAATGGCCAAAGTCACCTCCTTTGGCCAAAACAGAAAAGGCGAAGCAAGGGGGGATATGAGGGGTAAGAAGGGGCATTGTGTGAGCCATTTGTTTGCGGGAATTGCATTCGTGGCTGGGAAATTACACAGCATTTTCCAAGAGCTGTTCTCGCGGTGATTTCGCCACTGTTTTTGCAACTCTGTTGCAGCAACAACGATAAAGTTGTAAAACTTCTGCAGACTCTGAGGTCTGAAGTGTCTGCTTTTGCTTTGTTATTGTTGCTCTTTCTCCTTCCCCCCGCCCCTCCCTCCTGCCACTGCGGCAATTAATGCCAAATGTTTTTTTTGCTTAAAGCCCAAGCAGTTTCCTTCCAATTAACTCGCCAAACGCCTATGATTAAACAGGTGTAACCCAGGCTTGGGGGGAGGAGAGAAAGTCCCAACAATCTTTACACGGTGGCACGCACGCACACAAGTCGGAGGCTAACTTTCTGCCAGCCAGCTTTTCGGGTAATCCATTAGTTTTGGTCAGGTTTCTGGGTGCCCCCATCGCCCCACCCTCAAAAAATAAAAGAAAACAAAAAGAAAACTCTAGCCAAAGTCGAGAAAAAAATTCGAAAAGGAAGGATCAAACACAAGACGGTTATTGAAGTGATATCGGATTTGGGACAGGTGTTCAGGGCTTATTTCTTATGCTATTTTTTTCTTTAAAAAATAGTTTAATATTTGTAGAAAGTTGTATTAGCAAATTCGAACTCTAAGTGGATTAAATCAAGGATGTAGGGGAGAGGTATATACATACATATAGCAACTGATATTGCTCCACTTTTTATATTTTAGCACTTTTTATTTCATATTACGAACATAATTTATATAACAATTTTGCGACATATCTGAGGAAATCAAAAAATATTATCATCAGTCTTAAATTGTTTCTTATTTTAATCGAAATTATTTGTATTATTTAAGGGGCTGGAAAGATAACCCGTTTTTCTAAAAGTTATAATTATTTGCCTAAAATCTTATTTCTCAATTTATTTATATATATACATTTCTATATATAATAAATAATTTAAGTTGTCCGACAGTTTGCCACACGAGTTAAGAGCCAACCTATGAACTTTAAAAATTAAGGATTTGCGGCATTTACTCTTTGTAATTTCTTTATATTTAGTTTATAAAAATAATTATTATACTACCTTTGCATATCTCCATAGTTTCACTATTGCTTGCTTGCTTATATTCTTCTAAAATAAAATTTAAATTAATTTAAAAACTACTTAAAATTTCATTCATCATACAAATATATTTTCAAATTAAAAATGTGACTTTTTCGTCGTTGATAAGTTGTCAGACTTTCTTTTGAATAAGAAATGTTACCCATTTCCTTTCTTTTAAATTAGAAATGTAACCCTTTTCTTTTTAAGAAAATGTGACCCTTTCGTCATATGATACCCTTTCTTTCAATGACAATTATGACAGAGGATTGTTTAGAAATTCCCATTAAGTAGGCTTTGAAAAGTTTACCACCTGGCTAAAGGTTGCCCTAGATTTCCATTCGGTCGTTGGCATTCGGCCTAGTCAGTCCTCTTTATTTTACTATTTATTTTTGATATATTTCGATTGTTCATCTTTTTTTTTTGCCATTTGTTGTTTTTTTTTTTATTTTTATTTTGTTCTTTCTTTAACCAAGACGTTGCTTTTTTATATTTTTTATTTCTTTATTTATTTCAAATTTGTTAATCGCCCGTTAAGTCATTTTCACAATTATCCTGCGGATCAGGAAGTTCTCCGGCTTGACGTCTCCACGGCACTTCCTATATATCGGAAGGTGTTGCATTATTCTTAAGTTGTTGCCAAGTACAAGAATTTCTATTGGTAGGAAAAACATTTTTTCTTTTTATTTGCTTAACCTAAGCCATCTCTTCGATCCTCGGTGATAGCCTTATTGTTTTTTTGTTCGTTAATTAACCAAGACGTCGTTTATCATGAAAGCATGTATAAGTATAAATGTCCTTATTTCGTTTATTATTTATATTTATTATTTCTTTATTTGAAATTTGTTAACTGCCCGTAAAATCAAGTACCAGAAGTTCAAGGAATGGAAATCCTTTCTTTTTTTGTTTGCTTGACTTAAGTCATCGCTTTTGTTCGTTCATTAACCAAGACGTCGCTTTTCATGAATGCGTTTATTAGAATAAATGTCCTTATTTCGTTTATTATTTATATTTATTATTTCTTTATTTATTTGAAATTTGTTAATTGCCCGTTAAGTCATTTTCACAATTATCCTGCGGATCAGGAAGTTCTCCTAACCTAACCTAAGCCATCGCTTCGAAGATCCTCGTTCATAGCCTTATTGTTTTTTTTTGTTTTTTTGTTCGTTCATTAACCAAGACGTCGTTTATCATAAAAGCATGTATAAGTATAAATGTATATTATTTCGTTTATTATTTACATTTATTTGAAATTTGTTCTGCCCGTAAAATCAAGTACCAGAAGTTCAAGGAAAAGATCCTCTTTGATAGCCTGCGCCAGGCCACTTTCCTTGGTTCTTGGGTAGAGAACAAGTCGTTCAGGCGGGTGTAAATTTTTCAGCGGAATCTGTGCTTGTCCACTGTAAGGTACAAAGTTTCCTTGGTTTTCCTTTGACAGAGAGAAAAAAAGAAAAGGAAATGACTCAGTCAGTGAGATAAGTTTTGAAAAAATCTGTCCTTATTTATTAAACTAGAAATCTTCTTTTATTTTTTTCTTATTTAATTTTCTTTACTATGAAAATTTTTGATTTATGAAATTGGTTCTAATTTATTTAACTGCTGTTAGAAAGCTGTTATTATAATATAAAATAAGATTTAAATTCGCTTTATAGATTGGTTGCAAAAAATAATCTTAGCAAAGGTAAACAACATTTTTTATTTGTATCACTTTTTTATTTTTATTTATTTAGCCCAGAAAAACTGTTCTTAGAAATATGTTTATATTTATTTAACTGCTAAATATGTTTATGTAAAAAATAAGTATTGTAATTTAATAATTAATTAGAAAGATAAATATTATTAGCGGCTGCTATGAAGTGGCTTTTCCTTTAAGAATATCAAGGGCAAAACTAGGCCTAATGCGATTTCCCATTTAAATTATTTAAAATATAAATATAAATAATTTAAAATATTAATTTTATATGCAAATCTTTTTATTGTTTGAAAGTTATTTTATTAGAATAAATAATCATGGGGTTTAAGCCTATTTTTTTCACAAAATCGGGGATATAGGCAGGCTCCATTTGATTTTCCACACTGAAAAGAGTGAAAGGGAGCCATACTCGTGTTTTGAGTTTCATTTGGTTAGGGACTCGTCTTCCTCCTGCTCCTGCTCCTCTTCCTCCTGCTCCTGCTCCTCCTCTTTATCCTCTTGTTCCCCCTCTTCCTTCTCCCTTCCTCTCTGCTGCTGCTATCGATTTGCAAAAAAGAAGCAGCCACATCCTCCGCCTTCACAACAACAATTTGACAGGCATCCATCAATGGCTTGGCTCCTTCTGCTGCTCCTTCTCTCCTGCCTGGCGCCTTGCTGAGTGGCCACTTTAATGGCATAAAAAGCGGAAATTAATGCACTTAAGGCAATTCAAAATAGGCGGAATCAAGTGGCGGCTTAACCAGCAGGCTCAGCTTCCTGTTCTCCTCCTGCCTGCTCCCTTCTGGCCGCGTTTTGGAATGATTAATTGGTTGGGAATGCCTTCTGCTTCTTGGCCTTTATCTTTAGCCTGGCCTAATGGCAGGCCATCATTGCGGAAAAGTGGAGAAGCGCGCAGATGATTACCTTAATGGTAGCGCGTAGTCTGGCAAATTTTCAAAGCAGGTGCAAAAAATATAAATAAATAACAAAATTATCTAGAAATGCTCGCGCATTATCTATATTCCTCGCTAAATTGTGTGTTATTTCACAATGATTGATGCATTGATGGCAGGTGGAAATTTTCCTATATTTATATAGCTTTTTTTCTGCTTCTGTTCTGCTATTTTCCTGCTCTTTTCTTGATTTTCCTTTCGATCTTTTATGCCAAAAAGGGACTGCAGGCGCCACCTGTGGACGCAGGCCATAAAATTCACCACAGCAAATCCTTGAAAATAATGGGAAGTCCTTTTGCATTGGGTGTGTGTGTCTAGACTAAAAGTGTGGTATGTAAGTGGCGGTGGTTTTGTGTACCAGCAAAACTCACCATGCTTGTCAAATGTGTGCATAAAGTATGTAAAATACATTTTAAAACAAAAATCCTCAATAAAAATAGTTTAAAAAAAACCGTGAAAATTCGTATTTAAAATCAAAACTATTTATTTTATATTTATTTTTATTATAAATTGTTATCCATATAAAAAAAAAGAAATACTACTTAAAAAAGCTTAAAGTTAAATCATAATTGAATTAAAATTGTTTTAAAATCACAATTCTTGTTATTTTAATGAGATATCAAATGCCCCCAATGGTTCTTTCGAAATCCCCCTAAAATTAAGACGTCCCTCGAAAGGGGTAAATACTCAGAAAATTTTCCCTTAGTTAATTTGTTAGTCATGCGAAAGGTCATATAATTAACACTTAAGATAGACAACAAAAATGGTTTCTGCTTGTAAAAAAATATTATTATTTATTAGCTGTCGATGCAGACTATTATTTTTCACATGATTTCCCAGAGTCCTAACCCGGTTTCTCTTCCGTTCTTTCCACTTGCAGCTCACGGAGCTGGAGCAGCGCGTCATCGAAGCGGAAGAGCGCGCCGAGGAAGCCGAAGATAAGGTAAGCCATTAAAGACAGTCAACGCTAATACTTATATATATATACATATATCCCTTATCCTTATCGGTGGTGGAGCGATTGGTGATGTGTGTGGGGGGGGGGGGGGGGAAAAAAAA